>CM077034.1:62649166-63157197 GCA_039090855.1 Macrothele yani
GTGGTTGCCTGGTTTGACACCGACATTCAGTTACCTGGAGTGAAACCTGGCGGCGGTCCCTTTAGGTGAGAATCGATTTTCGGCAGCAGTTATGTCGCCGATTTTCAGTTAACTTCGAACTACACCACTGTTTGCTGAGCCTCTCGACAGTACGCTTGAAAACACCAACAAATATGGCGACTTCATTCATTTTTTTTTTTTTTTTTTTGGAGGTTTAACGACCACCGTGAGCAACTCAAATGGGCTATAAGCAGTCGCACGTCCCTAATTTAGGGTCACTGGTTCCAGGGAAGGGAGAGAGCCAGTGCCGTAAGACAAACACAACATACATGCCTCACCGGGATTCGAACCCGGACCCCGTTCGGACGAATGATCAGAGGCCAGCGCTTAGACCACTGCGCCAACTTCATTCATTTTGTGCTTCATTCATTTTGTGCCCATGGACATGGCGAAATGCGATGGCTATAATTTGCCGCTAAGTAACGTCTGTCTTGCGACCCATATTACAGACAAAATTCAACACACACGTTACTCTCGACCACTGCATGAGACAGAAATGATTCCGTAGACCACGTCAGTGCTATTTATCCCCTAAAAATGATATCACGGCGCCCTCTGTGCGACTGGTAACTTACTACTGTCATTTTTGTTAGGGCTGACTAATATATTGTACGGTGTGCTTACCAAACTGTTTCTCTTGGGATCAGGATCCAATTGGGTAAGCCAGTGAACATTTAAAAAAATCAGTACGACTGGAATTTCTACTGCTGAAAATCGAATTATTAGCCCTGAAATGATTTCTTAATACATAGCGTTTGACAGAGATAACGGAAAATTCCTGTAAATACGTATATAGTGACTTTTGTTGGTTTGATTCAGCAGATATTTTAGTTTCACCCTGCAGCTCTGGTATAAAGAAAACAGATTACAATCTACTTATCGGACTCAAAGGAAGTGTTATGTTATCGGAGAACAATAAAAAAAATCTACGAATTTCCCGGAAATATGATTTTTTTTATTGGAGGTTTAACGACCACCGTGAGCAACTCAATGGGCTATAAGCAGTCGCCCGTCCCTAATTTAGGAACACCGGTTCCAGGGAAGGGAGAGAGCCAGTGCCTTAAGACAAACACAACATCCATGCCTGACCGGGATTCGAACCCGGACCCCTTACGGACGAATGATCAGAGGCCAGCGCCGTAGACCACTGCGCCACCGGGGCGGCGGAAATATGATTCAGCGTCAGGTATTTAATCACAAAAAGCCACATAATGGTAAATCACTGGTTATACAAAACATCAACCCTTGGGTACTCAGAAGATTCCCTTAGGTCGAAAAATGAGGCAGTCAGTCTTTTATACAAATGTTGTCCTGAGCTTTTATGAAATTTTAACACAAAATATCTCTTTATTAGATTGCGAGCTGAATCGTTAGATTCATTGTAATTTCTGCGTCGACGATTGCGACGATTGTTTTGCTCATATGGAAATTGATAAATTTTGAAGAAATTACATAATGAAATGTAAATAACAATATTAAGAACGTGGTATAGATTAGCCACTATTAAACTGAAACTGATTTTTTTGTTGGAGGTTTAACGACCACCGTGAGCAACTCAATGGGCTATAAGCAGTCGCCCGTCCCTAATTTAGGGTCACTGGTTCCAGGGAAGGGAGAGAGCCAGTGCCGTAAGACAAATACAACATCCATGCCTCACCGGGATTCGAACCCGGACCCCTTTCGGACGAATGATCAGAGGCCATCGCTTAGACCACTGCGCCACCGGGGCGGCAAACTGATTTTAAATCAAAATTAGTACGCATTACTTTAAATGAAAAAATAGTACTTACAAAAACATGAAAGGGTTTTAAATTTTCTTTGCGTCGAGGAACTTCGCTCAAGGATATTGCTCCTCCTGGTGACAGCCTTTCATTGCACTTTGAAGGGTTGAAACCTGCCACGTTTACCTAGTCTGGACGGTAGGGCGTGTACCTTTTGGTAGCAAAGTTGGCGTACGCGCTGACTATATGTCCAAAAGAATCAATCAAACTAATCTGAGCCGCCCCGGTGGCGCAGTGGTCTAAGCGATGGCCTCTGATCATTCGTCCGAACGGGGTCCGGTTTCGAATCCCGGTGAGGCATGGATGTTGTGTTTGTCTTACGGCACTGGCTCTCTCCCTTCCCTGGAACCAGTGACCCTAAATTAGGGACGGGCGACTGCTTATAGCCCATTGTGTTGCTCACGGTGGTCGTTAAACCTCCAATCAAAAAAAAAAAAAAAAAAAAAAACTAATCTGAAAGCAGCGAAAATGTCAATCTGCCCTGTTATCCGCAGATAGGAATGGCAGTTGTAACTAAAAAGGCATGATTAAATACATATCGTAGAGAGCGAATACAATACAAGGGGTTATTAAAGTCCTGGCAGGCTCCCTAATACCATCGAGGAATTAGTGCTGCCAGCTGTTGCCCGATGTGAAAATTAAAAGCACGTTCCCTCCGTAGTGATAGCGTTTTGTAATATTGTTTCCTAACTGTTAGATCCGATACTATGTTTGTAGTTTGTGTGTTTCCTAGCGGGAATCTGAAATTTATTTTGAAAACTTCTTTTCATGTGAACTCTGTATCGATCGCTTTTCATTACTGAATTGGCTTAAGGAGACCCTTCGGAAAGTTAATACTAATAACTTCTAGCCCGGTTTGCTAGTACTTCAACTGAATCTCAGCAGGACCCCTTTAGGTATTTCAACGCCTTTTATTTATTCAATTAACTTGTGTTCCTTTGTTGTAACAGGTGGACTTGGAAGTGGTGTTTTTATAAATTTCTAGGGACAAGGATACTTCCATTTCATTGTGTGAAGGACAGGGGTAGTTTGTGATGTCAAGATATTCCGAGTGCTACCCAGTGACGCTGCCAGTGGATTTATGTCAATGTTTTGAATAATTCTTGGGCCAAAAGCAGAGCGACGCAAACAGGCATTATGTGCCTTCCCGTACACTTGAGACGTTGTTCCACATTAATTCTTTTAAGAAACCAATAGGCCCCAATTCAAACGTAAGCGAAAAGAGCGAAATAAAAAATATTCATTTGGTATACAATTTGAAAGAAATTGTCTTTTATCGGAACAGTGCTTTGAGGTGTTGATTTCCATCATCAGACATATCGTCGCTCGTAGATATAATAAATGTACTTGGTTTATTTTTTAAGATAGACTGGACATTTAAATGATACTAAATCATTCTCTTTCAGAGTTATTAAACTGTGTAATTTGGAATATTGTTTTCTCGTACACAGACATACACATTCATTTGGATAAACATATACGGAAATTTTCAGCGAATTTTAGAAAAAATAGCAGAAATCTACATCTTAAAGAGAGGCGTCAATTAAACACTACAGATAAATCTAAATTTGCAGAACGCGCGATAAACAGATTAAACGCAGGAAAGAGTTAAAGATGTTACCGTGAGTACCACTAGCTTGAGCATTCTCATCCAGGTAATTAAAAAGAAGAAACATAAGTTAATATAACAGAAAGTGAGGAATCAAAAAATATGCATGATCATCTGGATGGAATTTTTTTCTTTTTCGTTTTACAAACAGACGTGAGGCGACAGGAATGAAGCGAACTCTGCTGCGAATTTTAACGTTTTTTTTGTAAGATCAAATTTCATTACTTTGAGCTCACTATTGATACTTTTCATTCATAATTTATTCTAAATGTTTTTAAGTTACCAATATTACCACGGAGAACTATTATTGTGCTATGTATAGCAGTACGCTCGCTAAATAAACTGAAATTGGCTCTAAGGTTTGTGACAAATAATGCGTTGAGGTATTATTTGAAGATGTGTCTCTTTGCAAGTATAGGTGCAGAGTGCCACATCTTCAAATAATTCCTGAACACATGATTTTGTCTGAAACATTGGAGTCAGTTTTTGCAACTTTATTGTGTAAGTAAACCATAATGCATTTCGGCAGATATTTTTGTGTATGTCATTGTTATTACAACGGCAGCCTAAATTTGGACAACTGATGCATAATTTGCCACACATATATTTCATTTCATTTATTGGTCTTGATGTTACATATTAAGATTAATAATTCTGAACAGTTGTGATTAAACATATAAATAACAGCACGGAAGAACAAGGAAAAGGCCTCGAAGAAACCTGACTTGGCCTTGATCTGCCTTGATATAAGTCAATCCAAGACTAAACATATAACAGCAAAAAAGTAAAATAAACAACATAGAAATAAAAAGAGAACGAAGAAAGAAAAGAAACGCATATAATGTACGATAACACAGAGAAAAATTATGAGACTACTACATTGCTCTTCAATCCGATACGTAGAGAGGCTTGCTTATTATTTGACTTTGGTGATGTTACGTCATGCAAACTGACTTTCGCTCTTCTCGTCGTTACATAAAATATTATAATAAAAATGATAAGGTTCACTTCGCTATGTTTTTTGAGAAGCAATTTAAGAGATTTAGAAAACATCCATTCTCCGAGGACTATACTGATATTAATGAGCAACAAAGTTTTAACCATGGTTAGGTATAAGGATTGTAGGAATAAGCACCACACCGTAATCAACATACTTTAATCTAGTTTTCTACAAAATCTCCTTTTTTTGGAAACATTTTTTCCAGCGTTCTGTCAGTTTAAATGGTAAATATATAGTTTAATAATTTAGCATCCTAAATTATTTGGCTGAAAATTTCCACAAATTTGGAATAAATCAGGATATGCATATTTTAAAGAATGTAATTTAATGAGAAATTATAAGGAAATTTCAGCTGTGCAAGGCATTTTAAAGATTTTTGCGGTAAAATTTACCTGCAAGTATGGGGATGGAAACACTCGCTACGACCAACTTATTCCTATCACCGGCGCGTCATCGAAACGATTTTCAGCTCGTGCTACGATGGCTAGTTTATGGGCGGAAAACAACGAGTAGAGTAAGCCTTCACATCTTACAACAATCTACTTTGCTCTTGAAAGAAGTATTAAACTTTCAATAATCGACTGTAGAAAGGGCGTTAAGCTCAGTTTTTAAGTGGACTACAGAAATGGGCGAAAATATTATAGATCTTCGTTTCGGCAGATCAACAAATTCACAAAATGGCCATCGCAATCCGAACCGGAGATCACGCGGAAGATCCACAAGTCACAAAATGGCAGCCGGCGCCCGACTCGGAGTTCACCGTTTTACCGGGGTCCCGGACAAATTTTCCACGATACTTGGTGGCATGTTCACAGTAGCGTGTTTTTACATTCCTGTATTCACGTAAAACTTACTGTAAATTCTTTAAAATGCGTTGTAAAGCTGAAATATTTTCATCACTTCATATCAAAATACATACTTTAAAATATGCATAAATTATTTTCCACTTTTGGGTCCATGGCCTCATGGCGTCTTCGCCACACCCGAACCCAAATATCTGTTCCTAATATCTGGTAGCGTAACTGATTAGACCACGTCACATGTTCCCTGATTTCCAGGATCCAATTACCGTGTTTACGAGCCCAGGTGAAGCGCTGTGTCCGATGCCGTGGTGTCAATAAAGGCCATCTGGTAATCTGCTTCCATACCCAATAGACGCTAAATTACGCTGCACTGACCTGGTGGATATGTCTCTAGAACTTCTTGCATTGAATGTGGATTGCTTTTGAGCCAGTGCCGTTTTTCTGTTAGCATGGGTAGTCCTGGTCAGATGCAGCTATTCACGATCATTCAGTACACGTGTTCCGCCACTGCGCGGCCCACGGTGGGTCATAATGCCTTCCATGAAGCATTCGCAGTACACACGTGACACTGTGGATTGCAGAATAATGAATGTTCGCACAACTTCGGAAATTGAACGTCCTACTCTATGCTTAATCCCACTACTATGCCTCGTTCAAATTCCGATATTTCACGTCGGCTTGCCAAAATCCTTCTGGCGGTTGTGCAAAATGTCTCACGACATTACACCTTGAAACTGATAAAAATCGGGGTGTCGTCGAAGCTTTATATGAGGGCAATGCCAGTTAGATATTTGCATACTCCTGTCCGATGACATTTGGCGCTTCAGTGTATATTACCAGCTCATAAAGTATATTCTTAAATGCGTGAAGAACAGACAACATTTTCGATCTTGCACGTCTTACCATTATGCATCCCTTCTAACGTTATTCGGTAAATAAAAAGTGGGACACTTCCATGCTATAATGATATTAATCATTATAAAACGCATTCAATGTGTCAATTTTAGTTCAATGATCACACACCTGATGCTTGTTCTCCTACATGATTTTAGTCCTACTCCTTTTCACGCAATTTCGAAAAATTTCAAAATTTTCTTTGCGTAGAATCCAGCTCCTGAAACCGCCGCATCATTTTTTTTGTAATGATGAAAACCCAAATTAATCTTTATAAGAGTTCCAAGTTTCTTGAATAGTAATCAAGGTATATATCTCATTCCGTAACATTATCATTTTGTAATGATGAAAAAAACAATTATTTTTTAGTGTCCCACGGTTTTTAAATAGTAATCAAGATATATGCCTTCTTCTGCAGCATCATCATTTTGTAATGATGAAAATAGAAATCTTTTTCAGTGCACCAAGGTTCTTGAATATAAAAACCAAAAATATATATCCTTCAGAGAATAAATAAATGAACCAATAATTCTGGGTAAAAATAACTATATGTCACAAAGAAAATTATTTCGCAAAAGAAGGGGAAATAATGTCGTAACGTCATTTGTACATAAGAATTCTGGGTGACACGTTAAATTATTAAAGAGTAATTAAGAATGTTCGCTTTTCATGATTAGCTGTTATAACTGAGAGAAGATTAAGTATAGGTAAATTTATGCAAACAATGAATAGTTATCAAGGTATATGTAATTATTTCTGCTATGAAAACATGTTTTCAAAACAGTTAGGTACCACATGACGAAGATGTTTCGAAATAATTTCTTTTGCCTTCCATTCATGTAGATCTTCTAAAGATTTGTACTTCGACCGCATTTCGAATTATAGTAATCTAGATGCGTAGAAATTTTATTTGGAAACAAAGTTCCTGGGACACATTTTACAATATATTAACAGTATTAACAGAATTTCATTTACATGTAAAACTTTAGAAGTATATGCTAAGGAAATCTAATAATTTAAGTACATTCATAAAATAAATGTTTACATAAATGTCAATAAAGTTTAGAAGTTGGTTACATTGTCCAACCAAAAACGAATGGTTAAAGGAATAGCAATGCTGTATAACATTAAACACGAGTCCTATTGTAACAAGCAGTTTATGGGAAAATGAATCTGTTTTCCAAGTCTCCAACACGTAGCTCACCATCATGTATTCTCAATTATTTTCCCCTATTAAATGAAAATACAACTAATTTCTACAATTGTCGTACTATACGCGGTAATCCAAAGTTTGATCTTACTACTTCTATGATATACTGAGGGAGTTTTATGTGCAATTAAGAAAATACCATTATTTTTGAAATATCAAATTTTGCTAATTGTTCGTGAGGAATGAATACAGTAGTTCGAGGCGCAAGTAAACTTCTTCAGCCTGGGACGTGCCTTGTGAAAATCTCTTTCTTTGTCAACATTTTCGACTTTAAAATGGTAATTGTCTGAATTGTAAAAACAGATTAGCAATCTAACGAATGAAGAAATTGTATCAAAATTTATTGAAACAAAAATTCTTCAGGAAACCCATAGAAGAAATTTCCCGTTTTTTGCTCTGCTTACCGTAAGATTAGCAGCCTGCTATTGCACTTCCGAGGCATTGCAGATGTCGTTAACCAAAAGCACAATAACATCGAGCGACCTCTGTCAAAAAAGTGTTAAACAGTAATTTATGAAGGCATTACATAACATTTCTAGAAACACCAAATCATTTTAGAGGAATACGTCTCTGAAATTCGAAAATGCCATGAATGAACGATTATCCTTGAACATGATTCGTGACAGCAAATGTTCATTGTGTCCTGCACGAATGAGTATTTTAAACATTTAAACTGCGCAACGTAATTGTCACATTTGGGTTACATCTTTGACAACATCTCGTTTTTAAGAAATTTGGTAATCGCATTAAAAGCATTAGATGCTAATTTTTTAAATTTTAGTATCATGTTTTTCCTTTATCACTACAGAAACATTTTCATCTTTGGTATATGATAGCATGATACATTGTGTAATACATTTTCTGAAGAGCGATATCGAAATACTTAACCCTAACCAAAACATTTTCATTTCTTATTATTATACATGAGAAAGACGCATAATTTAAGGGACGATAGTATACGTATAGGAGTAGGTAGTAGACATGTAGGCACAAGCACTTCAGGAACGGCGAAGGTCCTCGAATATGCAAGAACAAATACACCGAGATGGTACAACATCTGGATAACATACAACAAAACAAAGAGCGAGTGGTTTTCGTATTGGTGGAAACATCTAGTCGATTTTTGTGGACAATGGCAAACAGCCAGAACCTGCTCATTAGCGGAAGGTAACCTAAGAGCGCAAGAGTAGTATCGACCGGAGAATTTCACCATACACATTCCAACGCACACTAGCACAACGTACCATTTGTGTACTACTCGTCTCTGCTGAAACCAACAAATTCGTCTGCAGAGGGCACGAAAGCGATGCGAATGTAGCGCTTCATGGTGTAATAGAGAACTTGGTTAAACAAGTAATCTTTTAAATTATTACATGCAATGGACAGGCATAATATGGTTTCAACAGCACAAATATATGGATCCCAGGTTCCCTGCGTGAAATGTAGAAGCTCGTGATGTTCGTGTAATGACCAGGATGTGTTTTTGTGACTGGGATTTGTTTCCTTAGATTTGTGTAAACATTTGGATGTAAGTAGATATCTTAAGAATACTACCAACTATGCACACTAAAACATGTGCACATTGTTTCCTATAGGGAGAACGAAATCAAGTGGAATAATACGCCATGACATAAGAGTCGGATAATCACATAGAGGCTTCTGGAGTACCACAGTGACTTAGAAATTCCCCTCTTTCTCTTTAACAGCATTGGGATATAACAAGGTACCTTAAGATTTAGTTCGACCAGGTACACTGTCCATGTGCGTGATGTTTCCTACTGTGAGGAAACGAAATATGCAATGATAATATTCGAATATATCAACACACTTGAGTCTCACTTTCTCCTATACAGGAAAATACATTAAGAAATTCTAAACAGATAAAGAGAGTGAGTCGAAATTTTCAAATATATGCAAAGACACATATGCTGCGGCGGGATTATCACGAGTTTAAACCCGTTCATATCGCGCACTGCATTCAGTCGAAAGGGATATATATTGGTAGACGTTGCTGTGAATAAGATGTCAAGTCATCGATCTGTATGTGAGCCCAGACAGGAAGAAGCACAACATGTGGACAGCAGTATTAACGAGACAGAACGATGGGACGCCTGAAAGATGAACAGCCACAACAGGCTAATTAGGTAAATTTTGCTTTAAGAGTCGAACTCCTCCATAACGCTGCTCAAGCAAAACGAAACATTAGTCATACTAAAGGTGAAGGTTCCGTGGACCACACCACCCCAACCATATGGTTAAAGGAATTTCGTTCAGGTGACAGAAACCTCGACGTTCGGCCAAGGTCAGGTAGATCGCGAACTGTGGGCGAGCTGGGTATATCACAGACCATCGTGGTGCGTCACCTGCAGAACCTCGGCAATGTCTACAGCAGCTGCCGCATTGTCCCTCACGAATAGACGCCAGCAGAAGCGAACCCACGACAGGAAGTTTTTACGAAACTCCTAGAAAACCAGCGCGATGTACCTTTCAGCAAGATATTTGTTACGTGCGATGGAAAGTGGGTCTATTTCCGTAGTCCTAACACACAACGGCAGTGGTTGAGCACTTGCCATCTTACTGAACCAGTTGTCATATGTGGGCGCTTCGAGCACAAGGTGATGATCTACGTTGGCTGGAATTTCTAGGAAATAATACACTGCAAATTTGTTAAAGACCGTCATAAGATCAACGCCAAACTCTACTCCGAACAGATTGAGTGGATGTATGGCATTTTGGAGGCGAAGTACTCTGCACTGGTGAACAGATACTGAGCTGTCCTCAGAATGACAACGCTCGGCCTCATACCGCGCGAAAGACCCGTTAAAAATTCCAGGAACTTGACGACATTGAACTGATACTAAACCAGCATATAATCTGGAACTTGTCCCGTTGGGTTATTACTTGCTACGGTCCATTGCCCATTTCATTCGCGAGCGGCACTTCAACCACCAGGAGGAGTTGGCAGCTGGGGAGAAGGTGTTCTTCGCCGTGATGGAAAAGACTGGTACCGCCGTAGGATCAAAGAACTGGCAGACAGATGGCTAAGGACGGTGCAACACCTTGGCCTACACTTTGAATGCTAGCCAACTTTCGTCGTAAAGGAACGTATGAAAACACAAAGTGAACCAAATATTGCAAAACGTTTGACTCACCTACTGTATCACCTGACTCTGGAAATCCATGTTTATTGGAAAAGCGCAAATTCTGGTAAACAATTGTAAAAGTACTGTAACTTAGAATTATCTTTTCCAAAGTTTCATTTGTATAACTGGTTGGGATTCTGAAAATGTTAAAGTGTTAATAACACTGAATAAAATTCTCAATATTTTCGAAATGCCTGTGGAGTATGGAGTAGAATAACGTTTCTTTGCACAGCAACAAATACAATTTTGATCACAGAAATGCTCAATCTTACAGAGATACGCCGAAGTTAAATCATAGTAGTTACATTTCCAAATGCAGCGCAATCTAGGCACTTCAATTAATTGAGAATTTGATCACCAGTCTTTGCTGTGAAATAAAAAATACATGGAAAGAATCATTAATCACCCTGTAATTTGAAGAAGCCAACTTCATTTCCTCTTTCAAAAAAGTCAACCATTCCACAGACGCGTTCAATTGATGCTATGACTTGGAGAATTTTACAGTGAAAAAAATATTTCATATCATGTATAGCGGTTGATATATTACAGTTACGAAACGTACTGGATGAAAACTGTGAGGACTAAAATATTAATTTTTAATGAGCATGTTACGTTAGAGCCCTTCAATTTTGCAGATAGTTCATGCTGTTTTATCTCGAAGCTAGTAGGTGGGAATTAGTGCTTTGAGAGTTTCAGGATTAAAAAAGCGAAATCATTGTTTGTCGAATGTTTGAGTAACATGTTTAGTCAGTGTCTTTACAGTTTTAATAAAATGAATTTATTGACACTAGGTTAAAATTGCTTTCGAAAGTAGTGTTATTTGTGTGTTTATTATCAAAGTGAAATAAATGTGCATGTGCTATTATTGTTACTGCTTGATCATACACGCCGTCCCAAACGCATTTGAATTCCAGCAACCTCCAACCAATTAGATGAATCATCACCATCAGTGCGAATAAAAATTCGCTTTCGAAAACATTGCGTTTAACCCCTTTAACCGGTGAACCTGTAATTGACAAGACGTTTTATTTAAATAGAGTAGTTACAAATATTTTACTGAAACGTAAGTTTGGAATTCCTTTTTTTTTTTTTTTTTTTTTGGACGAAATGAATTCTGTACTTTGATGCGGTGACCTGACCATACTCTCAACAAAAAGTAATGGTTTTGTTTTACGAAATATCGATAATTTACCCTTTATTACAATAATCAAGTGTTAATTGTTTGCAGTTGAAATGCTATACAAATATCTGTCTTTCAAAGCATTTTAGTTCCTTGTAGGGAAACACGGTATATGTTATTTGGAAAGAGAACGAGAGGAGATTTCTTTGTTATTTTTGAAAATGTGAAAACACACTTTTATGATATTTCAACAGCATGTTCTACCTACAAAATAAATTTTTGTAATTAGGATTTTCACAGAATATTCTTCATTATTGTACAGAACCCCACAAATGGAAAAACACATCATATATATGTTATGTAAATTTTGGGGAAACACAAATCATTGGGCTAAATTACCCGGTACTAAACAACCAGATCTCGGTAAAACTGCAATATGGTTCTGTGTATGTCGCAATTACCCGCCGAGACTACGAGGGGTGAGTGTCAGATCTTGTACATTGCAGGGTCATTTTAAATGTCCCGTGAGTGTTCTGCACTAGATTCCGCAAATTGTGCAGATCTGCGTTCAAAATGAACGATGCAGCGATGAACGGAAAACTGCCCACAACTGTTTAAAATGTCTTAGATCCGAAACTGTAAATGGCAAAAAAAAAAAAATGTTCGTTATTGACAATCCAAATGATAACGAGTTCTGTCGCACCTACGAAACGCACAACATCTGCTCTATTCTGCTGCACTGGCATCTCTTCATATAAACCTCCACGTGATACGTGAAATATGTCGTGCACCTAGTAGTTACAGTATGTCAGTAGCAGGCCGTGCCTTTCTTTTTAATTTTCAAACTCCTATCTATGTGCACTAATTTCATTTTCAATCCTCTTACTTTAATCGTGTATCAAGCTTCTAGATTTAAGCAACAGTTTTAAATATCAATGTTATATTTAAAATATAATCCTGCTGGTTAACAATTAAGAGATTTAGCGAAAACACCGAAAAATAAATGCCGTGCCTAAAAAATGATTTTACAAATTTATGCTTCATTTCGCGTGTAAAGATGCTGGTCTCTAACCATTAAATTAAGGAAAATGTTGAAAGAGAAACATCCTACTTTAAAATGAGATTTGGTAATACGTGGTTTATTAACGTGTAATTCTGCTTACATTTAATACGCTTAATGTAAGCATGCCTCAACGATTCTCATATTAATATACGGAAATCTCACCTTATAACTGTTTTTACTAAAATAACAGAAAAAATGTAAATATAAATTAGATTGTCGAAAGTCCTTTGATCTTTTGTAACTAATTTGTTTGTTTGTTTAATGGTCTGATGAACATCGACCTACGTATCGAATGGACCGACGTAAGAGGAGTACTTCGAACAGTTCCAGCACTTCCTTGCATGCGACAACTACAGGCTGAAAAATTAAACATCCTAAGGAATGTTACAAATCGATTGCACAGTAAACGTTTTTCGGCTGTTTTTTAACAACCTGATTACGATTCCCGGAAAAAATGAGACCCTCTTTAAAGTATGACTATTAACTTTTCAGCTTCCTTTGAAGGACCTGCCTGTTCCTGTTGCAATCTTACACAGTTTTTTTCTAATTTTCTCAACCATATTTTAACGTAATGATACAGATATAAATTATTTCTAAATGCATCACCTAGTGCGGTGTACGTTTTATTTATACCAGACAACTGTGTAATCCGCAACGTTAAGTAATTGTCTATTGATGTTTGTGTACAAAATTATCTGCCTCGTTAACCATATGTGTTTTTGCCGGAACTTTACTGTTCCAAAGAATACACCTCCTCAAACTTTGCAGCTAAATATTTCTATCAAAAAAGATAAACCTTTTGTGTAGAATGTTACAAAGTAGATATTAAAATATATATATATATACTTATTTGTTGAAACTCAACTTTTCTGATCAGTGATAGCAATAAAGCCGAATATATGAAAAAACTTCCTGTAGAACGAAACTTGGGTATTAATTGAAATACCAAATAACTGACATATTTATTTTAAAGAATAGAAATCAGGAAGCATGAAATTTGTTGAAACAGAATTTCTATTTCTTAAGTTCATTTCAAAATTGAAGTAAGAGATTTTTTAAACCGCATCACCATGCACGAAATCAACGATAACTCGGACTACGTCTGTGAAGCATATGGTATGCTTCCTACTGCCCGTTACAAAAAAGAATAGAGGAAAAAATCATGGTTGATTTTTATATGTGAGCGCGAGAGAATATAATCACAAGCAGTTAGCTCCCTATGAGGATACCGAATTTCATCGGCCAAAGATTATTCATAAAATATTTGTCTGAGTAGGTGAAAATGGACTTTTTCTGGGAGGATTTTTCCATAAAGCCTTAATATGTGGAAATACTGCTGTAAACATAATGTTTCTCTGACGACCAATAAAAGAAAAAAAATCAGAATTAATAATTTTAAAATACACTAAAAATAGCCTAGTGTTTGCTAACACAGCTAAAGAAAGTTTTCATATCAAAATGTTGAAGCAGCGATAGCGGAATAAATTTATCTTGCATTGCAGAAAAATGGTACCACATTTCAAATACCAAATTGTGCGGAATAAATTTTGTTGCTACAATGCAGACGATTGCAAGGGTAATTTAAGTGAAAATAATTATTTTAATCTTATTACATAAAATATAAGTCAAAGGATATGGCTTCTGCGATCACGATCACAGCCGCTACTTTATTTGTCGATTACATACCACAAGATCTCCAAGATTTGCACAGAAAATAACATCTTCTAACACTATTGGCAAATATTTGGTGTCAACAGATACATGATATCGCATTAAAAAATTAAGCATCTAATTTGCAAAGTAATAAGGATCGGGTAAATTACACCAAAATGATCAAAAAATTGAATTCTAAATCCGTTTTAATGATGTAGAATAAAAACCGCTTTAATCCCACAAGCAATCGCACCTTGTGCTGCAAACCCGGCTGCACATAAATTAGCCTTATTTAGACATAGAGCAAGACGAGCCATGGCACGGAGCTCAGAGACACGCAACATCTTCAAATGAAGTCTTTAGCATCTGCATCACGATTTGATTCTCTCATCAAGCAAGCAGAAGTTTCATTTAACAAGAGAACTGCTCAGACAATTACCCCTAAACTCAATTTCATAGGTGCATATCCTGATAATCCAGTCTTCAACTTTTTCTTAAATAAAATGTCTTTAAAAATTAGGATTAGGCTCAGGTTTAAGAGCGCCGAAATCGATCTCCTCCGGGCAAAAAACAAATAAGCAATATGGCATAAACCTAAAAAAAAGCAGGACGTTATTGCGATACCCTGATGGCTCCATAAAAAGATACACTGATGACTCCATAAAAAGATACGTAGAAAAAACAAAGCGCTGCCTTAACTTCAGACTGTCAGAATATAAATGTGATATCAAACTAGGAAAACTTACCACAGCTCTAGCAAGAGAAGTTAGAACAATGCAGATAAACCTGACTGGAAAGAAATTCGGAAAATAGCTCCTTACATAAATCCCAGCTCCAGAACAATACGGGAATCAGTAGAAATAATAACCATCACGGATGCCTGCAATGAAGAAACATCAACTGAGCTCCCCTATAGCTTGCGCATGCAAATAAAATTCAACGTCATTACACATGCTAGCTTATGAGTTCTGCATGAGACACATCTACCAAGTTTGATCTTTAACGAGACATGACATAAGCGTCAATCAACCTTAAATATATATTTAAGTCTGAATTACTCAGAATTTTTTTACTTTCTGTTGTTAATGGTGTTTACCTCAGTTATACGTGATGATCCCACCAGTAAGTGGTAAAAACCTGCTGTCGGTTTACGTTATTAGTCTACACCGTTAAAACGGACATAGAATTCAATTTGTAAGCATACGATTTTTTAACCAGGAAATAATTTTAATTGAACCACGAGCCATTTCATTTTTAACATCCAGAATAATGCATATAATTCCAGGGCTTATATCGTTTTGCAGAAACAATACCCCATGAGAGAGCTCTTTAACCTTTTAAGCGACCAATATATCTGAACTAAACGGTGCACAGATTTGCCATCGCTTTAAATCAATAATGTTAATGTTACCATAGCGACAGCGTTTTACGAGAGTTACGGTAAAACAATTAATTTAACATATTATCTGAGAAGTACCAACCAGAAACATATCACTACTTAGAAATGCTCTCTGCTCCGTATCTTAAGACATGACGGGGAAAGGCTGTTCTCCATGAGGCAAACATCAAGAGGTTTTGACACAATATATGGAAAAAACATGTTTTCTTCCCTTTCTAAATTTCGTTATTAATTTGATACCACTTTCTGCAGGCAATCAGACACAGAAAGTGCTTGTATCAATCACATTTATAAACGTCTACATTCAGTAACAGAGCTAAGTGAAAAGCAAAGCTTTCTGACACCCAGGTTCTCCCTTTCTATTCGTGTACGGGCCCGTTTTAGGCAGAAAATATATCCGTTTTAATTGGTTTCTAGCACTACGTTGCCTCGTCTTATCCAAATAAAGGGATAAACGTAACACTAAGAATAAAGCAAACTTTGTTTTCATAGATAAGCATTTAAAACTACCGTAAATATGTTTATTGTGATATTATAGAAACTTCAACATCGACATATGTGCGCAATTCAAAAGTGACATGGCAGAGAACAGAATTTACACGAAGTCCTAGAAAATTCGCATGGTAGACAATGTTGCGTTTGCACATTTGTGAAATGATTCGCCCAATTATTTGACGATGGCTCTCTTGTTATTTTAGTATTGTGTTTGTCAGCGTAAATGCGGGGACAGTTATACCCCGAAAAATGAATCTGGATCTCCGTTGGACAATTAAGGATAAGAACATACGACTGAATGAACATACAACGCAAGCGCTATTAATTACATGTGCCAAGCTCATATCAAATTTAATCCTCACTACAGCAGCACTCCAGGTTGCATAAACTCTGCCAGGTGTTGGAAGCAATTGAGTGTTATTCTGTCTCATGATCTCAGGACAGCGGTCGATAAAACACAAAGAGGTTATTGTGCTCAAGCTATAATCATGACGGCCTCTTTGTCCCGCAAATCTGGAGAAATGAAGGGCCGTTTAAAGTTGCCAAAAATTTGGAACACACTTTTATCGTCGTTCCCCAAATGGGGTCCATGAAAAGGCGAAAAATGTCGGTGAAACAAGAGCCAGTTCGCTAGGATATTGATAGCGAAGAACATATGTAAGTTACCGGCATAAGCTCGGAAAGTGCTGTAACAGAGAAATAAATTTCTCAAGGAAGACCTAAGTAAACACGCACCAAAATATTGCCAGTCCATCTTGTCTTAGCATAGTAACTTCACATTCTGGCAGTCAACAATTGACACGCATCTATCTGTAGGCGTGTTGCAATAGGATTCTCAATTTTTTTGGCACGTCTTTCGTATAAAGAGATCATGCTTATGTTACAGGTTTGTCCATCCGTCCGACGGACTTTATCCACGATATCTCTGCAACTATTAGTCCGATTTGAAAAATCATTTTTGCATTGAGAAGCATGAAATATGGGAATGATGATCCTTGAATTCGTTTTTTTACGATGTACAATTTCGCCGCTAGAGGGCGTAAAGGCCAATGATGTCGAATTCAAAAATACGTTTTATTCCATATATTTGCTTCTAAACATCCGATTGAAAAAAATATCTTATCTTTCGATTCCCTTTATGTCGAAGAGTATTTTAGATATAGTTACTTTTTCAAACTACGCATATATGTTCCGCTGGGGAGGTAGGGGTAAAAGTAGATTACATTTTCCCCGATAACTCTTCTTTTAATACACCGATTTGAATTTTTTTCTTCAGTGGATACAGTTCGTTTTTATAATTTCTCCTGATGGAAAATCGTTTGCATATAATTTCAATTTTTGGTAAAGAATACTTTGGCCACCAGGGGACGTATGGGTTAATTTTTTGCTTCTGATGTATTTGGCATAAAATCTTAGCTTCTAAAATATCGATTGAAAAAATTATTTCGTGGACTGATGCCACTCCCATTGATAAACCTTTTTGGAATATTTTCTTCTTAAAATATTCCACAGTTTCTCCGCAAGGGGCGTAGACATATATCTTATTTTCCTCAATATCTCTAGTTCTAAGACTCCGATTTGATATATTTTTTCTTTGTTGGATAATGTTTTCAGTGTGACATGTTTTTCATATAATTTCAAAATGTTCAAATAATTCATAGACTTTTCGCTAGTGGGCGTAGAGGTAAATTGCGTTTCCCCCTGTATCTCTGCTTCTAAATCACCGATTTCAAAATTATTTATGCACCGGATACAGCTCCTGATAGGAAATCGTTTGTACATATGTCTGATTTTTGTAAAAAATGGTTTGGCCACCAGGTGGCGTAAATCTTAATTTCCGCTTCTGATGTATTTGCGGCAAAATATGAGCTTCTAAAATCTCGATTGAAAAAAAATCATTTGTTGACCGATAGTACTTATGTCGACAAACCTTTTAGAAAACTTTTCTTCTTAAAATAATGCATGGTTTCTACGGCAGGGGGCGTAGAGGTATATCTTATTTTTGTCATTATCTCTACTTCTATGAGTCCGATTTGAAAAATTCCTTCTTTGATGGATAGTGTTTCTAATACGAAATGGTTTTCCTATAAATTCAACATTTTCAAGTAATTCTTAGACTTTCCGTTAGGGGGCGTAAAAGTAAAATACTTCCCCCTATATCTCTGCTTCTAAATCACCGATTTGAAATATTCTTTCTGCACCGGATACAGATACCGATGGGAAATCCTTTGTATATAATTTCAAATTTTTATAAAACGTGGTTTGGCCACTAGGTGGCGTAAGAGTTAATTTCCGCTTCTGATGTATTTGTAGAAAAAATATGAGCTTCTAAAATCTCGAATGAAAAAAAAGTCATTTGTTGACCGATACTACTCATGTCGACTAACCTTTTAGGAACATTTTCTTCTTGAAATAATGCACGGTTTCTACGCCGGCGGGGGGGGGGGCGTAGATTTATATCTTATTTTGTCAATATCTCTACTTCAAGGAGTCCGATCTGAAAAATTCCTTCTTTGTTGGATAGTGTTTCCGATGCGAAATGTTTTTTCTATAAATTCAAAATTTTCAAGTAAATCATAGACTTTCTACTAGGGGGCACGAAGGTTAATTACGTTTTCGGCGTTATTTCGGATTCTAAAATTCCGATTTGAAAATGTCTTCCTGTATCGCATACAAGATTTGATGTAAAATACTTTCAACATAATTTCTGATGTTTGGTAAAGAATGGTTTGGCCACCAGGGGACAAAAGCGTTAATTTCTGCTTCTGAAGTATTTGTAGCAACATCTGGGCTTCTGAAAACTCGACTAATTTTTTTTTACTTGGATCGATACCGCTCATACGGAAAAACCTTTTGAGAATACTTTCTTCCTAAAATAATGGATGGTTTTCCCACCAGGGGACATAAAGTCACATCTTTTTTTGTCGATATCTTTGTTTCTAAGAGTCCGATTTAAAAATTCTTTCTGTGTTGGAGAGTCTTTCCGGTGAAAAATGTTTCTCATATAAATTCATGTTTTTCTTAACGCACAAGTCGGCAACCAGAGGGCGTAAGCTCACGATTCCGTTTGCACCAATATCTGAGGGATTAAAAACCCTATTGAAAAACGTCTTTCTTCCGTTAGATATTATTGTTTTCCGTTCCGGTTCTATTGACTTTGAATAGCTTTGATAAATTTCATTTACGTCAGAACGAATTCAAAAGACTTGCTTATTACACCCAAAACGGTGTCATTTTTTTTTCTTATCAAACTACCCATTACCGCTTTTCCGCAGTTCAAAGTGTTGTTTATCCACCAACCGTAACCCATAGCCTGGTGACGTGCTCTTAGAAACTTTACAAAATGTGGAAGTTATCAACCGTCTTCTAGTTTTGTAATCGTACATCGAGTTTTCTATATTTTTTGTTTCACTTTTACCGTCCCTTCCGAATTTACGATACAGGTAATTTTGAGCATTCTAAAATATTATATCAGATCTTATATTCCGAAACTTCATATTACAGCAAGAACTACAAATTCCTTTGTCTGAGAACTATAAATTACTTTGTCGAATAACTATAAATTACGTTGTCCAAGAACTATAAATTCCTTTGTCAACGTATTCCAAAATATATATGTAAAAGACATCGTCCCAATCGTGTCTTCAATAAATTGTGCATTTCCAGAAAATCACATGTTGTTCTCCTAACAAGGCTTACTGGCTATTATGATGAAAAACCATATTGTCGCTAATGTTTTTCATGTACTTTTCGATTTCTTTTTTTTTTCTATAAAGGTAGACCTATGCATTTCGGTGCAAAACGGTTTTCTCGTTTATGACATTTATTAATTTCTAAAGAGAAATTACATGCACAATAAACATACGTTTCTTGCAGAACACGCGTTTCCTAATTTTTAGAGCCAAAGAATTCTTCCGTATTATTCTAAACATATTTGTGAAGGCGCCGGGTATCGCTCTTGTTGTAAATTTATGAATGAGTTTAATAGAAAACATTGATTATGGGGAAAATGCTACGTTGTGTTTCTGAAATTATTCTAAAACGTCTTGCGACATTTGCGTGTATTTGGTTCTCCATGTGAACTTGACATGTCTAGTACAATCTGCCTCTAGAACAAATGCATCTAGAACAGCACTATCTTGTCCCAAAAGATAATTTTTTTGTGCATTAACAGTGCTCTCATACACATGGATTCTGCCCATTCCAGCAGCAGCAAAACATCCCCAAATCACAACACTGCACGGATACGTTTTTGTCTTAAGTGTGCAAGAAGGATGTAACGCCGAGTTATTTCGTTGAAACACTCGGCACTCCGCGTCGTCACCACCCGTGTTCAATTTTGTCTCACCAGTAAATAACAATTGACGTAACCTATCAGTGATCCACTTCTTATGTTGCTTTGCCCATTCTAACCGTTTCTTGCATTGTTGGCAATGACTTCCTTACCGCCCTATGAGACGTCAATTCCATAGAACGTAACCTGAACTTCTATTCGACGACAAACAATAGTACCGCAGCTCTCCCGCAATTCATTGGCAAGAATTGTTGACGAGACGAACCTGTTTGGAAGACACAACCGTTTTAACGCGTTGTTACTTCTAAGAGTTGTTTTCATTTTTCGGCCACATTTAGCAAGCTTGCTTTTCTTGATTCTACCCATCTCACGGATCTTCACCAACTGCCGTCCAAATGTACTCTTGTGCACCCCAGTTATCTAGGTAATTTCTGTATTGCTTTTGCCGAATTCACTTAAAGTAACCATTCGCGAAGCTTTTCAGGGTGAAATATCACCTAATCTTCCCATAACAGCAACACAGTTTGCACAAAATGTAAGAAATGCACTCTAAACTTCAGATTTGCAATGCAGTCTACAGGAGTAACGACTACACACACACACCAATGCAAGCGAACTACTTACGCGAACTTTGAAAACTTCCGGAATTTCCCCACGCACATAGCCTACCCTTTATATCTCCTGTACGCGGACGTACAAGCATGCTGCGTCGGCTTGTAGCAACGACGATGACATTTCACAAAACGAAGTGTCCTTCCTTCGCAGCACATTTCTTGTCATAACATCAGTTCTGCTAACGATATTCCCATTCTGTAAACTGAGTTGGCATCTACGTGCTTCCGGTGGCGGCCGACGAGCATTTTTTCGTTGCTCACTTATAAAAACGTAGAAAGAGCGATGACTTCTGTTTAATATATGGAATAAAATGTGGTTTGAATTCGACATTATCTCCGTTTACGCCCTCTAGCGGCAAAATTTTGCGTCGTAAAATAAACGAAAAACCAAATAAGGGATCATTCGCACATTTCTAGCTTCCTAATGAAAAAATATTTTTTTAAGTCGGACTATTTGTTGCAGAGATATCGTGTCTACAGGCCGACCGACGGACAAACCGATAACATAAGCAGGATTTTTTTTTACAAAAGACGTCTAAAAAATGGAAAAGTTTGTGCAATCGCCTCTAAATCAAACTACTCAAAAGTATACCAGGGAATTTCAAATTTATAATACAAAAGGTCTATTTATCCTTTGAGAAACGTGATCTAAATACAAATAAGAAAGTCCAAAATGTTCTGAAATCAAAGTGTTTCCTTTAATTTACGATGCCGGAAAGCCACTACGGTCGCAGAGAAGATGCTTACACTTAACTTTAATATCTAAAGTGAAGAGTCACTCCTACAAAAATTTCTTTCACTGTTCTGCAGGCCAGAAGGGTAACAAATATCTTTAATTCGTTTTCGTAACTCAAGAGCATTTTTAAAGAATGTTTGAAAAAGTTTGCACCAATTTTTCAATTTTTTGCAACTTAAATTTAAGAGAATCGTTTTTCTGATATATATAATGAATCGCATCTGGGCCCTCGGTAATAAATAAGGACGTCTTCCTCCCCCTTTCTATTTCGCTTCCGTGTCACTTTCCTATTGGGCGCTCTAGCCCAAATCTCCTAGTTTCCTATTTCTAAGGGTTGTTTAAGATCTGGGGTCAGACACTCCCTTCCTAAAATCCTCTACATATGATCATTTGATCATTAGTTTCGTAGTTATTCTGCAGATATTTTTCAGTTCATAAATAAATCCACTATCTGTGCTCTAAAATTACGGAACTTGATAAAATATGATATGTAAGAATTGTATGGCCTTTTCGGTCGATGTGTTTATTTCTTGGAACCTAATATGTTTTTCTCTGACTCGTCTCTCATATAAAAAAAAATTATTATTTGCTTAACACAAAATTACCGTTACTGATATAAATTCATATCTACTCATTTCAGAACATCGGGGGGGGGGGGAGACCTAATTGGATTTCCATGAATTCACGATTTTTGTTCAACTCGGAATGATATTTTTTTTGGTAAGTATTTACATGAACTGATGATTTCCCAGTATTTAGCAATATAAACTTAACGAGTCAATTTACGTTATGTAATATAAAAGAATAATAGAAATAACAGATGACCTTTAAAGCTTTACTCAAGCCTGAAAGCCTGCATAACCCACAGGAACAATGTCTTTTTTGAAATCCGGAAAAGCAGATAATGACATTAGGTTTCCAGTCATTTTCTTGCAAAAACAACTGTGTTATTACAACACGTTATTTTGAAAGGGTCACCGGAAATGCCTGCCAAATGTCTGTTTAGCACCATGTAATTCATAAAAATGGTTTTAGAACTTCAACTTTTAGATCTGAATAATATTGTTATCTGAGAAATATGGTTTTTCTCTGTTTTCTTCATTTCTCCGTAGTGCCAAAGCAAAAGGTTTTAACTCTGATCGTTTTGTTCTGTGTGTGGAGTGTGGTCGCAGGAAAATAAAGCAAAGATTTATTCAATAAAAGTATAAAGTTTTTGCAGATGTTACTGCATTTGGTCAGCAAGTCAAAATCACCAAGGAAAAAAAAGGAATTCTACTGCAGACCAAAATATTAGGTCTCTTTTCCAGAAATGTTTAAAGCCCAGAGCATACTTTACATTCTTGGTAAGCAATACATACTACATTTTGTTTTCAGTTTTATATTAAACAATGACGCAGTCTTATATTTTTCTCCCCGTTTAAGATTATTTTCATTTAGTTTGTCTGTGGGCTTTTGTATTCCAAAAATTGGAACAGTCTGTAAAACAAATTGACCAAATCGAAGACGGTATATGACTTGTAATCAGAGCGAGATAAACAGTATTAATTAAATTGTGCTCCTGAATTGAAAACGTAGTTCTGCTGCTCTTCGGTAGTAGTGATACAGGAGAGCGCATCTCTTTAGTGCCGCCCCGGTGGCGCAGTGGTCTAAGCGATGGCCTCTGATCATTTGTCCGAACGGGGCCCGGGTTCGAATCCCGGTGAGGCATGGATGTTGTGTTTGTCTTACGGCACGGGCTCTCTCCTTTCCCTGGAACCAGTGACCCTAAATTAGGGACGGGCGACTGCTTATAGCCCATTGAGTTGCTCAGGTGGTCGTTAAACCTCCAATCAAAAAAAAATCTCTTTAGCTTGCCAGTTTGTAAGTGGATTACAAGGCTAATCAAAAACCTCATAGCATGTATCTTTAGTTAAAAAAAACAGCCAGCGTGTAAATCTAAAGTTATTGTCTGAGATAAGTAACTATCCAGCCATTATTATTATTGTTATTACACTCACTGGCATAAAAATTAACGCTGCAAGAAAAAACCTTGCGGTTAATGGGAAACTCCGAGAACAGCTACAGGGAGGGTAGACATGCAAATCATTAAAGTTTCGTGCGATTCTGCATGCACGCGTGTCAAAGACCGGTGATGAAACCGCAATTCTCGGGACTTATAAGACACAGCGCAGGGTACTCCACATATGCCTTCAATGATAGATATGGCGAGGCAAACTGACGAAGTTTGAATGAGGCCGTATCATCGGAACGAGAGTGCAGGATGGCCTGCACCCCTAATCAGCCGCCATTCGGGCAGGAGAGTATAGTGCGATCGCGTTGAGAGCAATTTATACGGGAAGGCATGCGACACAGTGGACTGGCTCTGGTAGACCCAGTACTTGCAGCAACCAAAGTGCAGTGATTGGCCGCTATATAGGCGGTCATCCTTGCAGAACACCGTTTTTCTGGTGATAAATATTTCAACACACTTGCATCTGTATATATTTTATTTATGTTTGTAATATTATACTGAATGAAAATCAAAGTTGTAAGTAAATGTTGCAAAAAGTACAAAAATGTATTTCTTTATGTTTCTATATAGAATTCAAATAGGTAAATTAATTAAATGACCATCGGTATGGCCGTATTTGAAAATTACTGTCTCATGATTGTGTGGTAAGAGACAGTCGTGCACTGCTGCAATTAAAATTCGGAGTCATCCCTCTTCTACCCCATACCCAAAGCAAATTGCGTGGATGCACCCCACAAAACTAGTCTTTCATGACTGTGAAATAACTGTGGATGTCCACATAATCTCTATCTTCCCTTGCATCTTATCATATACCTTATGTATCACGACCCAATTTGCCGCTATCACGACCCGGCTGAAATGAATTAGCTGCGAACGTAGAAGAAAACATTTGTGAGTGAAAAGTCCTTAAAGCAACAATAATAATAATAAAATCCTAACTCTTCTAATTTCAATACCCTCTAAGCGTTTTCGGAGTCCTTGCGTTCTAAGAAGATAATGTTCGGTTTTAAGACATAATGAGAACGTGATTTTATATTTATGATCCTGACCGTTCATTGGTCGAAACACCTGCCATACCACGGTGTCGTATCAGCCAATGTTTTGCATCACGTCTAGATTTCTTACTTTTCCAATTGTACAATAAATATACCAAAGAAGACATCAACCGTAAATATTGACCTAAATACACTGGCGGAAAGTAAAAAAATAACACCAAGAAGGAGACATCTGATACCAACGAAATTTATACAGCATAATAACGGAATACAGAGGATAACGTGATCAAAACATTATGACAAAATACAGCTGTATTTGCTGGTAAACGGAAAAATAACATTTCCATGTAACATGGTTAGTACGAGGTTCAACCGCCATGAACTGCGTCACACTATGCAATTCTGGCATGGAGTCTGTCGTACAGATGTTGGATGTAAGTTTGGGGTATTGAGTTCTAAGCATCCTCAATCTGGACGCGTAAATCGGGGATGGTCGTGGCCGGCCGATAAGACCGGATAAGTCGTTGTCCCATAAAATCCCACAACTGCTCAATGGGGTACAAATCCGGTGAACGTGCAGGCCATGGAAGTTATCTCACACCCTGACGTGCATGTCGCGTTGCACGTGCCGTTTGTGGTCGTGCGTTATCTTGCTGGAAAACACCACGATGAACCGACCTTACAAATGGCATAACAACGGGCTGAATGATGTTGCTGATGTAGGAGGTGCTGTTTAACGTACCCGGTACAAACACTAGTTGTGTAAGGGAGTGATAGCTGATCGCTCCACACACAAGGAGATCAGGTGTAGGCCCTGTGTTTCGCTAGCGATGCAAGAAGGGTGGAGTTCTTGTATCCGCTATGTTTGATGAAAGCAGAATCTGCTTTCATCGCTGAACACGACAGATCGCCATTGCGTTCTCCGGTGCAGACGTTGTAGACACCACTGACGCCGTTCCTTACGGTGGGCTAGAGTAAGAGGAACACATTCGAGAGGCACACGTGCACGTAGTCCTGCATCCAGTAGACGGTTGCGGATTGTTTGCACAGTCACCTCAGGAGCAACGGCACTCGGATTTGCGTCGCAGTGGATGTTGTGCTTGAAAACGCCGCTTCTCTTATGCGTCGACCGGTTTGCTCATCAGTCCGTCTGCGACTCCCGGTTCCACGTCAACTCGTGTGGGAATATTCCTCGGACTATCTACGCCACCATCGTACCACCACCGATACTTCCCTTCCAATTCGCTCGGCAATACGACGATATGACCAACCGGTCTCGCGGAGTCCGAATAGATGACCTCGCTCAAAGTCCGATAACTGCTGAAATCGTACACGTCTTCCAAGTCCAGGCATTGCAGCATCTTCAGGGTTTTCGCACGTGCCCGTACGCCGACGACGGATTACATTCACTTCGCCGTACTCCTTAAATACCACCGACGATAATTTGCATATTATGCCATGCTGTGGCATAAGCACTCACCGGTTGGTCCCGAGATTAACATCATACCTACGTAAACGCGACCGCATTAACATATGTAAATTTCATGATCGTCCGCCAATTCCTTCTTGGCGTTCTTTTTTTACTTTCCGCCAGTGTATCATGTAAAAGAAAGCAAAACTTTTTAGTCCTTTATTAATCAAAATGTTGAGATTCGATGAGAATACGCGGACCTCATATTCAATGCTTTGTGGCTCAGACACACGTGATAACTCCATGAGGTATTTCATGTTCCATCTTTCTTTCTTTGTTGGCTTATTTTTTAAAATATTTGAATACTTTTTCAAAATATGAATTTTATGAATCACTGGAATTGTACTTTACTATGGCGGAGATATATTTTATCGCATCCCAGTATTTTTGGAGATGTTTTGTCCTGTGTGTTTCTACATTTGCATCTTCAACAATTTGGGTGACGCTCATAAAGGAATCATGAGTGAACCACGGCTGAAAAACATACAGGTATGACCAGAGCATTTCGTCTTAAACATTCATTTTAATCACGTTTTCGTCAATTTGCTTTTTATTTACCTATGTTAAATTATGTTCATCAGCTTGTTTAATCTTCGCTTTTTATCTACCTTGAAAAAACTATGGTTTGCAAAGAAAGGAAGGTCACTGAACCATACTTATTGACAAATTAAGACTTTTTACCAACATTTTTCATCTGCTTTCTGAAGTCAGAGTAACATTATTTTACTCGAAGTAAAGGCACATTGCTTAAGTCATGCATCTTCTCCTTCATTAAATACTTCTACTGAGCTAGAGCCTTATTTTTTCATATCCAAATATTTTTCATTTTACATCTTAAATAAAAAAGACAAACATTGGATAATCGAAGTGTAATTTATCTTGTCCTTACTTTCTTACGCCACACAACTCAAGAATAAATAAGGGTAGACAAAATAACTGATCAATAATAGAAATTGGTGAAGCAAAAGTGAGTAGTGCTTCTTTCCGAATCAACGTTAACGGTTTTACAAAAGTCGTTTTCCTGAAAAAAGAATCGGTACGTTTGTGTGTTCGCCAACTAAGCTATAAAAAATTACATGTCCTAGTCATCCACATTTTACGAATGAGGCAGATTTTAAACCTACAAAGCACATTACCTTTGTTCCCGAACGACTGAAGTCAGTTACAGAGTCCATAAGCATCCCTTGGTTGACTTCTTTAAATGAGTGTAATCAAAGGGCGTTTCCCTTACCCCTAAAGAAACATGGCTACTCACGGAATCAGTTTGGGTTGTGAGCACCCTTAGCTCATCACAAACAATATCATCCACGGTTATACCCACAAACAACAAAATTTTATTGATCATGCTTCTTGTGGTAGTCGGATGTCCACGCTAGTAAGGTTAAGAAATTTTTTTGAACTCACTATTTCAAGACCCAAATCAGAGAGAAAGTCTTCTGAATTTGCATATTTTTCACCTTAGTAATGTTCATATACAACTACCTTCTTTTATTTGTTACAAGTACATTTGTTGAATACATGGGTACACTTGTGGTCAAATACCCACTCAAGGTTTTAAATGGGTGCACGCACATTTTGGGAAAACTGTACAGAAATACTTAGACATTAGAAAAAAAACCGGAAAGAAAGACATCCAATTCGCCAAATTGATATTTATTTAAAAACTAGGAAGAAAGCTCCCGTAAGACTTTTAGTAAAGACACCCCATCCATTAAGAATAAATACTGCAAAACTATCTTTATAAGCTCAGATTACATGGGATCTTTGAGCCTCAAACACCCAATAATTAGTTGATAACAATTAAAGTCCTACTTCACCCCCTCAAAAGCACATAATTTCAAAACTGCATAAGAAATATTAAGTACGATTTTTTTTATTCATCCATTCCTATTCTAAAAGCCTTTTACGACTAATTAGTTTATAATCAATGTCCACGACAGATTTATGCATTTGAGTGTGAGCATTTAATGTGCTTAGCTCCCGTTGATTTCTAGGGATAAAGCACCAGCCAGAAATGAATTTTGTCACGTAAACCTTTGTGATTGATATTCACAATGAAAAACATATTAGACGTCACCTTAAAGAATAATCCTACAGAAGATGTTTGGTCTGACACTGCAGAAATTCATTTAGGTAATTTGTTTAATTTCTAAGTTCTATAGAATGGTGAAGCGAGAAACACGATGGAGAAGATAGTAATATTTTGATTCCTATAGATGCGCAGAGCGCAGCTGTTGCGTGTATGTTTGTTCCTGACGTTTCATCGGCGAAAGGAAAGCGAAGAAGCCGGAGGTCATTCGACGGGCGATCCTGAGGACGAAAGGATCGTGAGATTATATTTTAAATCCATGTGGGGGCCAATAGTTGTCATTAAAGATTAGCTCAAAAGCTGTAATTTTACTCGTCAAGCTTATAAAAGCTAAAAGTACGTTAACAGCCGAAATGTAATCAAGAAATTATTTTAATATTTTCAAGATGCTTATATTACGTGTGATTTATGAATCAGTTTTAGTGTTTAAGAATAACTGACCAAAATATCTCTTTATATTTTTGCCTTCAACTGATGCTGATATTAGGCATAAGCTACAAAAACGTCATTAATCTCAAACAATTGTCATTTCTTTATTTTTTTAATATTTTTAGAAATTACTGAAAGTAAACTTTCAATCACGACTAGCAGTTTTAATTCAAATTATGCAACATATAATTAACGATTAAGGGATTATACATTTCCATGTAGTTTTTGAATAATTACTGCAACGTTCATACACACAAAACCGTATAAATTTAGCAAAGATCGCTATCATCATTGGATGTAATTTGTTGAATTTTATTTTAAGTCCGAATCGTTCCGATTTTTAGGAAAATATTTGATGTCACTAACAGCTTTGTACTAAGGCTATCCCAGTAAAACAGAAGTTCTACACGAAACTGTTATTTTGAGTTCAATTTTATTTGCTGTAATTTATAAGGCGTTCAACATTACCCACTTTTAAAAAATTCCACTAGGTGTTAGAAAGATCTTATGGAAAATACCCTAGCTTTATATCAAGTTGTTATTCTATAACTTGCACGTCATTTGTTTCAAGTTTCTGTGTTTCATACAAATGTCGTGTGTAATATCCACAATTTCCTGCAAGGGAAAGACGGTATTATTTGTAAGGTTACTTCGTGGATTGCCTTTCAAAGTATCCGCTTTACCGATAAAACAATAGGATATGTACTTAACGTGCGCACGTGGCCCCTTTTTTCTCGAAAATTATCGAAAGATTAGGGTGCAATTTTCAGAGAACATTCGAAGCTAGTAGGCGATGTACTAGAAACAAATCATCTGGTATGACGAATAACGAGATAACATTTAAACTCATCAAAATATTAGACTGCAGTTGCAAAGACCATTCGAAGTTCGAGAGCGATGGGGTAAAAGTACGTCATCTGGTCTGACGAATCAATAGATAACACTTATGACGCTGCTTGGTGGATGTGTGCATAACGTAAACTACAAAAAAAATGCAATTGTGATTATTCAAATTTAATCCAGAGCAATTATAAGCACCTGGTTTAATAAAAAAAAATACTCTATTGAACTCAGACTTAAACAGTGCTCTCCAGGTCATCCAGGTTTTTCAACAATGAGAACTCATCGGCGAAGGGAAAGCGAGGAAGCGGGAGGAAGACTTTTTCTTAGCAAGCAATAAAATTACTTCCACAGGGACAGCTCATGTACGCATGGGTAAATATTGGAATTGTTTTCATAAAAAAAATAATTGAGTTCCAAAGGAAAAAAATCTTAAACTACAAAATTTTCAAGAGTTTGGGATTGTCTTGAAAAAAAAAGGGTCTTACATTGAACAATCCAAAGCTTGCTGTACTACAACCTGAATTGAATATTAAGTGCAATCTTTGTACACCTGTAATGGGATTTACTGCTGGAGTATTGTATGGTGTCTGATGTTGGGTGGTGAGATGGAGGGTGTGAAGGGCTGAATAATATAACAATGTACTGCAGGGGTCGGCTATGGACTTGAGTTGATTTAAAAGACGGAAAAAACTACTCTATTGAACTGATTTAAAAGACGGAAAAAATAAAAGCACCAACATTTTCTTCATTTTTTTCTTGTATTTACCCTTTCTGTTCTTTTTCTTTTCTTTCGTTTTCTCCGTTTTTCATTGAAGCTCTACCTGGGGATTTAATGTATGAAAAACAATTTTTATATAACTCAACACCTCAACACCAATTTCTCTAACAGTCCAAATATTTCTTTTAAAATCATACATATCAACTCAAGATATCTCTTAACTAAAATGACCCTTGTTGAGGCTTTACTTCAATTAATTATTTTTCAAACAGGTGTTTTATGTGTCACAGAGACTTGGTTTCTCCTGGAAAGCTATAGTATCGATCTCACTAATTACAATGCATTTTTTCAGAACAGAATGGATTTTACGTAAGGAGTAGTAGTTACATATGTAAAAGTACCAATCACATTTATATGATAATTAAATACATAACTTTTACTGACCCAGATATCGAAAGTTTGAGAGTCCAAAAATCATGCAACATCATCTCAGTCTCGTACCATTCTCCGGGCTAGAACACGGTATCATCGAGTTACAGGTTAACGTTGCTCGCTGCTGACTCCACTTCAATCGACGTCGACGATGGTCAGATGTTAATGGTAGAAAAGGTAAGGGCCGTCGAGAGTGTAGATTTGCCACTGCCAGACGTCTGGAAATGGTTCCTGCGTACGCAGAGGTCCCTTGTACACCCGCCACATGTCTCTGGATATAGGACAAAAACGTCGTTGCATCTGTACGTGCCGCTCTCACGATCCCATAGTCCTCTCTGCTGGTGGTATGTCGGAGTCGTCCAGAACAAGCCCGCAGTGTCTGGGTGCCTTCCCGTGTCTATTGCTCTCAACGTGATTGCACCGTATTGTCCGACAGACCCTAATTGCGGCTGAGTCAGAACGTCGGCCACCCCACAACTCCTGCACGGCGTCTTATATACCCCAAGGATTGCAATTGCAACGCCGGCCTTGTACTCGCGAGCATGCGGATCCAAACGCAATTTTAATCATCTGCATGTCTGCCTTCTCCGTAACTGTTCGCAGAGTTTCGCGTTAATCTCACGGATTTTTCTTGGTGAGTGGTTTTTGTGGCAATGAGTGTAGGTAACGATACATGAGTACACAGATTAAATATTATATCCCAATTTATAAACATTTCACAAACTAAGTAGAAAACCATAAGTTTATAATATAAAGAACGCCACTACCTAAACTTGTGTTATACAGAGCAAATTAAAACTCGTTGAACAAAGAATTGCAAATCTTGTTTCCAACATTTAATGAGCTTTGCAAAATTATTATAAAACCTTTTAAATCATTTTGACTGGACGTTTCAAAGAAATATACAATATCATTTCTTAGTGTGTTTCACCAATTTGAAGAGTGAATAATAAAACAATTTGCACTACATAAATCGCCCAGCAGAAACAGTCTGGATTAGCCAGCAATGCCCCACCACTATTTTGTCGCTGCCTAACCGTCGATAAATTGTACGGGCGACCAACAGAAGAGCCAGCAGTTCAGGCCAGCAGCTGGCCAAAGTTGGCAACCCGATTAGTTGTCATATGCCACAACAGGGCCATCAGTTATCCATCAAAGGCAGTAGCTGCCACAAGTTTCCCTTCAGCACAAGCACGTGCCATAAATGATGGCTACCCTAATGTGGCCCGCTAGACTCCCGGAAATCACGTGACATAACTGATGGCTTGCCGAATCTTGTCCGACAATTTCCCAGTGGTAGCCATAAAAAGAATAAGTAAAAATCAAGGACAACCGCAGTTTCCCAAAGATACAAGTTTTTTCCCCTTACGAAACATCCGAATTTTAGCACTGCGCTGGGGAAATTTGCTCAACACACAGGAAAAACGCTCGTTTGGAAACGAACCAAGGACTGTCTGCGTGGGAAGCGGCCGCTCTTCCAACTGAACTGTTTTACCACGCCCGAGCATTTGCTTGAAACTGAGTCTCGTTCCTGCGGAATGTGTAATCGAATGGTTCTCTTTAATTTTATAATATTGCGAGGTATTTTTCATAAATGTCAGTTTCATGTAATTCTTAAATTTATTTTTCGACGTTACGATAGTTTTTTTACCTTAAGGGAACTTCGCTCATTTTCAAGGAGTGTACCAACTTAAAGACTCTTCGCAAAGTTTTGTGCTGTCCTTGTCGTCCAAAAGGCGATTATTGAATTAATATATTTACCCGATCATTTTACATTCTGGTACCTTTTTAACGTTGTATCTATCCTTTCCGCTATCCGAAGATAAATTTGTTTAAAAGAGGAAACATATTTTATTTTAATATATATAAGAGATATATTTTCAAATAATTCATACATTTTGTGCGCGTATAATTCTTTTTTTTTTCCAACAAACGTTTTTTTTAATATATTTCTGAGACTGCTGTTTTAAGAGGTTTTGTGTATGTAAAAACGAAAGATTACGGAGAAATTATGTCTTGTTATTCATTGGAATTGGGTGAGTGTGTTTCATGGCTGTAATCTAGTATTTCATGGCTTAATCTTATATCTTCGTAGCCGTGACTACTTTATATTCCCTAAATGTAATCTGCCATTAAAAAAAGTTTTCCAAGATATGAAGACATACGAAGAACAGCGACATCATCTCTTCACTATATACCAAACATGGGAGTCTTTATTCGTGCTAACATGTAGGGCGAGATGTTTCAGACAAACAGTAGAGTGTATAATTAAAAAGCTGATGAAGATTCCAGCAGAAAAGAAACTTTCCGTGCAGCATTAGGCTATGTGTATGAGATGTTTCAGGTAGAGCAAACGAACAATACAGTATAACTAAAGCAGAATTTTTGCATGAAGTGCGGAATCCAGCATCACTGAGCGAGAAAAGATACTGCTATGATAGTGTTATGGTGAATGATAATGTTCCGAAAAATTGGAACGCCTCGTGTCGCTGACGCGCATGTGAAATCCGTTAGGCAACAATCTTAGCTCAGTTCTGGGAAAAGAGGAAATAGAAGAAAACGAAGAGACACATCGGGAAAGAAATGGGAAAGCCTTTACATGGCCTTTATTAAGCATTTTGAAAAAACAAGTACAACAGTTCTTATGTCCTACTTTAAGAAAGGCATTGCCGTTTGTAGAAACCCAACAGACGAACAATGTTAACTAACTCAAAATATTAGTTTTGCTTTGCGTTCTAGTAATTTTCCTTTCTATTTCATATTGCTTATAAAAGAAGGAAAACAATTCTACAAAGTTATTGTTAATTTTTTAGATTTCAATGGATTAGCATTAATAAAATTTTGTTTTGTTTCTTAAAAAATACTTTTATCTCTAGACAATGCATGAATCATTAGCAATAAGAGTTATGTACGTAACATTTCATTTAAAATTTGTTTAAATAATTACATAAATATGATAAGGATAATCAGATTTCTCACTTGCAATACATATTTTTTTTTATGATTCAACTTAGAAACTACGATGACTCGCAGTGCTGAGAAAATGGGCATCTTTTTTTGTTTCGGAGTATCCACTTGGTTTTCCTGTTCATGTGCTTTATAAATGAAATCTCGTTCATGTAAAACGATAAATTTAAATTTTCCTTAACATCCAGTCAGCTATTTCCTAAAACATGCATCGGATGATATGAAGTGTGGTTTTTATTTATTTATTCTTTGATGTTATGCTACGTTATGTGCATTCTTGAAATTTGCATAATAATTACAGAGGACTCGCATGGAACAGAGTATGCTACGAAAACGCAGCTAACGTTTTCTATTATAGATTACCTATGAATCAACCGAGTATTTCCCATGAACGTGCGAATAATGTTCCTTTGTTAATTTCAATTATTTCCAATGTGTGTGCCATTGACGATACATATTTCACCATTCGGGTTACAAATAAGTAATTGGCACCTCAGTATCTAGTTGTTTGCTTGCAATACAGATGTTAATGCGTTATACAATGCTGCTGTCGCCTTTTCAAAACACTGATAAAATATTCCAGTAAGTACCTAATAAAAATTTTAAAAGGCGACTTAGCTACTGAAAATGAGAATTTAAGTAAAAAAAAACGTTTTACTGGCTTGTTAATGATGTTATTACTATGCACAACAGCCGCATTTTTTTCTTACCAAAAAGTAGTTCAAAACGATATAACATAAATTTTTAAAATTCGCTCGTGCAAAGAACTTACAGACACTTTGAAAAGATCAGCTTTACTCCACTTTGCAATAGGATATAGTCACACTAATAAAAATGTGAGCCGCGAACACCGGGACTTAGATCAGGTAGGGGCATTATTTTTTTCTTGAGATAAAGTTCAACTGATGAAGATATCATTTAAATTCACCAGTTTTTAATTCTAACTGAAATTTATAACATGGAAATGGAATAAGATTGTATTCTAACTCTGCAAAAACACATGGAATTAAACTTTGATTTCTGCTTACTTAATCTCGGAAAAATGCACGTAATTTGCAGTAGTAATTAAAAGACAGGGTTTCATTACTACGTCTAACTCCGCGGAGAGTATGGGTCGACTTACGGCAGACAGCCTGTGATCAAAATATGTCCCATTTAAAAATATTATAGCGTTGAAGTGCGTGCCGCATACTAATCGTGTTCGCATATTCGTTAAATACCTGGAGTCCAATTTGAGTACTGCGCAATACATCGTGCGATCGCCGCTCCCCACTGTGCGCGGGAGAGGTGATGCAATATTTCTGGGTGTGCCGCAGCGTTTTCCTCAGTCTAACTCGAAAACCGTGAGGGCAATATGACTATCAGTAGTATCGTTATAAATCTCTCGACTATTCAAATATAAGAAGCACATTTCGCAGTGGTTTCAACTGAATATTCAAAAATCTGTTTTCTTTTGAACTGGTGACGGTTTTCAAAATATCGCGGTTTATCTGGACAACGTGAGTGTCAAACGACTGTGCGGGATATCGTTTTAGAGCTCTCGGAGGGATCTATATAAATATATAAAGAACATATCGCAGTGGTCTTTTGAACTGGTGACAGTTGTTTTCTAAAATTAAAAAACAATGTTTTCGTATGAGCGGGTTAACATTTCGCACAATGCCGCGGAATTCGAGGAGAAAATCAAAAAGAGAGGCAAGAGCAAGTGAGGAGGAATGTAAGAAGCCCAAGAAGACTGCAGCTCAACGAAATACAGATTAAAAAAAACACGCCTGAAATCAGCCGCCGCCAAACATACATCCAACACATCAATTGTATTCCTACGTTCCAAACTGACGGCTCAGTCGGGACTGAGCCTACCTTTTTTTCTGCACAGATATGTTTGCTGAAGTTCCCATGTCCCTGGACACAGCGATTTAAGCTGTTCCTGTTTTATTTAAGATCCGGAAATGAGCGAAGCAAAGGATTTATAATAACCAGACAATCAAAAATGGTAAAAAATCAAATTAAACAAAATCAGATTTCTAAATACTTTCACACTTCCTTTCGCAGTTAACAAAAATATCGCGGTTAAAAAAAAACATATTTCCATCTTTTAATACTATGTGGTAGAATAATCGTAAATTATCTGTATGATTATTTTTTGTTTATTTTCTACTACTGTTGTTTCTTCCCACTTTGATCATGGGAGCGAAAAACGAGTCTATATTCATGTATTCCACATAATATCAAAATACGGAAATTAGGCTTAGCTACAAGAGAAAATCGTCTGTAATTATCTTTTGCATTATATCTTCCCAAAATTTAAGAACAGGAGTAAAAAAACTAAACAAAAACGATAAAAAAAAACTCGTGCCACACATACCTTAACAAAATTTGTATATTAGAAGGAAATGACGCAATATCTTTTTGGTATTATCGCTTTTAAATGCGTCATTCTAATTATTTGTAGGTGTGAAATACAATTCTCATACAGGGCAATTAAATAGAAAGCGCTTTTGTCATTCCAAAAATAAGACCCAATCCCTCCGATGCTTTATCTATCCTTTATTATTGTACTTCGCTTTAACCAACATTTGGTACTCCTATGATTAACGAAAAAATCATGGTCCAGCGACTGAAGCATTTCTCAATGCTTCAGTCGCTGGACCATGATTTCCAGAATCATAGGTACATGGAACCCAATTTTTGCTTTCAAACTACCTGTTAATTGTTGCTTCATTAAACTTACGATTTCGAAATGCCGAGATCATTTTATGATTACATCCTGTGGAAAGTGTAGTATAATTGTTCTTATTAGTGATAGTAATTATCCTGTAAGAGAACTTTGAGATATGAGCATGCCGATACAGAAAAGTGGCTGGCGCACGGAGGAAACAAGAACAGGGAAAAAACGCGAAAGAAAAATTACAATATCTTTAAACACTTTGTGGGCATAAAAAACAAAATATCATCATAAATAATTGGAAAATACTGAAAATCGGTTGGTTTCAAGCAAAACGTTCGTCGGTTTATTTCAATTTCAGCCAAAGGTAAACTACCTACATTATATACACGAAGACGATATAAAAGGATTCTGGCTAACCTTCCGAAAGTAGCCCGCTCCGATAGATGGCAACAGGGTAGCAAGCTACTTACGCCACTTTGTTCTCCGTCTATGCTTCTGTGTTACGTAAATTTTTTTTCGATCTCTACTATTCCTGCGATACGTGGAGCTGCAGAAAGTTCTTTAATGAAGTTAGGAAGGATAAGGATACCTCTATTTCATGGTGTGAAGAACAGGATTTGTTACCCATCTCCAAAATATGTTCTGAAGGCCACCTCATGGCTCTACATGTCGATGCATCTCATCGTTCAGGACAATTCAGGTGTCGGAAGAAGCACGCTTCAGGGAATGACGAGTACTCTTCTCGTACACTTGGTACGGTTTTTTGTGCCCACATTCCTAAGGATATAGTGATACTTCTGACTTATTGTTTCGCCAAAGGAATGTCTCAAGATGAGGCGATTGAACATCCATATTATTCACTTCCTTTGCCAGTTTAACAACGTAAAGCTGAGCTTCACGATGTAACGATAACGTGTCGCCATCTATCGATGTTTCAGAAAACTATTTCTGGGCCACAATCGGATGTTTACCGGATTTCTTTGGTTTATTGTTTCTTTTAACGAAAATGGTAAATTCTCACGAGTTACTTTTTGCATTAACAGCGATAATAGAAATATTTTTTTAACAGTATATATATTTTCCGACTAAGAATAAGAATACCGAAGTTCAATTGCTTCAGAGGTTAGATGGGTGAGCCTAATAAACGATTCACGTCCATCACTTTTGGACTGCTGACCTAAATCGGAGGAAGTGCTTGAGGCTTCAGCCTAAGCCTGATTTAATAACAGATCCAATCTGGCTTCGTCATCAGGCAGGTGGAACCATTTGCTTGTTACTGAACGTTCCAATAAACGATTTGCAGTCAAGGACAACATTCTGAAGTAAGCAATAAGATGATCCCTATTTTGCTTTGCATTTTGGAAGGATAACTTTAATGTCACGTCCTTAAGTTGAATCTGAATAATAACCAATTTTCCATCAAGGTTATGCTTACCCAGGAATGTTGAACCAAATAGTACGCAACAACTTTATTTCCATTCTGAACCTTATTTTAACTTTACATATTTACTTCAGTACACAGTTAGTTTGTTTCAGCGCAATAGACACCGGCTTCTGATAAGTTGTGGGTTTTCATGAAATTCCGTAAATGTCGCCCTACCCATAGGTTTTCGGCGCTAAATGTTACGCGCTGCCCTCCCCAGATTATTGCTGAAAGAAAAATGAAATCAAAACGGACGTCTTTTAAAAAAGGCAAGGGATATAATAATTTACACGGCAGAATCTTAAGAATTTGTGATTTTCTCATTATGTTCCACAGCGAATTGCCCAAAGCCATCTGATTGCAGTATGCAAATTTATAATTCGCACTGCCTTCGTACAAATATTAGACTCAAGCAAAGATTGTGTTCAGTTGCTAAATGTAATCTCGTGAGTCAGGTTGAACAACCGTCAGTACATATATGACAAGCTGACGTTAGTTATCGGAGTTTGAACGAGGCATGTTAGTGAGAGACAGATAGATGGGACATTTAGTTTCCGAAGTTATCATCATCATCATCATCATTGTCAACCATTATCAATCCACTGCTGGACGAAGGTCTCCCCAAGTTTCCTCCACAACGGTCTGTCTTGTGCCAGTCTCCTCCATGTCACTTCCGCATATTTACGAATTTCATCCACCCATCTCCCATGTGGTCTTTTTCTGGGTCTTTTCCTGTCCCTTGGAATCCAATCTAAAATTTCGGCTGTCCATCTATGGTCTGCCCTTCTGGCAGTATGTCCAGCCCATTGCCATTTCAGGGATTTAACTCTGATCATGATGTCTTCCACTCTCGTCATTTTTCGGATCCACGAGTTCCTCTTCTTATCTCTCCTGGTTATACCAAGCATGCACCTCTCCATGCCTCTTTGAGTTGTCTGCAGCCTTTGTATGTCTCTTTTAGTTAAGGTCCACGTCTCTGCACCATACGTAAGCACTGGAAGGATGCATTCATCAAACACTTTTCTTTTAAGACATAATGGCATATTGCTCTTGAAAATTATGCTGTTTCTTCCAAAAGCTCTCCAGGCAAGTTTTGTACGCCGATTAATTTCTTCATCAATGTGACCCTCACTTGATATCTGCTGTCCAAGATAAACATACGTATCTGTTATCTCCAGTTTTTCTCCATCAATCGATAAATCTTCATTTCTTGTAAAAGCATTGAACATCACTTTTGTCTTCTGAAAGTTCATTTTTAATCCAACTTCTTTACTCTTGTCAGCAAGTTCCTGGATCATACTCTGCAGCTCTGATGGGTAGTTGCAAAAATGACTACGTCATCAGCAAAACGAAGGTGGGTTAGATAATCTCCATTAATCTTTATCCCTTTGTTTTCCCAGTTCAGTGATTGAAAGACATTTTCCAATGTCTCATTAAAGAGCTTCGGAGATATGGTTTCACCTTGTCTCACTCCCTTTCCAATTTTTATGTGTGTTGTATTTTCAAACAGCCGAATCTTTGCACTTGCATTTTCATAGATGTTATTAATAATATTAATGTATGCATCTTCAATACCGCAGGATTTCAGAGCCGTGGTAACTGCTGATGGTTTCACCGAATCAAAGGCTTTTTCATAATCGATAAAAGCCATGTACAATGGAAGTTCATATTCCCTCGCTCTTTCAATTAGTTCTCTCAGTACATGGATATGATCTATTGTGCTGTAGCCACTAGTGAATCCAGCTTGTTCTCTCGGTTGAGCCATGTCCAGTGTTACCTTCAAGCGGTGTGAAAGAACTTTAGTGAAGATTTTATAAACCACTGATAGGAGGCTGATAGGACTGTAGTTCCTGAGATCCTCAATGTCACCTTTTTTATGTAGCAGGATCATTGTAGCATTGTTCCAATCCTCAGGAATCTTCCCTTCATTAAGGCATCGAGTGAAAATTTGGGCGAGTACTGTTTCAATTTCTCCACTTGCTTCTTGTATGATGTCTATAGTAATTCCATCTTCTCCTGGAGTTTTCCCCCGCTTCATGTTCTTGATTGCATGAGCAACTTCTGCTGGGAGGACTGGAAGAACTCTGGTACCTTTCATGATGTCTGGAGTACATGTATCATCCCTTTCATATAATTTGGAGTAGAAATCTTTCACTCTTGTCAAAATTTCGCCTCTATTTCTTGTTACAGAACCATCTACTTTTCTCAGTGCCATAATCTGTTTTTTCCCCTTACTGAGGTGTCCCTTTGCTATCTTTAGGCTTTGGTTGTTTTCAATTGCTTTCCTTACTAGTTAACAGTTAAATTTCCTTACGTCTTCAATGATACTTTTTTGTGCTGTCTTGCATAGCTCTATATATTCCACTTTGGAAGTCACATCTTCTTTAGTTGTCCTCATCTCTCTTCTTTTTTGCATCAACATTTTGGTTTTTCCTGATAATTTGTTTACATGCAACTTGTTCTTAGACCCAGCTAATTTTGTTGCTGTTTCCATAAGAGCTTTGGTTACTTTTCTGTTAACTTCCGAAATATCCACTTCTTCCGATGTTAGGCCTTCTAAAGCAGAGAATCTGTTCTTCAGTTCCAACTTGAAAGTATTATGGTGTTTTTTAAGGTTGGTTATGTCAATACATTTTGTTTGTCTTATGAGCTTGCCACGTTCCAGTTTAATGTTGAGGTGCATCTTACATCTCACCAATCTCTGGTCACTACCTGTGTTGAACTTGTTTAGCACACTCCAGTCTTCGATGACGAATTTTTTGTTACACATAATAAAATCAATTTAACTTGTCGTCCCAATTGGATGTCTCCATGTCCATTTCCTGTGTGGCTTTTTCTTGAAAAAGGAATTCAAGATGAAAAATCCTTCTGCCTCTGCAAACTCAACGAGAGTATTTCCACGCTGGTTTCTGTTGCCGTGACCGAATTTACCTACTGAAGTTTCATTCTGTTGCCGGTGCCCTATTTTTGCATTGAAATCTCCCATAATTATCTTCAAGTGCTGCTTACCTTTATTATTTAGATGACGAATTTCCTCATAAAATTCTTCAATTTCTTCTTCAGGATGACTTGTGGTGGGTGCATAAGTTTGAATAATCTGAGCCTGGTATCTTCTCGATAGTTGGATAACGAGTCGTGCAGCTCTGTCAGAGGAACTTTCAACTTCTACCACTTTATCCTTCAGTTTCTTGTTTATTATAAATCCAACACCACTAGTTCTGTCAGTATCTGTCCCTCGATAATAGAAGAGATGTCCACTTTTCAGTTCAATGAGATCTTCTCCTTTTCTCCTTACCTCACTTAGCCCGACGATGTCCCACTTGATCCTTTGTAGTTCCTCTTCCAATTCAAGAAGCCTTGAATCAGAAGATAGGGAGCGTCCGTTTTAGGTAGCCAAGGTCAGCATCAAATGGCAGCTTAGTCCGGTCCTCCGGGGATTCTTAGCACCCTCTGCCTTCATGTCGCACTGGCCGCTGCCTTGGCCAGGTACATTCCAGCTGCCGGAGACTGAGGGCCAAGATTTAAGTTGTACAGTCATTTTGGAGGTGTTTGGCCATAACTCACCACGCTGGCCAAGCGGGTTGGTGAGTGTGGGATAGCATTTCCTCTGATCCCGATGGTATAGTTAGTTATACGATTAAAAGTTATACGAAGTTATACGATTATTTAATATACCTCGATCCATGGTGTCATGTATGTACCGAGAATACCTAATGGAAGTCATTACCACCCACCTTGTATAGGGCAGTGACCGACAACGGGTGCTGAACGACCGTTATCAGCGTCATTTGACCAGGATTGTCCTCGCTAATAGGCAAGCGACACTGGCTCAAATAACATTAATATTCAATGCAGGAGCTTCCAGACACATATTCACCAAGTCTGTGCAGCGTAATGTAGCGACTATCTGGTATGGGAGCAGAATACCCACCATAGTACCTTTGTTAACAATCCGACACCGGATACAGCGCCTCAACTGAGCTTGTGAACACGGTAATTGGGCCCTGGAAGACTGGAAACATGTCTTGTGCTCCGATGACTCACGCTACCAGTTGTTACGAGCTGATGGTATGTTTCGGGTATGGCGCACATACATAAGGCCTTGGAGCCAAGCTGTGAACAATGCACTGTGCAAGCTTGCGGTGTTTCCATTCATGTATGAGGTGTCTTTACGTGGAACGGTTTGAGTCCTCTGGTCCTCGTAAATACGTTATTAACTGGTAATCGCTTTGCTAATCTAGGGGAGACCATTTGATGACTTTCATAGACTTCATGCACCACAGGAACGATGGGATTTTCCTGGCGGACAATGCACCATGCCATCACGCTGAAGTTTTCAAGAATTGGTTCAAGGAGCATTCTAGACAGTTCCGGCGGATGGTGTGGTCACCACGTTTGGCCGACATGAAACCAATACAGCACTTATGGGAAGTAGTGGAGAGGTTCATTTGCACCCAAGATCCTGCATCTACAAATACCAGGGATTGTGGGCGGCACTTCAGATGGCATATCAACATCTCTCCAGCAGTCTTCCTGACACTTTTGGCATCGACGCCACGTCAATTTGCTACGGTTAGCCGGGCTAGAAAATGTCCTACACGACACTGGGTACGTATCCCATGACTTCCGGTACTTCAGTGTATGGACTGTTAAAGGCTGTGTCTTCCCAAAATAAACTTCTATGTGTTATTCACATGGTTATGATGCTTATCGGAAAGCGAAATTTCCAACAATACATTTGTTCTGCAATTCTTCTGGTGCTGTACCCAAGTACACCAATCTTGAGCCTCTGACAATCTTAAGTAAAGTTCTCAGTCACGGTTAAGTGAAGACAATATTTTCTGAACGCTTGAAGTTTTTCCTTTATAAACTTTCCTGGGTCATGCTTTTCAAATATTTTATTTCCTCGTAGTTTAAGTTCATGGCAGAATAAAACTGCCTTACTCAAGCTATAAAGATATATTGACTCTATTACAGCAGTTTCATCTAAACTCGTGGACCACAGTGCAAAATGTTGACCTCGTTGGCTGATCCTCAGCGCAGGGACTGGACTCGAACCCCCGACCTGAGGAATGTGTAACGCTCCTATCTAAATGCCGCACAGTGAAACAAGATATTTTAATTTCAAAATGAGATACTTCTTGTGGCATTCAAAATCATAGGTGTTCGATATATCCTGAACGAGAGAAAAGGAAGTTTCCTGTACATGACAACATGATGGTCCAAACCACCCAGTGAATCTTGGCATTATAACGTGTTATTGATACATCAATGTATATGTGTTTTGCACATATTTTATAGCATCGTGATGCCATTTGCAATGCACTTATCTTTATATGAGTTAAGCATTTTGACCAGGACGAACATAATTCAAATTGTAATAGTAGCGTATTGTGTGTCTCTTAAACGAGGACATGTCATTCATTGATCCACGTTCAAGGGATTATTTTCTAGACATTTTATGAGCAAAATTATTTCTTTCCTTTGAGTTTGAAAAAAATATACTTTCAAATGTTATAACGTTAAAATGAAATGTATGTAAACAATTTTTAGGTTAAACTTTATTTTTCAATTTTTCTTTCAGTAAGTACTGAGAAAAAATGTTTCATATATATATATATATGTCTACAATCAGATTCATTTTCACAACATATGTTGTAACGTACGCCTCCTCTGCTTAAGCGAAGGAAACGGAAAGAAACTGCTCCATGTAATGAATTTGTGTTTGCTATCAGGCTTGCAATGGCAATTTTTCTCAAAAAGTGCCAGCTTTTGGAAACGTTATTGTATTCTATGAAAATGATTCGCTTTCTCATAGACCAAAGCAATGCGTTTCTTTGTTACTTAGAAAAAAACATTTTGTAGCATATTTGCAAGGGGGTAGCATATTGAAAGAGAAAAACAAAAACCGCAGTTTCTTTAGAAAAGCAAATATGTTTCACTGTGCTACACTGCCTTAATAAATGAATATGTGTAAAATGCTGTTAGATTTGATTCAGCCGTATTACAGGACATTTAATTGCTGGGTGTATCATAAAATACAATATCTAATTAATCAAAACAGCATCCTCTTGTATGCATGAACACGTACGTAGAGGATACAAACACCGCTGGCGTAATTTTCCACCATATCTGGATTTATTAATTATAACTTTTCCTTTCTGATAAATATGTTACTTTATCACCTTAAGGGCGTTTTGTATTATTGTCGTAATTTTGTAACCCCTCCATGTTCCGATGTTTGTTTTGTTGAACTCGTTTATTTTATCCACATAGAATAGCTGAGATGAATACTCATGTATAAGATCACCTTAATATTTCTGTGACTTGCATTTGATTGTTTTGTCGAATTGAATCTGAAGCTGAGTAGAATTCAGGAAATCCAATTAATGCCCTACATCCAAATATAAAACCATAATAAAGAAATGAATTTCTACAAGTTTTCAAGAATACGAACTGCTTGATATATTCCTTATAGTGAAGATAATTCTCTTAAAGGGAAACACAAAAAAAAACCAAAATGAAATCTGCTTCAAAAAAAATAAAAAAATAAAAAAATAAACGAAGGCTTAACTGCAGGGGTTTACATATACTATTCCATTAAATTTCCCGTATTCCTCAAACAAGTTTACATCAGAATGATGAAAAAATCATTGGATGTACGACATAAGAAGCATATGAAAGACACAAGGAAAGGACGAGGAGCGAGTGATTTAGCAAATTACTTTACATGGTAGTAATTCCCCTATGGAATAAAAGGAAATTAGTGGTCCGCTTACTGCTTTTAGGAATTATGTTCAGGGAGTCTATTGAGGTTATCTCAGGAGATGATGTAAGTGATGTTGGGGTATCAGTTAAACTGCAATCATAGGCCATCACCTTCCCCAGGCTCTGAGCTGAAGACTATCATAAAAACAAATTATTTTCTTCATTAAACAACTCCTTCTAATTTACTATGTCCCTGCTTGTGATTTTAAATTTTATTTTTAAAGTCAACGATATTAAATTTTGAATAACATTAAAAATGATCAGTTGTAAGATAGAGCTGCACTAAAAACTGACGACTTGCAAAATCCTTTATTTCTCTGTTTCTCAAATTCATTTGGAAATAAATGCAAAACAGGAGAATTAACTTCTTCGGTTAATCAGTTAATGCGAAATAACTCGATGAACTGAAAAGCTAGAGTAACGGGGTTTTATCTGAAATAAAATGCATAGAGACCATAAAATTTTTCCGATACCAGCTCATTTTTATCCTTGAAAATCAGGTATAGACAAATACTGACGAACAGCACAATTTTGGCTAGTGTTGGCTCTCTTTTTACTGAGACAGAAACAAAGTGAAATATGAATGCATTTTCCATACGCTTGGGCGCTTACAGTTTCTGTATGCCAGCCACCAATGGAATCACCTATATGATGATCATTACTTCGACTTCAATTCGAACAGTGGTGTCGATTGCCCGTCCATCGTTTTTCGCCAAAGTAGGTGGATTAAACACCGTATAATATCTCTTGCCAGAGGTTAGATCTACGCAATGTGAACACAATTTTCATTCAATTTATTAGTGACGTGTTCCAAAAATTTGTGATGCTGTTTGTGATGCAGAAACAAAGAGAACTTCAATGTTTTAACAAATGCCCGGCAGCTAGAGGAAATATTTTATCGATCGGTTTCCGGTTTCCGAGTCAAACGAAAAATATTTTAAATATTTCACTATACGAAGAAATATTATATGCACTACTGTTTGTGACAATTGCAACGCTTTTTAAAAATTGCAACTTTTTTGAAAATTGCAACGCTATTAAAAAACGCTATTCAACTGAAATTTATGTTACAGATTCAAAATGTCGAAGATCACGGATTTCATTTATTGACATACATAATATTATATGCACTACTGTTTGTGAAAATTACAACACTAATAAAAATGGATATTGAACTAAAATTTATGTTCCAGATTCCAAATGTAAAGGAAATGACGGATTTCATTTATATATATATATATATACGATTTTTTCGCTTCAAAAACCTTTATCTTGTGAAGCCACCATGAGCAGAAATAGCATTCTCTAAACGGCATTGCATTGAATCGAATAGATTTTGATATCGTCCAGGGGAATCGCCTGCCAGTCTGCTTCTACGCGGAAGCAGAGTTCATTTGTGGTGACGTGATGATTAGCAGAGGCACCTATCGGGCCAGTAGCTTAGCTACCATGTTTCAGATATGTTGCATAGGGGACATATCCTTTGAAAGTGCAGGCCAGACCAAAAGTGGTATCTGCCGTGAATAGAAGAGTTCTTGAGCATTCCGCCCCAGCATTGTCCTTTAAGAAAATAGTCCCAGGACAACTCTGAAGGAAGAGTATCAGCCCTGGAAACATCCCTGATATATCACTGGCTGTGAGGGTTTTTAAATTCGAATCCGATGAGATCGCGAATTGCAACCAATGACGCTCACAATTTTGACCACGAGATTGCATTTTGTTACCTTGTAATTATATTCATTCATTCACTATACATACTCGATCATCACCTTTTTATATGAGCAAAATGTACCCCATTTTTGCTTTTTTGCTTTGATTCATAAATCGATGTTGAACCGCAAACTATGACACTTGACGTTGTGCCGGGAGATGCAGTTCACCACGATGTCTTCGAACAAGTATGCGGCCATGAAGGTGCTATAAGCAGAATCGTGGCTCGTCAGAAAACTCGACGGGTAACCAATGAGGACGCCAACGTCTGTGTTTGAAACACCATTGAAAACTACGGCGTCTCTTATTGAGATCAAAAATGGAATTTGCAGCGATAGGCTGCTTGCCGGCAGTTCTCTGTTAAGCAGACGATACTGAACTGAGCTGGAGGACGAAGCTTGAAGTGTGACAATACTTCACTGCTGCACTAACAATGTGGATATAACTGTGCGATTGGTCACTGCCATTCGGTAGAGTTATCTCTCATTCCGTGCAAGCGTGCAAGTTTGCAGTCCAGTTCCTAGATTTCTGTTTGTCCGAGCCTCATCTATCTACTGACGCAACACTCACATTACTCTACTGGCGTTTCATCTAGTACGAGTTGCAAGTTCCGGGTAGGAAAATCAAACTTCTCTTATCCCAACAGTCCTCCTTCGCTCAAAGTCCGTTAGGATTCAAAGTACGACCTGCTCGGCTAGAGGTCATAGTAAGAAACAATAAACGCTCGTTCGACTCAGTGTTCCCTACTCACTGATTTCAAAACATCTTCAAGCCAGCTCTTTATACCCCGGACCGGACAGTTCATATTGCACTATTCTTAAATAGCATGGGTATTCTTTTGCGTATTGAACATTTGTATATCCCAACCTGTTGTACATACCTTGTGAGTTTCAATTTAATACCAAAAGTCCTTCATAGTGCAGCAATTTTCACAATCAATAGTATATATTCATTTCCTTTAAGTAACTTTCTCATATTAAAATTTACAGATGAAACAAAAATTCAGATTTTGTTTTTCTTTCAGGTCTAAAGAGTAACACGTTTCGTGGCGACAATCGAAAGAAACTTTTACTTATATATACATAGTTAAGTCACATTACGGTGACCACCAGTTAATTTCCAGATTAACCGCCGTGTGCAGGGCGGACAGCAGCTAAACGGGCTTGGAGTGACTCAATAAAGAGCTGGAAGGTGTTCACAGGTATGTGGAGCCATGCTGACAGCAGCGCATCTTACTGTTGCTTGAGAGGTGCACGGTGGAGGATCCATAGAATGAACAACATGATCCAGGTGGTCCCACAGATGCTCAATTCGGCTTATGTGTGGGGTATTAGGGGCCATGGTAAGCACTTTGAAGTCCTCATCGTGTTTGACTCTCGGATATTTCCAGCTGTGGAACACGTCGCATTGTCATGCTGAAAGATCCCATCCATTCCAGGGAAGACAAACAGCATGCATGGATACACGTGACCTGTTAGGATAGAATCATATAGAATTCGGTTCATAGTGCCTTCCACTTCTATAAGTGGGCCCAGAGAATGCCATGGAAATATTACCCAGACCATAACGCTGCCCCACCCAGCTTGTGTTCTTCCAGCAATGGTTGAAGAATGTTTGTTCTCCGATGTTTCTCGCCTTTATGCCAACGTCCATCCGTTCGTTGAAGCAGAAAACGTTACTCATCGGAGAAGGCAATCCTTTTCCAATCAGCTGAGGTCCAATTCCGATACTTCCGTGCAAATGTAAGCCTTTTCTGCAGATGCACCTTCGTTAGCATAGGTGCATTGACCATCTGTCTGCATCAGAACTTTATATGCATCAGGGTTCGCTGAACTTTCGTTTTAGACACACTTCCGGTAGACCCTTGGTACATTCGGCCTGTGATCTGATCCACTGAAGCTTGTCGATCGGCCCTCACGAGCCTTCGAAACCGAAGTTGACCTGTCACGTGAATGGAACTTGGCGCTCCGCAGTTTAAATGTCGTTTATTCATAATGGTTCCATTTCCCCAATCGCGATACACTTTCAACAAATCCCTCTTGCAAATCGGATAAGACGCTCCTTTTATCCATGACAGTATCGAGTGATATGTTTTCAGACTGACTACAGCACACATTATATACTCTCAAAGCCAGATCCCAACACGTGCCTTCTTTCAATGGCAACGCGGTGTTGACGTCCAAAGTAGGAAGTGGTCACAATCATGTTATTCGACTATCTAGTTGGATATAGGGAACCGCAGGAGTATGTTAGCGTACCTAGGGGGATGACTGTACCTGTACCGTCTACAATACTTCAAGATTTATGTTATTACGGTAAGAAGAGTCAAAGGAACGACTGTTTCGGATGTAAGATTATTTTTTGCAGACTCTGTAACATAAGTTTAATATTTGGTCCTTTTCTGTAACTTATGCTCATAAGCCTGGTCAGTATTTTATTCGAAAAAAAAAACACAGATTCTGGAATATCAGTATTTTTGTTAGTTGTTTGCTACAATGATAAACCTTTCAGTGGGCTGGGCCGGGATACCAGTGAAATACACCAAAACATTTCAGAAAATTATCATGTTTGTTAATGTGTTACTATTTGTTATGACACGTCCTAAGTTTTTATTAATTTGTGATAAGCTGTATGAATTTGGGTTAAAGTTGCCGAATTTGTTTTTGAGAGCCTTACAGCATTTTATTCCTAGTAGTTCATAGAAAAATAATATCATTGTTAAAGGCTTAAAGTTAGTTAAATACAGACATCTTATAACGATATATCTGATATCACTCAGAATACTTAGAGTGCATTCTAGTTCTAAAAATCTGGAATATCTTGCCATCCAAATAACAAACATTTCAACGTTTATAAAGTATTTTTCCAAAACGCGTAACTGAACTTTAAAATGATAGTAAACCTTAGAAACAGTACTTAAATATTGAAGATGGCATTTGATATGTTTTTGAAAGAGGCCAATCCGGACCATCGAAAAACGGGTGGCTGTCAAAGGTCTCTGGAAACGCAGATGCAAGATTTGGAAAAGTATCATATATCAGTAACAGAAAACTGTAATTGAATTCTTACAAAATCTTAATGTGCATAGTTGTTCGAAAAAGTGTTTATTAGGAACTTTTCAGATATAGAGGTAATGTCATAATGTACCCTCATTTCCCCGTATTTTGTGACCTTGTTAGGTGGTTTAGAATCTTACTGGGGTACACCATAACATTTAAGGGATATATTAAGACGAAAAATTCGTTTTCGGAAAGAAAAAGCGGTGCGATAAAACCCATATAAATAATATTTGAATAATGGTGGCTACCATTAAGGCATACAATTATGATTTATTGGAAATTGAAAACTTCAGTCTGATTACGAGAACTGCATACACGCACGGCCGAATTTAGAGACTTGGAATTTTTCGAAACGCAGTGGTGAGACTACGTGTTAATCACAGTAGTCAAATATCCCCATAAGATGTACATAAACGCAGGGTACCGAGGATTAAGATTTTCGAAATCTTAATCCTCTGTATAAAGATTGACAGCATATCACTTCTGATTAATTTTTCAAATGTGCAGCTATTGTTTTTTTAAATACTTTTTTATTAGTAAGTATATCTTAACAACTAATAAAGAAGAACTATGCACGAGCTCTACTTTAAATAGTATATAAGTACACTAGCGATTTCTACATTACACCAAAAAATGGGATTTGTGGTTTGGGTATACTATTTCATACTGTGAAATTTATATACACAATACAATACATTTTACCAAGGAGCTTGAAGTGGATGGGACATTGAATTATCTTTACGCAGCCGTCAGAGGAAATAGAACTTCCAGTTTAGATTTTGACGTTTATTATAAACCTACAGCAATAGCGAACCATGTCCCTCCTGATTCGCATTGCCTAAACGAGTGCAAACTTTCAGCGTTTAGAGCCTGGTTCGGTAGAGCGTGTAACGTATGCAAACCCGAATACTTAAATAATAAGGAAACTGATAATATTTATAGCCAAGGTCTAAAGGCTATATATAAGAAGAATGACTTAGACAGAATACATAGAACTGTAAAGTATTGTATGACGTCAGCAAAAACCTAGTAAGATGATGAGACACGTACAATCCATCACATGTGTCTTAGGCTTTAGATATTGGTTAAATAATTTATTACGTAAATATAACATATTAATAACAATGAAGTCCTCTACCCCGTCAAGTATCAAGTTGGAATAAGAGACAGTGTATAATATCAAGTTAGAAGGAGAGACAGTGTGAGAAAGAAAAGGCGGGAGTGTACTCCATACCGTTGATATGTCCTTAAAACACGGGAAAGCAATCTGTCGAAATGACAAAGCGATCCTTTGATACTAGATGTAAAGAACATGTGCACAGTGTCAACCAGGGTTGGCATAGGCCACTTCTATATGGAATAGTATGTGAAAGAATTGCCCCTTACATGAATTATAAAGAGACTGCCTCAGGGAAACAATCAAAATCCTCTCCAGTAAATTCTCCCGTCGTCGTTTTGAAGACTTCGTATAGGATGTAGTAGGAGAAAGAACTGAAAATTTTAGTTAAAACACACAAATTAAGGTCTCAATCACATTTCAGAATTTTTTTTCTATTATTAAATTTCATTTGTCAAAATTCATTGTTGATCAGATTATGTTTGTACGAAAATGCTGCTAGCTCTTTTCTTACATATTTACATATTATAAATTTTGTTTGGCGTTTGTTCAGGTGCTTTTCTCATGGACATTATAAAACATATAACAAAAATTGTGTAATTGTTTATTTATGGAAAAGTAATTTTAGTGAATGACATTTCAAAAATTGTAACAGTTTATCTTCTTCCATGCTCCAAATATGGAACTAAATTACCTTATCCTGTATTCATTACAAAAAGGTTTTAGAGGTGATCAGACAATGAGCCTACAGTAAAATCTTCTGACATCGAATTCAATATGTCAGAGATTCCGCTAATTTCATTTGTGGTGAAAATATTTTCATTCTTATTCAGATGTAATTAGTGTATTGAACGTTGGTGTGCGCTATAAAATGAACTCCTTACATTTCACTGAGTGGTTTTAAATGGATTAAATAAATTGTCCAACAACGCGTATTTGTTGAAAGAAATGTATCGTGTCAGCTGTCGTCGAACTGAAATTTATTGTACTCTTAAATTTGAGTACAACAGAAATTAAAGTCACGATGCCCATTGTTCTCTGTACTCATTCGTAACTGAGGTCGTAAACGTATATGTCTCATTTAATCAAAAGGGGATCTGAACTGAGACAAGGTTATGTGTAGTTCTTTATGAGTAATCAGCTTAGACACCGAAATGCAGTTAAGAGCAAATTGAAATATGTGTACTCCAGTATACGGCGATATTCTTTTCCGATACCTTAAAATATGTACAAACGGCATCATTGCGATTACATCCTTCAAATTGAGACAAACTTGAACACTAAGAGAAGAGTTCACTGGAATTACCTAAACTATGAAGGAAAAATATTCTGGTAAGTACTTCTATTTATTTTTTTACGAAATTGGGTTCTCTACAGATTTCAGATGCTAGAATGTCGGATTCTTTTTTTTTAATTGTTAATTTCAAGGCTCGCATTGAAACTCTGTTTACTGCAATTTTAATTCAATATATGCCAGAAAAAGAAGCAGAGATCTACTAGAAACAAAAGCCAGAAGCCGAGAATTACTAGGAGGAATTTCTTATTGGTGTGAGTGCTTATTATTTGTCACTAAAATTTGAAAGAACGCAAAATTCACAAAAGAAATTTGTTAGAAGTCGAGAGAAATATAGGTACATATTCTGTAATAAAGACAAAAAAATCCAGTTTTCTAAAATTGCCGGATTCATATATGAGCGAAAGCTTATGAAATTCATACACTAGAGGTGGAGGCACTATCGATGGCACTGTCGACAGTTTTGTCCAACTCAGTACATCGATAGTGCATCTATAGTTTTTCGTTACTATCGATGGTTTTATGTTTTTCGATGCTGTGAGTATAAATCACTATGGTGTAAACTATTCACCTCCCACCGATGGCTTTGATGACTGGAACGCTCATTTTCACCTCATTTATACTGGTATCGAAAACATGGAGCACAGCTATATTGATATAATACATGATGACAATGTGAAACTAAAGTTAACTGTAATCAAAAAAGTAAACGGGGAGGATATGCGGTTTTTGCACTCTTTTGTTCTTTATTCATGTTCAAAGCGAAAGTGTACGTTTCAGTCAGAAAAAAAACAAGTCAAAAAGCTTTGCTCTTCTTGTTTGTATTGGAAATTTAAAGGTGCGTCGGGTGCTGAAGCAGTTTTTTGTTGAAGGTAAGTGATCAGTAATAAAGGGTAACAGTAAAATATATTTTGTGCAATATTAGTTTTCTTTTGGTAAGAAAAAGGTCCACGCAGAATGCAGTTTTTGCGGAAAGAACTACAAAACGTCGGGCAACACGTCAAATCTTAGGGATAATTTAAAACGACTGCATTCAGCTGCTGTCCTTTTAAATGATCCCAGAAGATATAGTTGATGAACAGCCCTACTTAAAAAAATATTTTTTCACTTTCTCTCGAATTATTACCACGATTTGCTAAACATTACTGAAAAAAATATTTTTACATACAAAACTGCAGAATTTGATTCTTTTTCTTTTGTGAACAGAAACATAAAAAAATCATACATTACAAACAGAAAATCAGAATTAAGGAGCACGAATTAGTTCGTTCTTCATGCAAAACATTTTTTTCGTGACTTTTGCTCACACACCTGGGAGCATATCGTCAAAACGTAGAGTCCCAGCCCCAGTGGCGCAGTCGTCTAAAGGCTGGCTTCTGGCCATTCGTTCCAGATGCGTCCGAATTCGAATGCCGTGAGAAATATATGTTGTGGTTGTGTTTTTCTTATATGACTAGCTACTTCCGTTCCTGAAAATAATTGCCCTAAATCAGGGACTGGCGACTGTTTACAGTTAATCGTGTTGCTTACGATGGTCGTTAAAACACCTAACCAAAAAAAAAAAGAAAAAAAAATGGTTAGTTTTAAAGTTTATCGGAACTTAGCTTTCTGACAATGTGGAAAAGTAAGAAATATTCCGGTCAGAAATAACTTTTTCAACGCAGAAAACAAATTGTCTGCCGAGAAGCTTCGCCAACATATTATCGATAGTTATGTTTATACTTTGGAAAACTTATCGATAGTTCTCCACCTCTACAATACACATATAATAGCAACAAGAATCTTAAACGGCACACATTTTTATTAAAATCTAATTTTTATAATTAAATAGCGAAACCGTTTAATGGCGGGAGTCCGTACTGTAAAGTAAAGAAAAAAATGCATAAGCTGCATCATCGGCGAAGAATTTTGATAACCTCAGGGTGCGATGGACAAAAGAACATCGAACAACAGCATACATGCAGTGTTTTTTTAAATAATTAACAGGATAGATTAAAATGTGTTATAATTAATCGTTATCCAGAACTAAACATTTGAATGTTTCTAAATTAGTGACCGTTTCCTAATCAGTTCTCATGATTGTGAGTAAAGTTAAATATATTACAGGAAAAAGTAGTTCGTTTTGTTTCTGTATTTTGGTTTAGCGTCCACTGGGAGCAACCTATTGGATACGTAAGTACTTGCTTGTCCTTAATTTGAAGCCACTGCTTCCAGAGATAAAATAGTGACAGCCAACTCCGTAAGATAGGCGTACCACTTATGCCTCACGCGGAATTTGATTCCGGACTCATGTCGGGTGAATAATTGGTAACCAACAACTCGTACCACTTGGTCTCCGGGGAAATTAGTTGTTTTCCTTCATATTTTTCCTAATAACTCTTTCATTTTTAATAAAACAAAAAAATTATTGCATCAAAGTCAACGTAAAATTATAACTTACCAATTCTCAAAAAATATAAAACATTTCATTGTATCGAATTCAGCGTAAAATTATAATTGAACAATTCTAGGATATTTATATACTAAAATAATGTATTGAACATACACTTTTCAAAAAGTGTGTGTTGAATATATTCATTTCAATTTTAGTAATCAATGGTTTATATTATCTGCCGAAGCAACTTGTTGTTTAAATCCTAATTACACTGTTTCAAAATTTACCAAAAGAAAATTTTGGTTTGCGTAAATCAAGGCATACTGAGCATCTCCTAATTTCTGATAGGTCATGCTTAAGCAACCGGATATGACTGTATCCTTTTATGTGAGTTGCAATTTTTCAAGGCGTCATAACAAAAATTAAATCATGTCTTCTAACACTTACAGGTTATTAGAGTCAGCCTAATATAATATATTCATGGTGTCATCATTTATTGCTTTCTTCGCATTTTCTAAATTTGATATCAAACAAGTAACTTTCTGTTTAACTAGGGTTCAGAGCTGAAGGAAGCATCATTTAAAACATAAGACCATATTTCACAGAAATTATTCTTGGTATCTCTAGAGCTGCACCTGTACCATGGAACCACATGACGTATGCGATGAAAATCCATGACGATGTACTATTCGTATATATTGTAACATCTTCCACTTGTGAGAGACTCAGAATATGATGAAACCGGAAGAAATGTAAAATGGAGCCTTCTGCGATTTGACGGTAGGAAAAAATGATAATACTCTTGTGAATTTTTATCGCATTCTGTGAGCAACAAATATAAATAAATAAAAGAAAACGCTAAAATTCTGATCTCGAATCAGTGTTGGTGGCAGGTGCAGTTTTTCACAGAATCAGTTGCATATCTGCAAATGTCGAAAGACTGTGCAATTGTTTATTGACTCAGCGTATGGAAAACTTTCATCATGATACTTCTTCTGACCAGAGTGTTGAATGACCCAAATAAAAGAAGTTAAAAGAAATACTGATATCTCGGAAGTATAGCTTTTATTTCGCCCAACGATAAGGAGATCTCTGAAAACATTTTGTTACGTAGAGAAAGAAATACCATTATGCATCATTTCGATGTCTCAGACGAAATGTCTCTACATTGTTGCGTGTTACACTGTCCAACAAAAACAATAACTGTAATTTAAGAATTGTAATGTATATTATTTTGTTCTTCTCTTGCATTTGCTAAGGGAAAATTTCATTCTACCAGCTTCTTTTTATCATCATAACATAAACATGAAACAATAAATTTGAGATAAATGATCAAATGATCATATGTAGAGGATTTTAGGAAGAGAGTGTCTGACCACAGGTCTTAAACAACCCATAGAAATAGGAAGCTAGGAGATTTTTGCTGTAGGCCCGATAAGAAAGTGACACGGAAGCGAAGTACGAGGGGGAGCAAGACGCCCTTATTTATTACCGGGGGACAGTACCCGGGGTCAGACGGATTAACGTGCCCATCCGACGCACGGCGGGTATTTAGTGGACCGAGCTTTCGTACCTGCCTGGTATCGAACCTGAGGTCCTTTCCGCAGCAGTCACGAACGTTGCCCACTAGGCAACCCACGGCCCAAATTCGGGATATTTTAATGAAGCTTTACTAGCAATTATTGCAGATTCGGAATATTTTGTGCGATCCTCCTTTCTGCTCCGAAGAAGCCAGATTTTTCAGCATATAACAGTAATCGTGTTTCTAAAAAAAGTGTGTGCAAATTACATGTCTTTGTTTAATATATTCTTAACCGACGTAAAACAAGGGACACGATTCCGCAACTAAACGACTGAGAAAGTTTCGACGACAGATAATCTCTGATGAGAGATTCCACATCCACCAGTGAAACGAAGTGCTGTCCTTATAGGAAATTAATCTTGGAGCGAAACAGATGTAATCAGATGTGACAAGCAAGGACCTGATTGTATGTAGAAAGTGGTAGAATTTCAACCCCTTCAAAATTCTGTTGTTTTCGACGGACCTTTCGGAAGGTGTGACCTTGGGTCAATATTATGCACTTGCAGCAACACTGCATTCGTATTGGTGTGCTGTATTGAACACTTGCGATGAGCATCATTAACCAGCTGCAGTCCTGCATAGATGTTCCAAGTACACATCCTACCATTTGGCACAATTTTACAATGCACGGTATGTCACGATGTTGAAATATGAACGCGAAGTAAATATTTTACTTTTACAAAAAAATTATGAAACCGCTACGAATGGCAAAGCAGTGGTTTTAGTAATGTCGATAATATAACCTGCCTAATAGATGGCCCTTGTTTGAAATTAGCGTTATTTCCCTACGGTGTCCCTCGAAGACAAAGCGGTATAGCCACAATTCTTCTAATGTGAAACAATGAGCCATTTGTACCATAATGGCAGTCTTGAGGAACGTTTGTAAGACAACGGATGCAGCTAGGTAACTAGAGAAGTGCAGGTAATATTTTCAGGTTTAAGATGTGGGATATTGTAAGACTTCTGATGTGAGATAGCTTTTGATGAACTTCGACCTTTCTGAATCAAAACATTTTATTTGAAAATACATGACTGTGACTGATAATTTCCAAATTCGAATTCTGCGCAACGTTTGGATTTGTAAAACACAAAGAAATATATTACTATGTTCCTAAATATTTTTTCATGCAGTAATGTTATCATAAAAGAAAGTATAAAATTGCTGGCAAACAGTACCTAAAAACGTTTCACAAAGCAGGCATTGTTGTTCACGAAACCAGCAAAACTTAGGTTTTTCTGTGCTGACAAAGTAAATTGCATATGCATAGGTGTTGGCAGTTACACCCGTTACATAATGATAAATGGGTAAATCTGTCTCCTTTTTGGAAGCCTCAATGTACCTCCAGACACGAAAGAATTAAAAGCCGTGAAGTGAAGATTTCGGTTAATGTCATCTAATTTAATATAAAATAAAGACATTCTGTAATAAAGTCTTTTTAAAAATTGTTTACGGTAAATTTTCTTGGTGGTGCAGTACGTGGTAATGGGCTGGGTCATCACCTCCTTCCACGTCAGGCGTTATGTAGAAAATGATTCAGCAGAACACATTACACTTAGCACTCTCATTACCGTCTGGCGGTTGGAAGCTAGAGGCTTTCTGAGGTATGCAATTTTGCTTTCTTCGTCTCGCAACAACATGGGATTAACGTGCTGCTGTATCACCATGAATCTAGCTGAGCTATGTGCTATTCTTTGTTACTAGGGGACAATAGGAATTTTTTGGCGTTGCACGGCTTTTGGTGGAAAACAAGTGATTTGAATCACAGGCAAGGAATTCTCCAAGGGATGCCTTTAATTTTTTTTGAGCATCCAGTTGAAGTTGGGCCCGTTTTTGACTTTAATATGTAATCAGAACTTTGCCAGGTGATTGTGATTATCGTGCATTTCGTCGTGTAGCCCTACGTATTTTCCCCTAGGATGTGCGTTGTTTACTCCTTCAGACAAAGGTTATACAAATAGCTTCCTTAAGACCGTACAATTGAATAATACATTACTCTACAGTAATATTTTATGTGAAGTAGAATTTTCCATTTTATCCTTCCATGGATCATGATTTTCATGTTATAAACAAAGGTAGTATAGTAAAATAAAGAAAATTGAAAATATGAAATACTTATGCATGAAAATAAAATGAAATACCTTCGCCGATCCTTTCGACTGAAGCTAAATCGTTTCCTTTTAAATACAATTAAGTAATCTCTACCTTGTAAATTTTCAGTATCATTTGTAATTTAAGTTTAAAGTTTCGTATTACTAACAATTTGCATTTTCTTAACAGAGGTTTAAGTTGCGTCCCATTTTGAAAACCTTATTTTAAAAAGCTGGTACTGCAACAAAAACGACAAAAGCCCGTTGGAATTCCCACTGGCCCAGTTCTTTTGTGATGGCGTAGAGGAAACGGAAGGTGGCAGCGCATCCAATTAAATATAAACTGAAGCATCACTTATGCGTTTTTAACAAGAAGTATAGTGTCAGGAATATCAGCGTATCCTCTTCCAATTTCCACCTCTGAGAGGTGAAGAAAAGAAAAGGAGAAATGTCGAAGTGGCAGTGCGTATTTTATACAACTTTATTGTTTATCCTTTTATAATTCTGTATTTAAAATAGTAATGTTTAAAGTTGATGTTTAAAATAAACTATACAGCTGATTCCTTAACTACTGGGAAATTCAGCAAGTGCAAAGAGTACGTACACATCTGTTTGGGTGGAAAACCCTTTGTTAACTGTGAGTTAACACGTTAAACATTTGATTTTGGTAGGGAAAACTGCATTTTATTTTAAAGAGGTCAATCAAGTACATCGCTAAGTGAACTCCTACACTTGTCCGATATCCCAGAATTATTATGATTAATGCTCGGACGGCAGATGGCAGACATCATCATTTTCGTTCGCGCTCTCTTTCTGGTTTGGTGGTTCTTAGTTCCAGTGTTGTTGTTTTTTTTTGCTTTTTGTTTTTTGTAGCGGAAGCTTGTAGGTAATTTTCTGACGTGTTGTGTTACCGTATTGTATGATCCGGAATCGGAAGAAACTTTTCAAAGAAATTGGTACGTGTGAGACTACTCCTTTTTGCTGATGTGGACGCCAAGAACTGCCCTCTATTTCAAGTTAACGTTCAGAAAGTCTTCGAATGACCCTCGAAGTAGATATGTCTCATCGTTTTGGACAATTTAGGCGTACGAAGGAGCACGTTTCGTGGGAGTATGAGCTGTGTTCCAGTGTCCATAGGGTGTGTTTCCATATAATCATACTACTGTAGATGTTGTGATGATTCTGGTGTATTTTTTCACCAAAGGATTATCCTTCAGTGGGTAATCGAGCAATCGTCACTCTGACAATAACCGATCTGCTGACACCCTGCTGCTCCTCGTTCAGGAATATGTGTAGTAAGAAAGCACAGTTATGACAAATCTATGGGCCGCCTATCGTACCCTGCCAAGCTGAAATTTTATACATCTTACAGTGAACAATTCTCCAAATTTCATTGCTCAAGTTACAGGGATTCCACTCAAGGTGTGGAGAGTAATATGGACCGCCACTCAATACCAAAATCGTACACGTAAATCAAAAATACATTTGGCAGACCATACGTTAGAATATTTTTTCGGACGAACTGTCGTCTGTTTTCACCACACTACTTCGAAGAGATGATTCGCCGCAGAACACAGTTTTTCCTCACACGTAACAAATTCATATTAAATTCACATAATCAGTTGGTTTATTCTGATAGATGTGCACCTTCCCATTCAAGAGGAAACAAACCTTTTCCATCATAAGAAATGTTTTGCAGTACGGACAAATTTGGCATTCATAAAAGTCCTTTTAAGAACCATCCATAGATAGTTGGAAGGGGTGTATAACACAACTTATTCTCAGCAACTATCACAGTTGTCGATAGGTGGTAGCACGTTAGCTCTGACTTGTATAACACTAAATCGCCGAGAGCAGATTAGAGTAGGAAATTTTACATCTGGCTCTTGCAAACAGATCAAAGGTTATAAATTCTAAACAGCATCCCCTTTTTTCAATTTGGTGATTAACAGACAACCGTAAGTAATTCACTGGGCTATAGGCAGTCGTTCGTCCACAATTTGGGAACACTGCTCCAAGTAAAGAGGGAGCCAGTTTCGTAAGACAAACACTGCTTTGCGATTTGACAGCAGACATATCATAGGCAATTGGTAAGGAGTTAGGGATTTAACCGTAGCGCCCCGGCAAGGATTTCTTTTAATTGACGGAAAGCCTGCAGAGAATTGTATTCAGCCAATTGAACTGAAATATTTTATCAAATATTCCTCTCTGGTATGAAATACGTGAATGGCTTTGTTTTTTTTTTTTGCATCAAGTTGACCACAAAAGTTATTCCTAGAAACACTCTCGTCTTATTAGTTTCATTTTCGATTATTGCCAAGCACCGTGCAAGTTGTTAAGAACTAAGATTAAACAATGAAAATTTTATTTTTACAGATTTTTAATTATAACATTTTATATAAAAAGATTACTAAAAGTAACGGGAATGCATATATAATATTTCTTAGATATAGACAAATATTTACAACCTTTGTATGTTAAATCGGAGACTGATCCATAACAGTGTTTCTCCTGAGTGGCGAGCATTTGTTAAAACATTGAAATTCTCTTTTGTTCCCTAATTTTACGAGCGCATTACAAATCCATAGAACACCTCACCAATAAATTTAAAGGGGAAATTGTGTTCTTAGTGACGTAGTTTTAACATCTGGTAACAGATGCTGTACAGTTTCTGGTTAACCTTATTAGGAGAGAAACAATGGACGCCATAGTTCAAATTTAAGCTGATGTAATGGTAATGATATAGATGATTTCGTCGGCGGCTGTTTCCAAAAAGCTCTATGGGCCAAATAGTACTGGACAGCAATGTTACATATCCTTTCTATCCCTATATAAATAAATTCAAAGCAGCCATCGGCCAGAATTGTGCCCTTTGCTTGTACTTACCTGAACTTGATTTTTAAGTAAGAAATTAGTTGGTTCCAGAAACATTTTATCGATTCTAGCCATTTATTCAGATATAGCAGCCTCACGCGCACATTTTATTTATTGGAGTTAATTTGCATTTACTACTGAACAAAGAAGTAAATTCTCCCGTTTGAGATTTATTTCTGAATGAAATTCAGGAAACATACAAAATAAAGGATTTTGTCAGTTTTTGTTTTAAATGCCTGAGCCATTTAATTACTAAATTTAAAATTTATTCAAATTTCAATATAACGTAGCCTTTAAAAACAGAAGCTAAAAACAACAAAGTGTGACATATGTAGTTAGAAACAGCTGCTTAGATAAGATACGAATTTTTTTCAACATAACGCTCTAAGAGGGCGATGTATCTGATTGAGCCAAATGGCGCCCAAAATTTTCTTCTCTCTCCCCAACAGAAGTGCTCGCATAAAGTTTGGATTTTACGAAAGCTATGGTAAAATAATTTTCACCTCCTATGATCACAGCAGTACCGATCGTAAACCTGTCACAGGTGATAAGCACTCCCTAATATAGTCCCTTACTCTCTCTTCCATGATTCAAGGCATAATGGAGAAGGACTACTCTTGCTGGCACGGACATCATTGGACTGGATGGAAAGAAGAGGATAATACATCTTCTCACTGGTTTTTTTCTGAAGTTCGGCGCCAATGGTATAGCAAATTTATATCGTAGTCCGTTCGAAAAGATTAATATCAATTATCCCTCTAAATTACCACTTTGCAAAGCTAAAGGGAAAGCAACGCGTCCTGGTGAGCAGGCTGGTTTGTTCCAGCCGCATACGACCCAATTCTTGCATACGGAATATATTCGTCGAAGTTGATATTTGCCCATTTTATTAACATCGAGTAAGTTTGTTTCAACCGGTTGAAGGGTTATATCTATTTTCATTTTCTTTCTTATATCGCAACACCTTGTACTGGCGTTGGTTTTTGTTTCCGTGCACTTGCGGCTAAGTCTAGCAATATGAGAAATATTTCTTTGAAAACCATATCCGTAGAAGCTGACATAGTCATGTTTTGCAACTAGAAAAGCAATCCGAAATGCGAAATAAAAATTTCAATCTACCTTTAAGGTTTTAAATCTACTTTTAATTTCGCGTATCGAAATACCGTTCATATGCTTTAAAAGCAGCTTATAATAGAAAAGGTGGGTATGGAGAAATAGTAGAAAACCATATCCTATTTTAGCTAACCAAAGGCGATATTTATTTTCAGAAGGTTATTTGTCTGAAATCGCTATCGCATGAAACCCGAATCTGTTGCCTTCCTTTAAGAGGTTAAGGACGGTGCCACTACTGGTTGCTCTTGTGAACTCTTTGAATTCGTTTGCTGCCTGACTGAGGAAAGTGATTGATTCCCTCAGCAGATTCCTTGACTTGTTCCGAATTGTCGCTCTTTCTCTGAAACGCGACAGATCATGCTTTTTGACATGTGTTGTATTTCAAACATTGTACGTATTTTTTTTTTGAAAATAATGTATTTACATACACAGGCTTATCTCAATTCCTAGTCTTTCCACAATTTGCTTATGAGTGTCAATCAGCAGGTGAATTCCAGGTGATCCTGCCCTCCATATATTCATCAATTAATAAGAGTAATCGCTTTAAAACCGGAGATTCCAATGACATCATGTCCTTTGTATTCAGTTTTCACGAGACGCTTATTTTCATACTGTTAAGCCAATAAATAAGGTTACTAGTATATTTTTAATATTTCTTAAAATTGTGAGACTTTACCAATTTACAGTTATACAGAAATAGGTGAGTAAACACTCACTTGGTGTAATTATTGTGCTGCTCTGTTAAGACTTAACAAGACACAAAAGATTTTCTAATATTTTTTTACAGTAATTTACTGAGACATTGATTCTAATACGTGTTGAACAGCAATTCCTAAGACGCTTTAATTAACACCTTGCCTTTTTCCACATTTCAGAAACATCAAGAAATTTTTTAAACGCTTAAATACCCTGAGTTAGCTTTGCATTGGCAACACCCCCGTTTTACATATTCGGAGCGAAACGAAGTACGACGTGTTATTAACGGCAAGTGCGGTTACTATACTTTGTACATACTTATCCTCAGAACGATCTCAGTAAAGTTTGCTAATCATAGCGACAGTGTCAATCTAATGGCAGCGAAATTGTTGGGGGCCGTAGGACAGGTGTCAATATTTCGGGAATAGCCTTACTTGTTGGCTGCTCTACTGCTATTGTATCAAAGGTGTATCATGCCTGGATTAACCTTGCAGATACATCCGTCATAAGGACTCACATTGGTAAGCCACGCGAGGTTGATCCTAGAGATAAGCGTCCGGTGTAATGATTGGTATCTAGACAAAAACGTGAAACAGTCACGCAGCTCAAACGCCCGTACAACATCGATGCAGCTAGACCTACTTCGCATGGGCTAAGGAACGTCGGTAATGGACCCACGACAAATAAAAAAGGCAGTCGTGAGTGACACGTCCTGTTTCCACATGCACAATGCTGATGGCCGCGTACACATATGGCCCAACCAGCATGACGCCATATCTCATGGTTGCACATGTTAAATTCAACAGGCTGGTTAATGTAATGTTCGGTTCTTGTCTGGGTAGTGCTTTGCTGTCTATCTCTAGGTGCTTGGCATATGATACCGCAAACGTGCGATCAGGCACTGAATGTTGATCGCTTGTGATCCGTGCGATCAATCACTAAATGTTGATCGCTACAGAGGCTTTTTAGCCGAACATCTTCATCTATGCATGCAGGATTTTTGCACGGATCACAGCGCTATTTTCAACAGGACAACGCACCATGTCATCAGGCTTGTCGAACTATTGAGTTGTTGGAGGAATACGACAAAGAATTGGCCACACTTTCTTGGCTCCCAAACTCCTCTGAGTCTAACGCAATTGAACATCTTTGGGATATGATAGAACAATGTGTGGAAAAACTGCTGATTCTCATCCACGGAATAAGCGTGAACTGATAGAGCTTATCCCCGGCCATTGGCCAAGTTACGCATAAAGAATCCTTGATTCCTTGTAGAACCTGTTCCTCGTCATCTAAAAGCAGTGATTACCCAAAGAGATGAACTAAAGTTTTTTTAAGTACGAGTTCCTAATGCAAAACTAACTCAGTAAATGCTAGTTCTTTCAGCCTTTGCATTTTCTTGAAAAAAATCACATATGACGGCCTTTTGTCGAAATGCACCGTATAGCAAAATATATATAAATATATTTACATACCTCAGTCTTAGGCAGCAGGAATGTACCTGGACAAGGCAGCGGCCAGTGCGACATGAAGGCAGAGGGTGCGGAGAATCCCCGGAGAACCGGACTAGGCTGCCATCTGATGCTGACCTTGGCTACGCATAATGGACGCTCTCTATCCTCTGATTTAAGGCTTCTTGAATTGGAAGAAGAACTACAAAGGATCACGTGGGACATCGTCGGGCTAAGTGAGGTAAGGAGAAAAGGAGAAGATCTCATTGGACTGAAAAGTGGACATCTCTTTTACTATCGTGGGACTGATACTGGCAGAACTAGTGGTGTTTGATTTTGATAAACAAGAAACTGAAGGATAAAGTTGTAGAAGTTGAAAGTTCCTCTGACAGAGCTGCACGACTCGTTATCCAACTCTCGAGAAGATACAAGGTTCAGATTATTCAAACTTATGCACCCACCACAAGTCATCCTGAAGAAGAAATTGAAGAATTCTATGAGGAAATTCGTCATCAAAATAATAAAAGTAAGCAGCACTCAAAGATTTATATGTGAGATTTCAATGCAAAAATAGGGCAACGGCAACAGAATGAAACTTCAGTAGGTAAATTCGGTCACGGCAACAGAAACCAGCGTGGAAATACTCTCGTTGAGTTTACAGAGGCAGAAGGGTTTTTCATCTTGAACTCCTTTTTCAAGAAAGAGCCACACAGGAAATGGACATGGAGACATCGAAATGGGACGACAAGTGAAATAGATTTTATTATGTGTAACAAAAAATTCGTCATAGAAGACTGCAGTGTGCTAAACAAGTTCAAAACAGGCAGTGACCATAGATTGGTGACATGTAAGATGCACCTCAACACTAAACTCGAAAGTAGCAAGCTCATATGACAAACAAAATGTATTGACATAACCAACTTTAAAAAACACCATAATACTTTCAAGTTGGAACTGAAGAACAGATTCGCTGCTTTAGAAGGCCTAACAACGGAAGAAGTGGATATTTCTGAAGTTAACAGAAAAGTTACCAAAGCTCTTATGGAAACAGCAACAAAATTAGCTGGGTCTAAGAACAAGTTGCATGTGAACAAATTATCAGTAAAAACCAAAATGTTGGTGCAAAGACGAAGAGAGATGAGGTCAACTAAAGAAGATGTGACTTCCAAAGTGGAATATATAGAGCTATGCAAGACAGTACGAAAAAGTATCACTGAAGACGTAAGGAATTTCAACTGTGAACTAGCAAAGAAAGAAATTGAAAACAACCAAAGCCTAAAGATAGCAAAGAGACATCTCAGTAAGGGAAGAAAACAGATTATGGCACTGAGGAAGGAAGATGGTTCTGTAACAAGAAATAGAGGCGAAATTTCCACAAGAGTGAAAGATTTCTGCTCCAAATTCTATGAAAGGGATGATACATGTACTCCAGACATCATGAAAGGTACCAGTACCAGAGTTCTTTCGGTACTCCGAGCAGAAGTTGCACATGCAATCAAGAACATGAAGTGGGGAAAAGCTCCAGGAGACGATGGAATTACTGTAGACATCACACAAGAAGCAAGTGAAGATCTCGAAACAGTACTCGCCCAAATTTTCACTCGATGCCTTAATGAAGGGAAGATTCATAGGGATTGGAACAACGCTACAATGATCTTGCTACATAAAAAAGGTGACATTGAGGATCTCAGGAACTACAGACCTATCAGCCTCATATCAGTGGTTTATAAAACCTTCACTAAAGTTCTTTCACACCGCTTTAAAGTGACACTGGACATGGCTCTACCGAGAGAACAAGCTGGAGTCAGTAGTGGCTACAGTAGAATAGATCATATCCACGTACTGAGAGAACTAATTGAAAGAGCGAGGGAATATGAACTTCCATTGTGCATTTCTTTTATCGATTATGAAACAGCCTTTGATTCGGTGATACCATCAGCAGTTACAATGGCCCTGAAATCCTGTGGTATTTAAAATGCGTACATTAATATTTTTAATAACATCTATGAAAATGCAAGTGCAAAGATTCGGCTATTTGAAAATACAACACACATAAAAATTGTAAAAGGAGTGAGACAAGGTGACACCATATTTCCGAAGGTCTTTAATGCCACATTGGAAAATGTCTTGCAATCACTGAACTGGAAAAAAAGGGATAAAGATTAATGGAGATTATCTAACCCACCTTCGTTTTGCTCATGACATAGTCATTTTTGCAACTACCCCATTAGAGCTGCTGAGTATTATCCAGGAACTTACTGACAAGATTAAAGAAGTGGGATTAAAAATGAACTTTCAGAAGACAAAAGTGGTGTTCAATGCTTTTACAAGAAATGAAGATTTATCGATTGATGGGGAAAACTGGAGATAACAGACACGTACGTTTATCTTGGACAGCAGATATCAAGTGAGGGTCACATTGATGAAAAAATCAATCGGCGTACAAAACTTGCCTGGAGAGCTTTTGGAAGAAACAGCATAATTTTCAAGAGCAATATACCATTACGTCTTAAAGGAAAAGTGTTTGATCAATGCATCATTCCAGTGCTTACGTATGGTGCAGAGACGTGGACCTTAACTAAAAGAGACATAGAAAAGCTGCAGACAACTGAAAGCAGCATGGAGAGGTGCATGCTTGGTGTAACCAGGAGAGATAAGAAGAGGAACTCGTGGATCCGAAAAATGACAAGAGTGGACGACATCCTGATCTGAGTTAAATTCCAGAAATGGCAATGGGCTGGACATACTGCCAGAAGGACAGACCATCGATGGACAGCCGAAATTTTTGATTGGATTCCAAGGGACGGGAAAAGTCTCAGAAGAAGACCACATTTAAGATGGGTGGATGAAATTCGAAAGTATGCGGGAGTGACATGGAGGAGACTGGCACAAGACAGACCGTTGTGGAGGAAACTTGGGGGACTTTCGTCCAGCAGTGAATTGATAATGGTTGACAATGATGATGATGTTGATATATATATATATACTGAGAGAACTAATTGAAAGAGCGAAGGAATATGAACTTCCTTTGTGCATGGCTTTTATCGATTATGAAAAAGCCTTTGATTCGGTGAAACCATCAGCAGGTACAATAGCTCTGAAAACCTGCGGTATTGAAAATGCATACATTAATATTATTAATAACATCTATGAAAATGCAAGTGCAAAGATTCGGCTGTTTGAAAATACAACACACGTAAAAATTGGAAAGGGAGTGAGACAAGGTGACACCATATCTCCGAAGCCCTTTAATGCCACATTGGAGGGTGTTTTTCAGTCGCTGAGCTGGAAAAACAAGGGGATAAAGATTAATGGAGATTATCTAACCCATTTTCGTTTTGCTGATGACGTAGTCATTTTTGCAACTACCCCATCAGAGCTGCAGAGTATGATCCAGGAACTTGCTGACAAGAGTAAAGAAGTGGGATTAAAAATGAACTTTCAGAAGACAAAAGTGATGTTCAATGCTTTTACAAGAAATGAAGATTTATCGATTGATGGAGAAAAGCTGGAGATAACAGACACGTACGTTTATCTTGGACAGCAGATATCAAGTGAGGGTCACATTGATGAAGAAATCAATCGGCGTACAAAACTTGCCTGGAGAGCTTTTGGAAGAAACAGCATAATTTTCAAGAGCAATATGTCATTATGTCTTAAAAGAAAAGTGTTTGATCAATGCATTCTTCCAGTGCTTACTTATGGTGCAGAGACGTGGAACTTAACTAAAAGAGACATACAAAGGCTGCAGACAACTCAAAATAGCATGGAGAGGTGCATACTTGGTGTAACCAGGAGAGATAAGAAGAGGAACTCGTGGATCCGAAAAATGACAAGAGTGGAAGACATCATGATCAGAGTTAAATCCCTGAAATGGCAATGGGCTGGACATACTGCCAGAAGGACAGATCATTGATGGACAGCCGAAATTTTAGATTGAATTCCAAGGGACAGGAAAAGACCCAGAAGAATACCACATGGGAGATGGGTGGATGAAATTCGAAAGTATGCAGGGGTGACATGGAGGAGACTGGCACAAGACAGACCGTTGTGGGGGAAACTTGGGGAGACCTTCATCTAGCTGTGGATTGATAATGGTTGACAATGATGATGATGATGATATATAGATGACTACCTGTGTAAAATGTTGTTGGTTCTCCCCTTGCCGCGAATAAAGTTCTTACAGGCAGAAACACGTACGCTACAAGATTTTGTGACATGCTATAGAATTGAAAAAATGTGTCAAGACGACAAATTTGCAGTGAGACATTCTGTCCGCATAGTTCAGTTAGGGGAGCGACTTACTCAGGATTGAGTGGGGCCCGGATTCAATGGTCGTTGCGGACAAACTTGTGTTTCCAGTTTGGCGCCCGATTGTAGGAAATGGAACACAATTTTAGTTCTCAGACTTGCAAACCTCTGGTTCTGTCTTCAACTTGTTTTCCTTCATTACACATTTTCTTATTGAAACCTTTTGTCGGATTTGAGTCGTTTATGCGTGTAGATAAGGAAGTGCGTATATATGGTACACAATATATGCTAACAAACTGATGTACTGAAAGACTAATACTTAAAACAACATGTGCTTCAGTTCAAATATGTGTTAAAATAAATTTATTGAATTCATCATATTTTTGCTCCGACTATATCATACCTTTTTACCTTTTCATTCCCCATTTAAGCAAAAGCCTGTCCTTAAATGGAAGAGAAAAAGAAATCCGTGAGACATACATAACGCAAGTAACTTGTAAATTTTACTGAAAGTGTCACTAAGTATGATTGTAAAAGTAGCCCATTTTTGGCGATTGAATAAATTTCAAGTTGTTTAGATGATTCTTCAGCATTAGAAAGCATCAAATTTGCACCAAATATTGGCTCTCATGTTTTATTAGGCTTCCAAAAGTTAAGAGTTTTTGAATGATTCCAATTTTCAAATGAACGAATTTAAATACTCCAACTTTTGCTTTACGTCATTAATTAATTAGTTTGCTATAAACGGATACAAAACAAAATTTCGAATATTAAGTAAATAAAAATCAAAATGCTGTTATAAAGAAAAGTTGCTATACTTCAGTACGTTGTTCCTGTCTTTTTCCCAGTCTTTAGGGACACTTATGTAAAGATGTGATATACATGTGTTGCTGAAGAATTATCTTTGAGTTACAGTTCATGATTCTGTCACAAAATTCCTTTTCTATTAAATTTCTGTTGCAAAGGAAAACCAAAAAACCAATAAGTTTTAATCGAAACCAGTTTGCATTTTTTATTATTTGCAGTCAAATCTGTCTTAAATAAATGAAAGAAAGAAAATAAGTATCATGAAGCTCCGTTAAGTGAGACTCAGGGCAAGGTAACGTTGTTCATTTTTCTTTTTTCACGTAACCGACAATAGAAAATATATGTTGCTATTTACTGACTTTTGTTCCAACATTTTTGTTATTTAGCAAATGAACGTAAGTAACTTTAACCCAATACATTAACCGAAAGAATATTTTTTGTCGCCTAACTGCCTGTTGTACAGATCTAACTCTGAATTGTTCATATAATTTATATATATATATATTTTCGTTGTTACAAGCTCTTAGAAGAAAAGAAAGAAAAAAGAAAAAAAAACGAGTGGGATAAAAATTACAGTACATAAATGATGAACATAGACTGTAACAACAGGGAAGACAAGGGAAAAGGCCAATATGGCCTGACATAACCTTACACTCCCCTTAGAAGAAACAAATGAAACAACAGATAGACACATCCAGTCAGACAATCAGAAGACGTTTTGCCAATCCCTTCTTTTTTTAATCATTGAAGAAGATAGAGTTTAAATTATTTTTTAAATAAATTAAAATTGTTTAAGTCAGTCAAGTTGCTATGTAAAGAATTCCAGTATTGAGGGCCTCTGTAGTTTCGAGTAAGTATAATTGATTCCGTTTTCGTAAAAATAGTTTGTAATTGTAGTTTACTCCTTGTTTCATACGAATTTGCATGTGTATTAAATATATGATGTCTGAATATAAATTATTTTTAATTCGTTTGAACATAATTTTACCAAGAATAAAATAGTATAGTTGAGTAACAGTAAGTGTATTATATTTATTAGGATATATTTTCTTCTAAAATTTATTAAAAGTCGAGTATTAGGATGTGATTTGAGATCAATTAGTCTAATGAATTTATTTTGCAGAATTTGTAATTATGTGTTTTAAAAGGAATAATTTTATGTGCTTTCTACATACGATTGTACTGACAAAATATTTTGAGCTTACAAATTTTTATTATTATTAACTTGAAATTTCAGTGTCCAGGATTTAGTAATATATTGGAAAAAAATTATAAAAATTGTTGTTATTTCATTATTTGATGTGTTTTAAACTTTGGTGTATTTTCTAACCTGATTCATGAAAATGAAATCGTGACAAGATCTTTTAGACAGACAGACGTGTTGACCAAATTTCCGATGAGGTAGACAAATGGCGTCCTATGAAAGAAAGAAGTCGGTAGCGATAACCGTTGCTTATATGATTCGTATATTATACAAGAGTTATAAAACTCCAAAGCAATGCAAAATGTTTTCAAATATCAATAATTCTTAAGTTTGTATCAATGTTCTGTTGCACGAATTTACGATAAAGGAATTTGTGAATGAAGAATTCTGTAAGCATTGCTTTTCCTGGACTTGTAAGGAAATTATGCATTCATTGTCATAAAAACCAGCGCACCAAGAAAGAGGCGTCGAATTCAAATGCCTTTTAGTAGTGAAATGGTACATACCAAGGACAGAAGCGATTGCAATATCACAGCAGCAGGACGATTTCCCGCTGACATACGGTAAACGTTCCAGTCAGCGTAAGTACCGCGTCGGACAACTTCGTGTTCGGATACATGTGAAGATACGGTCCGGCATTGTGTCAAAGAGACGCCGTACGTTATCATAGGACAGATTGTCTCACACGTCTTGCAACTGACTCTCTAAATCACGAAAATTGCGACATGGAGAAAGCTGGCGTCTCACCTGGTTCCACACGTGCCCGATGGACGAGAGATCAGGCCGCCTGGCAGGCCTCGGAAGCTTTGAAGCATGACGTAGACAGTCCTGGGAAACCGGAGCCGTCTGCGGACAGGCTTAATCTTGTTCGGAAATGGCTCCGGGCCAGTCCGCAAAGAAAGGCAACCCCTTGGGCCGCAGGATCTCCTGTACGTAGCGCTGGGCTGTCAACGTCCCACGGATCAGTGCGAGGGAAGTCCGGCTGTCATACGCAATCTCACACAAAACACAACACGCCTGCAGTTTGGGACGTGTGCCGTTGTACAGTGAATTTGGGATTCTAGCACTGAACTGCGGTCCTCCTGACTCTGGCACGGTGGTCGTCCGTTCCCATACAGAAGCGGGATTTGTCGCTGAATATTATACGTCACTAGTCCGCATCCTATCAGGTTGCTTGCTGCTGACACCACTGCATTCGAAGCCAACGATTATCCGGCAGAAAGCGTACGGGTTTTCGAGAGTGAAGATTTGCCTCTGCCAGACATCTGGAATTGGTTCTGGCGGACACAGGCGTCCCTTGCACAGCTGCCACATGTCTCTGGATATTACACAAGGACGTCTTTGCATCTGTGCATACAGCCCTCACGATTCCACGGTCTTCTCTGCAGTCGATGTTTCTGGGTCGTCCAGAGGCAGCCCGCCTTGTCTGGTTGCCTTCCCGTGTCCATTGTTCACAATACGATCGCACCGTACTGGCGGAGCGGCCAGAATAACGGCTGTTACGGGGCACTGGCCATTCTGTATCTCTCATCTCGACGATAAGGCTTCGTTAAAAGTCTGTCGTTCCGGTACGCACAATTCTGGCGGCTCCTAATCATTTCTATTGCTCAGGGATCTCACCTGACTCTTACCGAGCACTTCGGCACGAATGCGGAGTCTCCTGCACGGTGCCTTATAACCCCAAGGATTGCAATTATAGCGTCGGACTTGGACACCCGGCCATGCGGAATCACACCAATTTTTAATCATTTGCGTGTCTGCCCTCCCCGTAGCTATTCGTCGAGTTTCGCGTTAATCGCGCGGTTTTTTTCTTAATGCATGGAATTTTATGACGATTAGGGTCTTTTCGAAAATGTGGTTATTTTTTTGTTGTTTTTGAGGGATATGAACTAAACAGTGATCAAAGCGACGCCCAGTAAGCAGCCATCCATCCATAACCTAGCACGACTTTTTCAATGAAAGACGGACAGCCATTGACGGTTGAATAACATCGGATCCATACCTCACCGATGTTCGAACCCGTACCCGTTTCTGGCGAATGGCCGCAAACTAAGACATGATGATTACAGAATTTAGCAGAACTAAACTTATTACGAATAAGATTGCAGCTTCTAAAAATTTAAAAAAGCAAGTTTAAAAATCGAATTATATTTCCACAGCAATACTTTTTAATTATATAAAATATCAGCTCAAATATTTTGCAGCATAATATAACTATCAAATGAATGATATCTAAAAACAATGTTATTGAAAGGCCATTTTTAATTTTCAATTTTTGGAATGCTGCTCTTAGAAGCAACTGAGAAGACGTTACTTTTACGAATGATTTTTATTCGTGGCACTAAAACAGGTAAAATGATATAATGTCAAAGGAAATAAATAAAAGAAACACCTGCCGTAGTTTTAACAGCATTTGGAGCAACACAATATTTCTATTTAGGGAATACTGACACACCCCTCCCAGCAATGTAAAGAGCTACTTCTGCCGTTTCAGGTTTAGCATCTTTACATTTAAGTGCAGCAAGCGCATGTAGTATGTTATAGTTCTCAAAAACTTTGATTAACTCTAATCGAATATTACGACATTTCTTACGTATTTCTTAATAAACCTTCGCAGGGTAACACAAATTGTTGCGGTTTTATATAAGAAATATGAGTCTAGTCAGTAAAACATTTCGAGCAATTTATTGAATTACTTTCACTCTGAATTCATTTTTTTTGTTTGAATTTCACTACACAAATATATTGCAGCACATGACACATAAAAACTATGGTAAATTAATTTCGAAACTTTAATCTTCCTCCAGCGCAACAAACAATACGGCGCTGTTTATTTTGGCTGTGAATTACATTAACATAAGGCAGGAAACTTGAGAAACAATCACCGTTGAAATATGTTAGAAGAAACAATATCTAGGAAATTAATATAGAAACTGGTTGTACGTATAGGGGATGACAAATGGGTTTGTTAAAAAAACCTCACCGAATGTGAATTTTTGAATAATATTCATAATGGCAAAATCTGTTTCGTTAGGCACAAAACAGGAAAACTACAATTTCTTCTGCACTGGCACAAGTTCAAGAGCAGCTACTTAGCACTCGGCAAACTAGCAAGTACTTCTTACAATATAATTAAAAATGAATTAACAAAATACCTTTTACCCAATTAAAAAAATATAAAAGCAATTTCGAACTAAAAAGTGCAAATAAATATTCCCAATTATTTTACAGAAGCACATAACTTCTGAAGCATCAGTTCAATTTGAACCTTGCGATTTCCATTGACTGAAGGGTACTAATTCCTTTTGACTGCTACTGCCAAAAACAATACTAACTCTCAACATCTTTTTCAAAATGAGATTTGATTTGTCTGTAACGAATTCCGTCTTTTATTTTTAATTTCAGGTCGTTATAGTAATACATTTTAAAAATTTGACCTTTACTTGAGTACATACATATAATTACAGCGATTAATGCCAAAACGAGACAGATGTAAAGGGTGAGGGAATAAAGTTCATTGAGAAATTGAGTAAGAACAAGGCATATTCAGTTCTGGCGATATTCTTGTAAGGAAGAATTGTTATACAGAAACTGAATGGGAAAAGATAAAGTGAAAATGGAATCAGGGAAACGAGAGACAGAATTCCGTCGTCAAAATCAATATGTCTCAACAAAATCCTTACGCTGAAAAATATATACAGTATATATGATACACAACAATATTAAACCCACCGGGAGATGCGGCAAAGTGTCTCGGCGAAGACTGCTGTCAGACAAGGTAGCTATCTTTGCTGACGATCGTCAATTCTTGAACTTTAAAAAGGCATGTCTGCGTATTGTGTTTTTAAGAGTTACTAAAACACAGCCAGGATGGGACCCATTTTTCTAATTTAAACATAGCACGAATAGGTACAGTACTTTAATACGAAGGCAATCGTGCACCATGAAATGCATGCATGCTGATAATGAAAACTTTAAGTTGAAAACTAGCTCTATTTTCTTTATTTGCCTCACTGTTTTACCTGCTGACAGAGAAATAATATTAATAAAATTTTTCGTATTAGCCCAGGATCCACTCTGACAATATATTGCAGATATCACTTCTCCTGAGCTGTAAAAAAAGTGATATTACGTTTCATTGTCGCCCTTAGTTCAGGAGACAACCCATGGTATCAACTCATTGGCATACACTGATCTCTCGGTTTTCTAATTTGTGGTCTCGCTCGTCACCCCGCAGAACAACTGCATTTAAAACAGGAGAAAATAAAACTATATTTCTCCTTAAGGTTTTTGGTAATTAACATGTATGTATTTAATGTTACACACGCAATTTAATATTAGTGTATTATACCTATATGTGCTCTGTTTAAAACAGAAAAAATCATCCAATCACGGCGGTTTCCTGGGTTACTATAACAAACGCAATTTGAAGATGGGCGCCTTAGTGGTTGAAGAGTTGACGATCGTCACCAAAGATAGCAGTCGTGTCTGATTGCGATCTTCGCCTCGAGATTTCGTTATTCTTTCGGTGGATTTCTAAGTTGTATGTATTAGGAAGTTACCTAAATAGGAACGAAAGAAAAGTAAGTCCACCTAGATGTATGTTTCGATCTATTTACTCAAAGGAGAAGGGCAAAATGCAAATGTAGAGCACAGATACTCAGATGGTGAAGGAGAAACCAAAGAAGCCGCTGAGAACTTGCCAAATTTTTAAAATTGTCAGCCAAGTTAGGTAACCAAGAATTGAAACAAAACCAGAGACTGAAATGCTGGAAATCACTGCAGCGTAAAGTTTATATTAAAATGGAACAGTTGTGTACGACATTTGCAACTTTCATTTATTCAAAATTGGACATAAACATTTTGAGTAGTTTCATAATTCCAAAAAGACAGCAAAATCTCTTTCGCCATAGCTGTACCAAATTTAGTTGCAAATAAATTTTCCACGATTAGGTCTGTGATTTATTTGTTTAATCAGATCTGTAAACAATACTTTTTTTTAATTATTGTGCGCATGATCATACTATAATGATTCAGATTTTCATGCCTTACACGGAGTTTAAATCATAAGACTTTAAAACAATTCAAAGTTCAAATAAAACTTGGTTTCCGAAATAAAATTTCATAGCATAAAAACAATATTTTTCGGAATAGAAATGACGTTATGTTATTCTTTGGTAGAGAAAATTCATCAGAATATTTGGAAACAACAATTCAGCAGTTTAGGTGAAACAGTATTCACGAATACATAAACTTTTCCTCAATAATATTTTAGCTCCTCCATTTTTCGCGCGTTCCTTCAATTGCATGGTCATTTTTTTCTCAATAGTGTCTACTGACAGTTTTTTGCAGTTTCCATTTCCACAAGATAGCACGACAGAAACGCCTAGCTACTGTTCTGAAAAACACATACCTGTTAAATTAAAGCATGTGTGCGTTTCTAAAACCGCCGACGCTCTTATTTAGGAAAGGACAGGTTGTCAGCTTTTTTGTGATATGTGTTGGCGCTTACATTCGCCTTGCAGTACAGGTAAGTACTTTAAAGTGTCGTTCTGATTCTCTGATTTAATCGTAGTGCAGTTAAGAGGTCAAAACTCTTCTCGTAGAAAAGTGGTCATTAATCCGAGACCTCAACAATAACCTCATAAGTACTGTGAAATATATGACTGTCAGGGATTATCATACGCCACTTTAAAATACCACATATCTTAAACAGAGACGTTAAATATCATTCCATGGACTGCTCATTCGAGTAAATTACAATATTGTGATATATGATACCATAAAGAAATTGTAAGGTCATAATCTTCTTCTGCGTGAAGTATCTAAGTTGTTATGTAAATAACCTTTTTAACAAGATTAATTGAAATTCCTTATGCATATTTCCACTTCCGAACGAATTTATGAATTCTTTAATTCTGTGACCACTGTGTTTAGTGTTGATCCTATAAACTGATGTGTAGTAGTGACCTTTGTTCCACTGCTTTAAATAAATTAATGCCTGCAAATTGGGAAGGTAACTCTTGCGTAAAGTACAGCGACACGCTTCGGAAATTTTGTTCTCAACAATTTCGCTTTGAGAAAGTAAGTGAGTTGATAATTTGTGCCATATGTAGTGCGAAAATCTGTTCCCGCGATTTATCGCTACAAACGTTCATAATTTTAATACCAAAGTGCATACTAAAGTGAAAAGGAAGATATTTTTGGTGACTGAAAGGTGTTGAAACTATTAAGTTTTTTTATGGTGGATTACAACACCTCTTTCCCATTCAGTTATCTTTGGAGCTAAGTATAAGGTGAGTGCAAACATTGTGCCCTTTTTTTCATGATGCAAATTCCAAGTAAAAAATTAAGTAACACGTGCGACAGCAGACGGAGTGTGTGATGTTCAAAAGGCTTTGCGGAGTGTGATATGAAATGGCACCAAGAATGCAGGTGAATCTCATTTGTAAATAAGTCACACAAGGGTTACTGTGCTCAGCCAGATGTAACATATGAAGTCTTGTTTGGATTTTGAGTTCGAAAAATACAGCAGTGCAGCTGGAGGCTGCTGCTAGAATTGTCAAATATAGTATGGTGAGAATGCTGTATATGAAAGCACATGTCGCCTTTGGAACAAGAACTTCCTTTAAGCGGAAGATAAATAGATCAACCACGTTCAGGACTTCTATCAGAGGTTTCTGAAAAGAGCTCAACATCTTCTTGACCAACATCTAACAGTTGAAGAGGTACGAAAAAGTTTTTTTTTTGAGCACAGAATAACAGTAGAAAGAACGATACTTGCGTTTGGATTTCGAACTAGTGAGTATCACATGGCATATCCGCAAGAAATTGATCGCACAGAATGACGACCTATCTTTATTTGCATCTGCGTCACAGAAATAAACCTTTCGTTGAGCGGGTGGCGAAAAGTTGGTCGTTTATAGAAATGTTAGGCGCCAAAGTACTACATGCCGAGTTAGAAGGACTGCTTGATCAAACTCAATAGGAGGATTGCATCCCAGATAGGTCTTGTTAAATGTAAGGTGGGATGGCAAGGTAGAAATCTGCTGGAAGCTAGTTGTACATAACCAAACGATAAATACTGAACTGTACTGCCAATAGTTGGAAAGGCTGAAAGAAAAATTAAAATATAAGCAACCAGCACTGGCAAATCGCAAATGCGTCATCTTGCACCATGACAACGCAAGACCCCATACAGTTTTAGCTACTCAGAGAAAATTCCTGGACACCGGATACGAAGTGTTACAACATCCCGCGTATTCTCCAGAGCTTGCACTTACGGACTAAAACCTTTTTTGATCTCTTCAGAACATCACCGCTGGAAAAACCATCGATGAAGATATCGAACTTGCATTACAAGAGCATTTTGACCCGAAAACGGACTTCTAGTAAAAGGGATTTTAATTACTACGAAAATATATCAAGAAGCCTCAGATCAAAATTGCACTCATGTAAACGAATAAGATGTTACGTATGAAAACGTTTGTTTATGTTCTCAACTATAAAAATGGGTAGAACTTTTGTACACATGTAATATTATTCAGACATTCTATATTTCCTTAATTTCCTCTGTAAATGCATGTATATAATAAATTGTTCCCCAACATAAACAGTGCTTCTAATTTTTTGGAAACATGAAATATAATATCTTGGTTTATTATCAGTGCTGAGTATAACGCTACAATTTATCGTTTTTTTTCCCAAACCTATTCGTGTACATTGCTTTACAGAAATTAATTTCGAACAGAAGGAATCAAATCGTTCTCGCTTCGTTTCATTTTTAAGAAAAAAAGGTTGTTTTACTATATTAAGAAAACTGATATATTTGAATTTTCAATGTCAATTGTTTTATCCTCACACAATTTTCAGAATTTGCTAATTCATTGTGCACGGGCAGTTGATTCAACTTTTTAAAATGTATTCTGAAGAGTTTCGTCTACTTTCAGTATATTATAAAGATTATTAATAATAAATACCGTGAAGTAATAAATAGTTATCTATCGAGCGTTTCTTTAATATGTCTTGAAAGGATGTGGGAAAACACGTCGATTGGAAAATAATAACAGATGATTTAAGAAAGCAAACCGTAATACAGGGTGTATGTGGTACTTTGATATAAAAACTTAATTGCCCTTCCATGTAGCAACCGCACACTGTTTTGCAGCCTGTGGTTTGCTATAAAAAATTTTACAATCGATTTGATCGGTTTTGAAATATAGACAGCTTTCCCTTGAATATGCTCACAAAGCTACTTCACATATTACTTTCTACATTCTCTAGTTAATTTCATTTATCCAACTTCTCTCTCTCTCTCTCTCTCTTTCTCAGTGTTACACCAATGTGTCTGCTTAAGCCAATTTTAGTGTTTCAGTTGCGGTTATGGAAATTGTTATCGCTAAAACGTATTTACTGTAAAAAGCAATGTTCCACAAAGCATCCTTCTTATATCTGTATGCAAGTATAGGTCCAAATATCCAGCTCCCAGCTTGTTTTGATAAACATCAAAATAGCTTCAGTGAAGCTTCGCGCACGTATGGAATGGAAAAAATTGACGATGACATTTATTATTTGGTTGGAGTTCAGTACGTTTGAACATAGAACTGCTGGTAGATAATAGAGTAGTGATTTGCGGAATTTGGTGTTTCGCGTCATGATTTTTGCAAAGAGTGGCGAACGTACCTTTGTTCCCAAACATAGTATTATCTCCATCAGTCATACTGTATACCAGCTTATGGCTAGAAACACGCTTTTTCTGATGCAGTTACAGCAGACATTTTCTGATTAGAAATCAACATCTCCTTTAAACTACAGTATCATACAATATTAAACGAAACTGGGTAAACAGACATTTTCTCCTCTATAAAACGAAATCATTTTCAGTTCAACACTGAAATTGTAATTTGAGACCAGATTTATGGACATTTCATTTCAAGAGAAACCGGGTTTTGAGATCATAACCAAACTAATGTTTTCGAAGAGTATTTTATTCATTTAAACAGATCTGTGTAATGATAATGAAGATATCGAATATTTTTACCTTACCGGAAATTACTCCTTCGAGGGAAAACTACATCTTTGCAGACGTATCAGGAGAGGAAGAATGGAACGTAAACTTTCAAATTGCATATGGTATCATAAACGGTGTTTACAATCACGGGTTTGGGTTAGTTGCTTCCACGCGCTTGATAGAAATGGGGTAGATGCCATGCCTTTAACAAGTTTCGAAGATTTCTGATATATGGAAAGCTTCCAAAATATCAAGTTTGGTAGTTGAATCTGGCTTGCCAATTAGTTTTACTTTTTCAAAGATAAATTTGTGGTGCTTTTCAAAACACTGTTTAGCCATCGATGACTCCTTTTGGTCACAGTTCCGAATGTAAGTCTTGTGCTATTTTAAACTAAAATGCAAGGTTCTACGGGTCTGTCCTGTATACGAAGCGCCACATTCACATGTAATTTGATAAATTGAACACGAGGTTTTGTCTTCAACATAGTCCTTTGATCCAAAAAGGTTTATTATGTTTATGGGTTTAAAAATAAATATTTGTGACAAACTACGTTCTATTATCTTAATATACTGTAGTATTTGAGATGAAGTATCTGAAGAGGGTTTAATTATCGTTAACGTTCGTCAGGAAATCTCAATAAACAAAAGAAACAAAATCATGAAAACATAGCCAGATTAATCTAGGACACCTCTTTGAGAGAAATTGCGTTGGTGATAACAATGGGACCGTAATGGGATTTCATGGTTAAGTAATTCTTAAATATATAACATCTTAAATATGCTTACACCTGCGATTGAGTTAGAAACCTTTGTACAGATGCACGTCAATGTCAGTTACATAGCGTATTTATAAAACACGTGGTCACGTGCATCACCACGTAATCTATGCAGCTATTTAAAATTGCTTCTCATCTTTAATCGGCCGTATTTTAAGACTACCATCGTCAGTAGTGTTGACTACCATAGGAAAAGCAAAATATCTTTTGGAGTTCGATAAACTGCTTATTTTGAGTGCATGTTTAGCTGGAACCAGTATTTCTTAAACAGAAGATCAGATTGGTTACCTGAAAGGTGAGATATTTCATGTCTTTAATTAGTAGAAAAACAACCAACATTTGTTGCTTAAGAGGCGTAACACTCGCTTGATCACAATGGAAAAAGCAAAAGATATTTCTCAGTTTGCTAAAGTGCTTATTGCGAGGGCCTGTCTGGCTGGAGCGACAATTATAAAAAAAGAAAAGTTTTCTGGTTTCCTAAAGGGTTATTTATTCTGAGTCTTCAATCAGTAGAAAAATAACCCACATTGCTTGTCTTGTGGCGAGCTGAAAAAAAAAAAAAAGAAACGAGATCGCTGTCGTCTGCGAAAGCTTGTTCAGAGAAACATGACTTCTTGTGTACGGCAACTGACCAAAGCTCTCAATGAAGGTTGTTCCTGAGCCACGTATCAGCGAAACATGTGTAAGGAATTGAATGTGGCCATTCAGAGAAACAGGACTTCTTGTATACGACAACTGGCCGAAGCACTCAAATAATGCTGTTCCTGTGCCACGTATTAGCGAACCATGTGTAACGAATTAAAGAGGATGGCCATTCAGAAAAGCAGGACTTCTTGTATACGGCAATTAGTCGAAGCTCACAATGAAGGCTGTTCCTGAGCCACGTATCAGCGAACTATGTGCAAGAAATCAAAGAGGATTGCCATTCAGAGAAAGAGGACTTCTTGTGTACCGCAACTGGCCGACGCACTCAATGTAGGCTGTTCCTGAGCCACGTATCAGCAAACCATGTGTAAGGAATTGAAGAGGATGACCATTTAGAGAAACAGGACTTCTTGTGTTCGGCAACTCACCGAAGCACTAAATAAAGGCTGTGTCCGAGCCATGGCTCAACGAACAATGTGTAGGGAGTTAAAGAGGACTGGCATTGACAGTTGCCTGCCTATCATCATCGTTAGTGTTCTGTAACTTGACAGGTTCAACGGTAACTCAGAAAGTTCCCTTCTCTACTTTTCTCTGTCCTCTACTTCCTCATTCATTTTTTGATAGCTTCCTGTGCTCACCATTTCATCAACCATCATTAGTCGTCTCCTTCCTCTGGGTCACTTTCCTTCAATTTTTCTTTCCATCATTCTTTACACTAGGCTGTTTCCTCTTCACACATGTCCTATGCAGTTATATTTTCTCTTTCCTTTATTTTATGTCCCATGCCTGAACTTAATGAAAGTCGACCATGAGGGATTCATAAAGAATTGTCAAGTATTTATTTATTGTTTTCAGAATGACATTTAAACACAACTTTTATTCACTTTAACGCCATTTGCCTAATCTAAAGATTTATCTAAAATTGTGGAATTTTTTAAGCTATTATTTACCAGAGTACATAGGTAAGGAGCACTATAAACGAGTTCCTGGGGTAAAAAAAGCAAAGAACACCAAGTTAAAATATTTCTCACCAATATACCAATATTTTTATTATACCAATATTAAAATATTCTTAATATATATTTATTTCTTAATATACCAATATTAAAAATTTTCTCACAGGTATACTATTCAAAATAAATTTCATGTGGGTCCGACAGACAAAGTTTTACGAATCTTACAAAACGTCTTTGCTGTAGGGGGGTGGGTGGCTTCACAGGAAAATTCGTCTGAAGCAGGTTTAACTTTCTTTATAGATCACCCCATCACGGAACACTATGAGCAGACCCATACTGAAGTGATACTTTAAAAAATAAGGAAAAGGGGGAAATAATCGTTAAAAAAGAAAGTTAGAGTATGAAACAATATAGCCACAGGAAGAGAAAGTTTCGAACACATGAAAAACGAACATTTGATTCTGGATCCTTATATAAATTTGTGATTTATTCAATGTTATTTTATTCCAATATTATATTAAGAATAGCTTTACCAAATTTTATAAAGTATTGGTTTCAGTAATATTAAATTTTTAAAAGTTCTATTAGCACCAAATTTTCTATTTTCGAATTTTAGAACTCTTCGAAAATCGTATTTAATAGTAATTTTATTTTATCCGAATTTCGGTGTTTCTGAACAAATGACAATGAATTTCTATTTTTCCAGAGATTATATTTTGTAAGTGCTATTAGATAATGAATTGCATAACTTTTTAATCACTATATTTTAAAATTGCGTTATATAAGTTTGTTTACTGTGGAAACCCACCTTTAAATGTAAGTAATTCTTTAACAATATCCAAATGTTTTATTTTTTGCAAAAATCACGTTCAACAAAAATGCGCTTAGTGTTTTCCAATAGACCACAATATTTATAATACGGATCATTTGACAGATGTATTTTATGTAACCATTTACGATTAGAAATAATGTTGTGAGAAACTTTAAAATTTAGATCGCGGATGTGCGGAAAAAACAATCATGAAACAATAATTCATTCCATTTGGAAACAACAATCTGAAGTTTTTGTTTCCAAATGGAATTTATAAATGCAGTATCATTACGAGTTCTTCTTTTGTCTGATTTGCAGATTTCCGATAGCTTCCCGTTCAGGGTTGTCTTGGTGACCTCCTGCTGACCACGTGCTGCCTTTCCCCAATGCTTTCCGCGAAACCCGGTGGACAAAGGAATACTCCTTACCGTCCACCACGCTGTACCCCTGCTTTACCTGCAGGTCCTTATGTCAAACGGGTGTCGGAACTTAGGACCTTCTCTCTCCGACGACAGAAGCTCAACTGTCTCCCACTAAACTGCCTTGGCTCTTTCGGTACTCTACAACACATGAGCAAGGAAAACTAGTTATCCCGTCAAGCACGTGAAACACCTGAGCTCAGGAATGCAGTGGGATACCCACAGGTTATTACAATTTTGCACGTACACCACAGCGGTAAAACAAATTTTCTAACAGAAAAACTCAAGCAGCTGACTCTTCAAATTCAGGTGCCCTAGGCGTTCGTGCACCACTTGTTCCTCAAAGATAGGATTAAAAATGCTTCACGTGGTGAATTATGTTCAGTACTTTGTTAAACAACAAAAAGGCAGAATGAAACTTCTGTCAGCACGTGTTTATCACAACATTAAAATCAGATAAATTAATAATAATTCCTTGATCGCGGGCGACCCTTACAACTGTATTATATGTTTTCGATCTCAAAGAATCTTCTGAGTACTCAAGAGTTTATGTTTTTCTTTATAATCTGTGATTCCCAATTGTGTGGCATCCTGTGATTAAATACCTGACTTTGAATCCCATTTCCGGAGAGCTCGTAGTGATTTTTTTAATTTTCTTCTGAAAGTTATAGGCACTGTAAGTAACGTAACACTTGCTTTACATTTGATCAGTAGATTATAATTTGTTTTCTCTATACCTAAGCTGCAGCTTGAAACTGAAAGTTCAGCCAAATCAAACAAACAAAAGTTATTATATGTCTCTATAAGTTTCTTCTTTCTCTATTAAATTAGATATAATAAGATATTATTTCTATGCAATGTACTGGAATTTCAGCAGTAGAAATTCTGTTGTACCTACTTTTTTATTTTATAGTGTTTGCTGGTTTACCCAGTTGGAGCATGATCCCATGATCATTCGTGAAACGCTTCGATATGAGCGCAGTCTTGCTTTTGCCGTGGGAGTAACATTATCATAAGCTTAAAATGTCTCCTTTCCAATGATATTTATAGGTTGCTTGTCCGTTTTACTGCATTTTCAGCGTAGGACACGATAGATCATTTGTTAAGTTAAGAGGTGTATGAAGTTTCTGCAGTACTATGGGTATTGTTTCGTGTGTCTAAGATCGTGGCTTTTGCATTTTAACCTCGGATTGATAATTTTGAGATGAGTTATCCACATCGGTGTCACCACCTCTTCCTTCTAGGGAGCAACCCCTGTTAAGTATTTAAAGGAAACGAGCAATGCCATTACATGTGCAGTAAAACCAATCCAATCCAACGAAATACCCTATGGGCTAATGCTATGTCTTCTTCTATATTTAAACATATTCATAGGATCAGTCCAGCTGCGTGTTAAATGCCTTCCAAACAGAAAACCCTATTGGTTGTAGGAAAGTCTTTTATTGTTGCACTCGCAAGCTCGCATGGCAACGTTTGCATATATTTCTGCCCGGAACGAATTACATTATGTCGCGTAGTGGCATACGGAAAGTCATTATAAGAAACGTAAACAAGCCTACCTACCTGTTATGCTTCGAATGTACAGCCGAAGTTTCATTTCCAAAATGGTACAAAAGCAAATTAAAAAAACACATTAATTTCAAAAGAAGACCTCTCAAATTAAGAAGCCTATTATTAATAGTGTCTCATTTAGAAGTTGTGCCCGCTTGGTGGCAGTAAGATTCACTGTAAAAATAATGAAACCCAGCTTGGTGTTGTGGTCAAAAATGATATCTGACTTGGGACAGAAAATACGGTACTGGAGCCAAAAAATGTAATTTAGTGAATAATATTTTAGAATACAAATCTTCAGTTCTCCTTCACAAACTCGTGATACGGTTTCCTGACTCAACATTTATCGCCTACTGTGGCTACCGAACGAAAGTTTTCTTTTCACACTTGGACCTTGGAACTCACAGACGATTTAAATATTTTGTCTCAAAGGTCCATTCTTCCGCTTCGGAACTCATTGACCAGGGACGTATTTAGGGAAGGGTACGCAAGGCCCATCCAAGAAAAAGCGCATGAACTTTTTCTTCTATTTTTCATGAACTTTTATTTTGTTCTGGTGGATTTCAAAAACTGCAATTTTTCGTCGGGCACCTCCAGAATTTCTTTTTTATACCCCGCTGTCATTGAGTATTTAGATATTTTGTCTCAAAAGTCCACAAACATCTGACTGATTGATATGAAGCATTAAATGTTAGAATAAATAAGCCGCTAAGCATTTAGTTTCGGACTTCTTCTGTTGGTAGCCTCACAGCCGACAGAGGACCCTACGTAAGATCTTCTCAACAAGTACGAGCGTGCTCTCTGCAGCAAACGACTTTCGCATGAATGGAACTACACCATTCAACGCAGAGAACAGATAAAGAATCGTCCTAATACCACAATTTATATTCAGTGTGTATTCTAAATCTCATTTCATAAACTCATCCGCTTAACTCTAAAGCCCTCAGGGATATGTAAAAAAATCCCAGCTGTTTGAAAACCCAAAAGCTCCGACACCAATCTATAATCTAGAGAAGATCAATGAAACAAAATGTAGACTCAGCCGTGGGCCTTTCAAGCCTAAAATAACTCCGCCGTGAAATACCTGCATACATTGATCATAACTTTACGAATAGATATATGCTTTAAACAACACTGCTGGCCACCCACGATGCAACACCAAGAAGTACAAGAGATAGCAAAGCCAGATTTACTGGACACATAACAATAGAAACAAAAATGAAACGACTGAGTTTACAGGCCCGTGCGACTTGCGGAACACGCAGACATCAATAGCTGGTGTGGCCCCATGGCTGACAATAACGGCCGCTACACGCCGCGGCATCGAACGAAAGAGGCTTTGGATGTGGGCTTGGGGTATGTCGTTCCACGCTGCTTCCACACGTTGCCACAGTTCATCAGGCGTAGGCGCGGGTGGTGCTTGCCGGGGCACTCGTTTGCCAATCAGGGACCAGACGTGTCCGATGGGCGACATATCGGGAGAACAGGCTGGCCACTACAGCAGTGACACCTGGTGGGCCGTAAAGAATTGTTGACAGATGCGTACCACGTGCGGGCGAGCATTGTCCTGTTGAAACAGGGCAGCTAGCTGGTCCTGCAAGTAAGGGAGGACTACAGGCTCCAAAACTTCGGAGATGTAGCGGTGGCTGTTGAGTGTACCGGCGATGCGTACCAGAGGGGTGCGGTTGTCATATCCAATTGTGCCCCAAAAAATAACGCCAGGCGACGGACCGGTATGGCGATGCATAATGCAGGCGTCATACAGTCTCTCGCCTCAGTGCCGTCACACGCGGAGCCGTCCATCGTGGTGTTGACAGCAGAAGCGGGATTCGTCGGAGAAGAAAATGTCGTGCCATTCCGTAGTCCAGGTGCGGCGTTCAACGGCCCATTGCCGCAGCACTCGCCGGTGGTTCAACGTGAATGGTAATTGGAACAATGGGCGCTGTGCGACAAGTTCCCGCTCCTGCAGACGACGTCGAACGGTATGTGCTGACACAGGTTGTTGCGCAACACACAGTAATTAATGCGCTAACGTTCGTTATGTGGCGGTACGAGCAGTCAATGCCCGCCGCACAACATGCCGGTCTTCTCGATCGGTTATGTGCCGCGGCTGCGGCAATCGCTCACGTCGGTCCGTCCGTCCCTCCGGCACCCACCGAATCCATACTCGCCTCACTGTGGCTGGATGTCGTCCCACAGGAGCGCCGATGTCTCGGAACGATAAATCGCTGTCGCCATAAGCCACCATTCTTCGTCTGTCGAACTCCGAAACGTGCTGGAATGACTGCCGTATTCTGCGTCGAAGAATCAGGAAGCTTCCCACGCACAGGTCCGGCAGCAGAACACACTTCCCCTACTTACACCTCGCCTTCTGTGCACCTTTTTGTAGTGCTTCTCGGTGGCGTTCCGGGTGCACATTATTTGCATATGCCCTGCAATGCTATTTTTGGTGTTGCATTTGGGATGGCCAGCAGCATATACGTATACACTGGCGTGCAAAAATTAAGGATGAGACGGTTTTTTGTATGTAACGTCGTACAGAAATGCTCCACATCTACTCAAATTATACCATAAGATCCCCAAGATGTAGGAATATGGGATAAGTAAGCAAAACCGTCCAAACAAGGAATCTGAGGGATACAAAGGCACTTTATTGAAAAGGTAGCTTCGAGCGCAACTGCACAAAAGACAGAAACGTCCATGTGACAGGCGGCTACCTAGTAAACTCCAGTCTTTAGTAGGGGATATAATCACCCCTCAGTGTGTTGCAGGATTTTACAACGTCTCTCCATGCTGAGGACGAGGTTGTCAGGGAGCTGCTGAGGCATCGCGGACCATTCCTCTTGTAGCGCCAATCGCAGCTGCGGAATCGTTGTTGGCGGGTGGTGACGTGCTGCCAAGCGTCTCCCGAGGAGGTCCCACACGTGTTTGATTGAATTTAGGGCCGAGGACCTTGCGGGCCAATCCATGCGTTGAAACTCTTCACTCTCCATCAGCTCTGCGACAGCCACTGTACGATGAGCTGCAGCGTTGTCGTCCATGAAGAGGAACTCAGGACCCACAGCATCTCTAAACAGACACACGTGAGGCACAAGAGCCTCGGTACAAAAGCGGACTGCAGTGACTGAACCTCCTTAAATGATGTGGAGGTCAGTACGGCTACCAAGCATAATACCGCTCTAGAAAGAGAACTCCGCCACCTCCAAACCGGTCCCTTTCTAGGATGTTGTAGGTGTGAGTGCGTGTTCCCTGCTCACTCTAAATTTGTATACGTCCAGAATCGTTCGTCAGACTAAATCGTCTCTCATCCGTAAAGAGAACTCGATCCCATTGCTGATGTGTCCAGTTCATGTGTTTCTGGCACCACAGAAACTGCCGTCTCCGATGAGCAGGCTTTAATGGCACACACCGTACTGGTCGTCGTGCAAATAGACGACTTTTGTGCAGCCTCCTGGCCACGGTAAACCGAGATAACGGACGTCCAGTTGTCTGTTGCATGTGCCTTGTTATTTCTCCCGCTGTCTTCCGTCTGTATTTTCTCGCCTGTAGGACAAAATTCCGGTCGTCCGCCGACGTGGTTTCTCGTGGACGATCACTGATTAACTCTCGGACAGCTGTTCCTGTCGTTTCAAATGCTCTCCAAGCTCATGAAACGATGCTGTAAGCGATCCCGAACTCCTCGCCCACACTAGTCTCACTTCGACCTTCTTCTAACTTCCCAATGACGCGACCTCGGGTAAAATCATACAGATGTCATTTACTGGATTTCCTGTTGGCCATATTACACGTTGGCAGCAACTCGACGCCGTTCAAACCGATGTACACCGAGCAATAGCTTTCACCGAATTGCTGAACGTACACGGCCCATGTGCTTTATACTCTCCCAACACTCCCCCACCCCTACGTCATTCTGCATATATGCGCATGCCCTACCGTACCGGACCCCAGTCTATCTCTTGAGTGGTGTTTCGGTGCGTTTTGCCTGCTCCTTTTGCTGTTATGCGAATTTCTCCTCTTCGTCCCTACGTTTTGCACACCAGTGTGTGTGTCGTTCTCGAACGATTCGTTTAAAAACAAGGAATCAGGGAACGGAGTCATTCGAAAACGAATCTTTCTTGAAAAGAATAGAGGGCGCAAACAAGCCGATTTACTGAAAGAACCAGTCAGAATTACTTTTTACTAGACATCAAAATGTTGTCATGATGTCTGGGTGCGGTTCATGTTCTTGACAGTAAATCTTAAATCATTCAAATGTGTACAAATCCAAAATTTAGTTTAATGAATTTGTATGGAAACCGAGGAACATAATTTCAGTAAGAATTAAAAACAAATTTCAACTTAAACACCGTCCAGTAAATCGTAAACTGTCAAAGCAAACAACGATCCGACACATAATCGTTAACCTCTGCACAAAACCTTCAAACCAAATTAATCCAACTCAGATTCCATAGACACAAAGCTTTCTGTAAACCAGAAGGTTTTTCGAAGAGTTTATTTTAATACACCGGTCGGAGAGGGCGCCTTAAAAATTATCCAGAACTCCTTGAGCCCTTCCCAGCTCGATAAAACTCCGCACAACGTGCTACGGAACATCGCAGAATATGGTTCTTGTATCTCTTTGGAGGGAGCTGGTCCCGTGGTAAAACAAACCCGCCAATTGTCATCTTCTTCTAGAAGCGACAAAATGAATTGTGATCTGCTAGGGAAAATTATGCAAACCTTTTATTGCAGTGCATATGCTTTTTGAAAAATTACTGCATATAAATAGCTTTCGTTTTTTTTTATTGGACCTTTAAAGATCATAGTGAGCAACATGGTTAGCTATAAACACTTGGAAAAAAATATTCGTGCATACACAATATAGTAAATATTCAGAATTTCTTTCGCTACAAGATTTTAATAAATTACAGAATGATCAACATGAAGATGGTCACAAAGTTAAATACACATATGCACAAGTTAAAGTATTTATTCGATATATTTCGAACAGTCATATTGTTCATCATCAGGATATCGACAAAATAATGAAACAAAGCGGACAAAGGTTTACATACAGGCCAGAGTGCGTGAGATCATACGCATTGGCAATTGTGCAGACTCATGGAGTTCGACGCATGATTGAGCATTGACAGTCCAGATATTAAAATAGATGAAAAGTTCGTGCTCAGTTAGTCATAAAGATAAGGTTGCCGTCTTATGCACGATTAGAATAACTAAAAGTTAAAAGAAGTGATGCTCCTGTACACACCAAATGTGGTGAAGGTGATGAGAAAGAACAGGTTAAAACAAGCATGAGATCTTTCAATCCCTCTCGGGATCATTCTCAGATGTGCTCTCAAATTAGTGATTCCGACCCTTAAATAACAGAAAGAGTAAGTGTCATGAATCAAACTGTGCATTCACTGCGCATGTCTGGGATTGTTCACGGGAAATTCCGAATCGCTGAATGGGTGATTGTGTCATCTGGTGTTAAGGAATTCAAGGTGTTGTCACACTGGGCATTATTTGAGTCCCTTCGCAAGAAATTTTTCCAAGAATTGGGGATGTACATAGGTATATGGTCGTTACAGCATTGATTGCCCTTGATGTAAATGAACAAGCTCTCGGCAAAAAGTAACGAGGTTTTGTTCCGTGGTGTTGTAACGATGGAAGCCTCCTGCCAAGCCGGGAAATATGAATCCTTGTTGGTAAGGCGTGATAACGCAGTTTTTTGGCTTCGAGTCTTAATGTCATAAAGGTGTTCCTTCATTCTGATGTCCAACGTCCTCTGAGTAGATCCTATGTAAGTGAGAGGTGGGTCATCAGGCTCAGTACTGTAAAGAGATATGTTATATACTCCATGACGGGATCCCTGTTTGATTTGATCGCGGTCGTTGCGAATGATGGAGTAAGTATTTGACGTTCTGAGGCCAAAATCGATTTTGTGACGATGACACATGTTTTTCATGATGCGAGTGACGTATGGGTCATAGCACATGGACCCAACAAATTTCTTATCTCTTGTTTCCCTCACAAGTGTGGACCTGGTTGAGTTTCCGAGCCTCTTGTAAATCGAATCCACCAAATGATTTCCATAGCCATGGTTTCGGGCGATTTCTTTAATTTTTGCAATTTCTTGTTTCTTCAGCCGGTTGCTGGAGGAGTGTGTAATGGCTCGTTGTAGTCCAGGTATGGTGGGGGTGGATGTGAAGCACAAGTACCTGATAGAGTGCTCAACGAAGTAGTGTTCTCCAGGCCAGTGGAATAGTCGTAGGTAGTTTGTCATTGCAACAGCAATCCTGAAGGTTATATATAAAGGGACTTTCTGCAAAAATAGTCTGTCTCTTAGTCCCCAAGGTCAAATGAAGATATGCGTCTTCCCACTGAGGGGAATAAGCGCCACGTTGAATTAATCTTGATAACGCGTAGAAGAACTAGCACATCTGATTGTATATTTGTGTTCTTTGATTCAAACTTCCAAAGATCAAAGTGTGGAGCCGATGTATACTAGATCTTCTTGTGGGCTTGCTATCGGTATGCAATATATACCGCTCCTTTGAGGGTTAGGGACTGGGTCACGATCACTTTTTACCAAGGAGAATAGGTTGTAATTGGTTTCACCAAATGCCAGATTGTATTTTTTGCAAGTATTTCTAAGTATTGATGTCACTTGCGGAAAGTTAGGGATAGAAACAATGTATTTCACATTGTTAGGGTCACGGGTCAAGGCTGTAGATCTTTCACGCTGAATGCGTTGTAGTAATTGCCATACATATAATATGGGATACCCATAAGATATAACCATATCAGAAATTGTAGCCAGTTCAATTTTTCTAAGTCTGATATTTGAAGAATGGGTATATGCTCGGCGTATCAAGAAGTTCAAAGCTTACATTTTGTATCTGATTGGATGGGCTGAATTACTAGGTATAAGAGTAGAAGAATAAGTATGTTTTCTGAACACAGAGAAACCTAGTTTATAATAATTTGGGTCACGTTTTAACTGAAAATCTAAGAATAGTAAAGTGCAGGAGTCCTCAAGTTCGGTGGTAAATTTAAGCGTGGGAAAGATAGACGACATTTGGTTGGCGAATACCTCAAGAGTTTCTATCGGGTTGGACCAAAATATTGAAACATCGTCAACATAGCGGATGTACAGAGCTGGTTTATGGGTATATGTGGTAAAAACACTTTCCTCCAGATTCTGCATGGCAACTTCAGCAAGAACGGCGGACAGGGGGAACATAGGGTTCCCTACCTTCTGGTGGTATATTTGACTATTAAAGTGAAAGTATGTACGAGCAGATACCAGAATTAGAACTTCTGAAATAGCGCCGCATGGGTATAAGTGCCAAGGGCAAGACCATAATAATATTATGAGTTTCAGTAACAAGTACATTTGGATATAAAGAGATCACATCTAAGGACGCCATAACAAGAGTCGAATTATTATTACTTACAAATTCTTTGATTTTATTTAAAGCCTGAATACAGCTTGCGACAGAATGTTTTGAGCCTTTAATTATTGGTGTCAGTAGTTTAGCTAGAACTTGTTCTAGTAGTCTGGTTGCGCTAGCAAAGCTTGTTACTAGCGGCCGCATTAGGTGTCCCTCCATATGAATTTTAATCTTTCCAAACAATTCTGGGGTTCTAGGCCCGTTTGGAGGGTTCATGTTGGCAGATATGCTGGTAGGTAGGAAGCCCTTGTATTTTAGTTTACTGAATGCTGCAATCGTGGCGGCTGCGGGATCGTTTTTGATAATGGAAAACCAAATTTTGGATATTGCATCATTCATTTTACTGGCATAATCAACTTGATTCACGATAACTATCTCGTTGCCCTTATCAATGAAGGATGGAGACAATCATGATAATACTAAGAGCCAATCCCAATATTTCCAGACACAATGGAAGCAATATAAGCATTCGCCTGTCCCTAGCTTAGGGCCACTGGTTTTATGGAAGGGAGAGAGCCAGCACCGTAAGACAAACACAACATGTAAGCCTCACCGGGATTCGAATCCAGACCCATTTCGGACGAATGATCAGAAGCAGTCGTTTAGAAAACTTCGCCACCGGGGCGGCACAAATAAGTTTGCAGGACTAACGAATACTTACGGCTTATTCCGTAGTGGATTACAGCGAATCACAATGGAATTCGTCGATAAAGAAACTAGAGTTAAACGCTCTCAGAATTAACACGTGTTAAACTCATTCTAATTCTAAATGTAAAACGAAGATTTAAAAATGTAACAATGCCTTGTGTAAGATAAAGTGGAATACAACATTTCAGTAGCAAGAAAAAAAAACATTTTTGGTATTCTGGAAGACGATGACAATTAATATATATATATATATATATATATATATATATATATATATATATGCAATGAATGAGTTGTTACTTCATGAAAGTACTTTTGACGTCTTGCTACGAGCTTTTGAGATAGAAGCTAAAATCATTTCTTGGTGTTTGCAACGGTGCGGCAAATATCTTCATACATGTGGAGAGTAGCAGCAAGTGTGTTGGTATCGCTGTGCAGCAAAATTTCCATTGTGGTAGAAAGGTCGTCGTTCGTAAGCACACACGACCCTCTAGCAATTTCCTGACTGGTCGTTTATCCGAAGACAAGAAGCTTGAGAAGTTAGCGTTAAGGTTCCTTAAGTATTGATTCCGGAAAAGATTCGTTCGGTGTTCCTCTTAGCGCGGTGACGAAATGGTGCCAGGTTTAAGTAGAAACTAGGGTCTTATAGAAGATGAGTGTATTCTCCGAAGCGTTACTTCATAGGAGGGAGCCAGTCTCGTGGCTCTCAGGAAATGGACATGGAGACGTCCAAATGGGACGACAAGTGAAATTGATTTTATTATGTGTAACAAAAAATTCGTCATAGAAGACTGCAGTGTGCTAAACAAGTTCAACACAGGCAGTGACCATAGATTGGTGAGATGTAAGATGCACCTCAACACTAAACTCGAACGTAGCAAGCTCATAAGACAAACAAAATGTATTGACATAACCAACCTTAAAAAACACCATAATACCTTCAAATTGGAACTGAAGAACAGATTCTCTGCTTTAGAAGGCCTCACATTGGAAGAAGTGGATATTTCTGAAGTTAACAGAAAAGTAACCAAAGCTCTTATCGAAAGAGCAACAAAATTAGCTGGGTCTAAGAACAAATTGCATGTGAACAAATAAACAGGAAAAACCAAAATGTTGATGCAAAAAAGAAGAGTGATGAGGACAACTAAAGAAGATGTGACTTCCAAAGTAGAATATATAGAGCTATGCAAGACAGTACGAAAAAGTATCACTGAAGACGTAAGGAAATTCAACTGTGAACTAGTAAGGAAAGCAATTGAAAACAACCAAAGCCTAAAGATAGCAAAGGGACATCTCAGTAAGCGGAAAAAACAGATTATGGCACTGAGAAAAGAAGATGGTTCTGTAACAAGAAATAGAGGCGAACTTTTGACAAGAGTGAAAGATTTCTACTCCAAATTATATGAAAGGGATGATACATGTACTCCAGACATCATAAAAGGTACCAGTACCAGAGTTCTTCCAGTCCTTCCAGCTGAAGTTGCACATGCAATCAAGAACATGAAGCGGGGAAAAGCTCCAGGAGAAGATGGAATTACTATAGACATCATACAAGAAGCAAGTGGAGAAATCGAAACAGTACTCGCCCAAATTTCCACTCGATGCCTTAATGAAGGGAAAATTCCTGAGGATTGGAACAACGCTACAATGATCTTGCTACATTAAAAAGGTGACATTGAGGATCTCAGGAACTACAGACCTATCAGCCTCCTATCCGTGGTTTATAAAATCTTCACTAAAGTTCTTTCACACCGCTTGAAGGTGACACTGGACATGGCTCAACCGAGAGAACAAGCTGGATTCAGGAGTGGCTACAGCACAATAGATCATATCCACGTACTGAGAGAACTAATTGAAAGAGCGAGGGAATATAAGCTTCCATTGTGCATGGCTTTTATCGATTATGAAAAAGCCTTTGATTCGGTGAAACCATCAGCAGTTGCAAAGGCTGTGAAATCCTGCGGTATTGAAGATTCATATATTAATATTATTAATAACATCTATGAAAATGCAAGTGCAATTCGGCTGTTTGAAAATACAACACACATAAAAATTGGAAAAGGAGTGAGACAAGGTGACACTATATCTCCGAAGGTCTTTAATGCCACATTGGAAAATGTCTTTCAATCACTGAACTGGGAAAACAAAGGGATAAAGATTAATGGAGATTATCTAACCCACCTTCGTTTTGCTGATGACATAGTCATTTTTGCAACTACCCCATCAGAGCTACAGAGTATGATCCAGGAACTTGCTGACAAGAGTAAAGAAGTGGGATTAAAAATGAACTTTTAGAAGACAAAAGTGATGTACAATGCTTTTACAAGAAATGAAGATTTATCGATTGATGGAGAAAAGCTGGAGATAACAGACACGTACGCTTATCTTGGACAGCAGATATCAAGTGAGGGTCACATTGGTGAAGAAATTAATCGGCGTACAAAACTTGCCTGGAGACCTTTTGGAAGAAACAGCATAATTTTCAAGAGCAATATGCCATTATGTCTTAAAAGAAAAGTGTTTGATCAATGCATCCTTCCAGTGCTTACGTATGGTGCAGAGACGTGGATCTTAGCTAAAAGAGATATACAAAGGCTGCAGACAACTCAAAAAAGCATGGAGAGGTGCATGCTTGGTGTAACCAGGAGAGATAAGAAGAGGAACACGTGGATCCGAAAAATGACAAGAGTGGAAGACATCATGATCAGAGTTAAATCCCTGAAATGGCATTGGGCTGGACATACTGCCAGAAGAACAGACCATCGATGGACAGCCGAAATTTTAGATTGGATTCCAAACGACAGGAAAAGACCCAGAAGAAGACCACATGGAAGATGGGTGGATGAAATTCGAAAGTAATCGGGAGTGACATGACGGAGACTGGCACAAGACAGACCGTTGTGGAGGAAACTTGGGGAGACCTTCGTCGAACAGTGGATTGATAATGGTTGACAATGATGATGATGATGATATATATATACTGAAGAGCAATGCTGAAAACTAAGGAAAAACTTTAGAATTTAAAATGAAAGTTGCAAAATTAACCTGAAGATCAAAACGCGCAACGCAGCAGTTACGAAAATTCAGAATTCGCATTCTATTAAGAAGAGACCTAAGCAAAAAAAATTATATATTTTTGACTCAAACCAAGTACAACATAGAAAGGGTTATATGTCTACCGGTGTGAGTAAAAGGAGAAAAGATAACAAATAAAATAAAACAACTGAATGTTGAAAGTGTCGAGAATACTGAGCCTTGGCTTTATCAAGGACCAGCAAAAACTCTGCATTTTCTCACTTCCACGAAGACCTAGTTGGAAATGGGTTTCTGCAAAGCCATGGATGCAAGTAATAAGCCCTCCAAAAATTGTTTTAAAATTTATATATATGTCATGACCTCCGCAGAGTTGTATGACCTAGCGCTAGTTAACAATTTAGCTTGCATCCATAACTTCCATGGCCCGACCCATGCTCTTCATCTGTTACTATTAAACAGAGAGAAGAAGATTAAAGAGAACTCAAGTTGTGAGAGTGACATAATAATTAGAAATAATTTTCAGCTATAACGAAACGCCAAGTTCGCCTGAGAGAGAATATAAACCTGAAAAGTAATACAAAAGAATTCCAAATTTTTACATTGCAATTAAAAAGGAAATATTAATTTTTTAAAACTCAGATTTTTGAAAGAAAACTTGATTCTAAAACCCCCTACTCCGCAACTTCTGACAACACAAAAACGAGAATAAATTAAAGACAATAATTAACTAAAGAAAAGCTTTGTGAAAGTTATATGACATAAACAATTAGTTGCAATATGTACAAAGTATTTCAGCAGTGCTTTAAGTGCATAATTAAGAAGTTATTAAGACCTTAACTACTTTGAAAATACAGCGCAAAGTAAAGGAACTATGCTTAGCCAGCTTCTGGGCCTAAGTTTCCTAAAAGACGCGCAAAGTTACCAAGAAAAGAAAGAGTTAAAACCCGCAAAAATGTTAACAGTCTAGCCAGTGCCTAAATGCTAAAAAGCAAAAAACAACAGAGAAAAAAATATAAGAAGTACAAACCTTGAACTTATAAAACCTAAAACCCTAAGACAATGAAGAGAGCTTACCACTTATGCAACTAAACTATCTCCATTCAAGAGGAAACATGGCCGACTTTTTCCCCAAACTTCCAAACACGACTGCCACTCCCTAGTCGCTGGGGGCAGTGTGGGTGGGGCTGATGGCCTCCTCACACTGAAAAAACCAACTCGCGAAGATTTTATCCAGAGAAAAAAATATATATACTTAAGACTGTGGACCTGTATGATCAGAAAGAGCAGAATTAACTCTCCAGAATACATGAGAAATATTATAAAATACACAAGTGGTGTATTTAATAATCTTTGCATGTATTAAATCACCTTAGTGAGCTTCTATAGATTATTCAGAATCTTATTAATTTTAACGTTAGTTTTACTATTTTTAGTATAGCTATTCTAGTGAGTGAATAACTAGTTTTCTTTTTTATTTGTTTTTATTTTCTTTTATAAACAGATTTTTATGCTTTTTTTGTGATTTTGTCTATATTATTTAATTTTTTGTTTTAATAGGACCTTCATATCCATAGCACTAAGGTTCCTTTTAGTAGTTAATAGGCATCCTCTAGCCAACTTCCTTACGGCTTTGATTGGTCAGAATCATATTATTAACTGTGTAGAAAATTTAAGCAGATCTGCCAACCTTACTCTACTATTCAGAATAATTTTTCTTAAAGTTCTTTTGATGAAAGATAAAGGAATTTCTTTCTCTAGAAAACTATCTAATAGTAAATTAATGTGGTAATTGAAATCCAAATTGTTGCTGCAAATTCTTGAAATTCTTAGGACCTGAGAAATTAGTACATTCTCAATTACTTTGGTTGATATGTTATTATTCCAGTGTAGATATTTAATTACTTTGAAAGGAAAATTAACTCTCTTATCAAAGAGGCTAATAGATGGGTTACCTCTGTTGAGCTTAATGCTTAAGTCTAGGAACTCAAGTTCCTGATTACTGTGGTTGGTTTTACATAAGTTAAGAGAGCTAGGATAGATATTATCAAAGTCACTCTCTATAACTTCTGATTTATTGATACACAGCAGATCATCAATATATCTAAATGTGTAAAGGTAGTTATCTGAGCAGGTGGGGTGATTTTGAATGAATTTATATTCCTTAAAGAACAGGAATAGATTAGCAATATTCGTGGAGGTTGATGTTCCCATGGGGATACCGTTCACTTGTTTATAGAGAGTATTATTATATAAGATATGGTTATTTTTTATGCAGCAATTGAGATAAGAGTTCCAGGCTCCTACATTAACAAATTGGTTAAGTTTAAATTCTGCATACAGCTCTTTAAAGGTAGTCTCCGCGAGTTGGTTTCTTTCAGTGTGAGGAGGCCATCAGCCCCACCCACACTGCCCCCCAGCGACTAGGGAGTGGCAGTCGTGTTTGGAAGTTTGGGGAAAAAGTCGGCCATGTTTCCTCTTGAGTGGAGATAGTTTAGTTGCATAAGAGGTAAGCTCTCTTCATTGTCTTAGGGTTTTAGGTTTTATAAGTTCAAGGTTTGTACTTCTTATATTTTTTTCTCTGTTGTTTTTTGCTTTTTTAGCATTTAGGCACTGGCTAGACTGTTAACATTTTTTGCGGGTTTTAACTCTATCTTTTCTTGGTAACTTTGCGCGTCTTTTAGGAAACCTAGGCCCAGAAGCTGGCTAAGCATAGTTCCTTTACTTTGCGCTGTATTTTCAAAGTAGTTAAGGTCTTAATAACTTCTTAATTATGCACTTAAAGCACTGCTGAAATACTTTGTACATATTGCAACTAATTGTTTATGTCATATAACTTTCACAAAGCTTTTCTTTAGTTAATTATTGTCTTTAATTTATTCTCGTTTTTGTGTTGTCAGAAGTTGCGGAGTAGGGCGTTTTAGAATCAAGTTTTCTTTCAAAAATCTGAGTTTTAAAAAATTAATATTTCCTTTTTAATCGCAATGTAAAAATTTGGAATTCTTTGTATTACTTTTCAGGTTTATATTCTCTCTCAGGCGAACTTGGCGTTTCGTTATAGTTGAAAATTATTTCTAATTATTATGTCACTCTCACAACTTGAGTTCTCTTTAATCTTCTTCTCTCTGTTTAATAGTAACAGATGAAGAGCATGGGTCGGGCCATGGAAGTTATGGATGCAAGCTAAATTGTTAACTAGCGCTAGGTCATACAACTCTGCGGAGGTCATGACATATATATAAATTTTAAAACAATTTTTGGACGGCTTATTACTTGCATCCATGGCTTTGCAGAAACCCATTTCCAACTAGGTCTTTGTGGAAGTGAGAAAATGCAGAGTTTTTGCTGGTCCTTGATAAAGCCAAGGCTCAGTATTCTCGACACTTTCTACATTCAGTTGTTTTATTTTATTTTTTATCTTTTCTCCTTTTACTCACACCGGTAGACATATAACCCTTTCTATGTTGTACTTGGTATGAGTCAAAAATATATAATTTTTTTTGCTTAGGTCTCTTCTTAATAGAATATATATATTTATAAATATATATAATTGTTTTTGATCATATTACTGCAGAATAAATGTGAAATAATTTTGTATTTAATCACATTGCATCCTCCACGTTGCTTTTGAGTTCAGATTATTTAAAGTTCTTCAGAATATTTCATAGATAATTTTTTTCTATGCTAACTAAAATAAACTTGAATATAACTTCCCAAAAGTAATATATCGCTTGGGCTGAACACCCCAAACTAATACTTCAAAAAGAATGTGCAACGTAAAATTACTACAATATAAGCTTTGAGCTTATTTACCATCATGTTGTTGCTAATGCAATTGCACATCTTCTAGCACCTCAAACATTACACAGATGCGTCCAACGGCAAGATATGATCAGTATAATAAATAACTTAGTAAATAGTAACACTTTACTAGTGATCCGATTTATTGGGGTAGGAAGTAGGCACATTAACGTTTTCAAGCTTTCGCACATCAACCAGATGGATTTTTCAAGGAAGTTAGACAGAAACGTCAAACTGAATAATAGAACTTATGAACAATTTGAACGCGGAAACATGACTTGACAACAATAGATACGACGTTATATTCATTTAAAGATATGACGCATTACTTTGGTTGCACGCGCGGTATCCTGGTTGGCAAAAGGCTTTATTAGACGAATAGGTTCCCAATTCGTGGCAACTCGAGTGCGAGACTAACACTGCAAGTATCGATGTTGGTTATGATCTCGAAGGTTTCACCAATGGCTGTATATTTAGGGGTAGAATAGGTGGCTAATTTCTTAATATCGTCCCACATAAGAGTAGCGGACTTGAAGTTCACTTCTGTGGACAGTACCGTGGCTAATTTACCGTATTGTGTGTCTCTTTTATGTTCGTTGACTCTGATTCCAAGCGCTTGGTCATTCCAATGTAGTATTGTTTAGAGCAGTCCGAATACTGTAGGGGGATCGTATAAACACCTGCTTTTCATGAGAGATGTGGTTTTTCATTACTTTCCTTTAGCATAGTGTATAAAGATGCAGGTTAGCTTATTTATTTAATTCGAAATACCCCTATTCCTCTCAATGTCCTAAGACTATACTAAACTTACCCCACAAAAACTTCGGAACTTAAATTTACAAATACGAACATGGAACTATTAAAAATATAATTTAGGGGATTAAATATACTCTAGAAACACTTAAAACAACTAAAAACCTCTCCAACAGACCGTATAGGATACACATATGGTTTATGTCGCCACACAAAACTCACTGAGCGTTTTCTGAAAACTTTGTCGCACATCGGCAGCCAGCAATCGAGTTTCATCGGTGTCATCGCGCAGCACGCAAGTCCACGATATCATGAGCCTTGTGACAGCGGCACCATCTACCTCAATCTAAAATACGTAACTTGGGTTATCGGAAATGAACCACTATTTTGTTTTTCTGCTTCATATTTAACACTAATTGCATAAGTTCTTTCCAAAAAATTGGTAATTATTTGTTCAAAAAGAACGAGGCTTTTTCTGTTCTTCTGGCAGAAAATGTTTGGAATACATTGATGGCTCCACAGAGCAAACGCGCAGAGACAAATCTACCTATTGGCGAGTGGAAACACTAGGGACTCCCTTCGAGCTGCTGTTTTTATAGCCTCTACTTTCGTTTGTCATGGCAGACGGTAAGGGCGTTAGTTACATATTCGACCACTGCCGCGCCAGTAAATATCAGGAGCTGTACTTTGGTATGTTTTATTTGGATTATATTAACTGAGAAAATAAACAGTTATTGCGTCAGGGTATTCAAAACTATTATAATGCACTAGCAAGTTTTAGTGTTTCAGTAGTATTGGATTCATTAACGTGCACCGAGAGATTGCTGCCCTGGTTTTGGAAAAAACGTATTCTGCATGTTTTAATTAGGCGTCTTCTTATACACTCAGTGGCAACTTTATTATGACCACCTGACCGTTTTAAGCAAATGCGCAATGGCTGCACCCTGTTGCCGCCAGCAGGCGAGGCTAGTATAAAAACGAGATCTTAGTGCTTGCGACAGTAGAAGTGATTTTTTTGTCACGAGATGGGTAAACATTGCGATTTTACTAACTTTTAACATGGGATAATTGTAGGAGCTCGGATCCATGGAGCGAGTGTCACCAAAACCGTGCAATTCGTGAAATGTTCCATAGCAGCTGTTGTTACAATGTTTAAAGACTGGACTGTCAGCCAAAAACTGAATCTCTGCGAGCAACGTGTGGTCGTCATCGACTAGTGACTGCTCGGGCGGAACAGAGAGGGTCCAGAGTGGTAACATACAACCGAAAGGCAACAGTGCAGCAAATTACAGACCATCTTAATCAAGGATCGCCTCAATTGATCTCTGCACGAACTGTTCGCCGTACACTGCATCGGATGGGATATGGCAGACGAAGGCCTGTTTAAACACCTTTGTTGTCTGCAGATAAAAACAGAAAACGTCTCCAGTTCGCACAGGAGCACAAAGATTGGACCGTCGATAATTTTAAACAAATTATGTGGTCCTATGAATCACGTTTACAGTTGCACCATGCCGATGGCCGAGTGATAATTTGGCGGCAACACGCCGAAAGCATGGACTCCAAATGCATCGCTACAATCCTTCAAGCTGGTGGCGGCAGCGTTATGGTTTAGGGAATGTTTTCCTGACATGCTTTTGGCTCTATAATTCGTGTTGGTCAATGTCTGACTGACACATCATATCTAAACATCTTTGCGGACCAAGTGTATCCTGTCATGTGGATGGTTTATCCCAATGGCGATTGCTACTTTCAACAAGATAATGCGTGCTGTCATAGTGCTTGTATTGTACAGGATTGGTTTCAGGAACATGCCGGTGAGTTTACTTTGCTTAGATGGCCACCACAATCTCGAGATCTCAACCCCATAGAGAATTTGTGGGATGAAGTTGAACGAGCCATCAGACATCTGGATGCACAACCCTGCAATCTCACACTCCTGGAAAGTGCTATTCATCAAGCATGGTCTCAGATTCCACAAACCACCTATCAACATCTCGTGTAGTCTACGCCACGAAGAATCGACCTGTATTAAAAGCGAAATGTGGCCCAACGAAGTACTGAGGGGGTGGTCATAATAAAGTGGCCACTCAGTGTACTATAGCAATGCAACCAACATAGTGTATACTTAAAATTCAATGATAAGCAGTTTTATAAAAGGTAAGCCTAACACTAAATCTTTTACTGCTCTAAGGAAATGAGAACACAAGCAATGTGAGAAAGGGAACTCGATAGAAAAACAAAACAGGTAGTGAGGTAAAGACACCTAGAAAGACAAATCTAGCGAAAAAAACAAGACAGCCGCACCACAGAAAGCGTAAAAGTGCTGCAGGAAGGAACCACCTTGTGGAGAGTAGTGACATCTATCGGAAGGTGGAAACACCGTGCGAAAATTGTAAACCACAGGTTTAGCGTACAGATGCCATTATTTTTGGTATTGATTTTTTATTACTGACACCGCATGAAGTACTGAGACAAATTCACCTTTAAATGCTATGCACAGGCGTTGCTGAGAAAAATTAATTTGGAAACCATTGAAAGAAATTTCAGAAATACCAAACACAAACGACCGTATAAAAACTGAGAAATTTAGACGTTTTCGTGAAAATTTGCACTTAACATTGAAACACAAGACGTGCGATGATGTACTCTTGCACGACATCCTCCTATAAAAAAACGAAAGCAGTTACAGTGGACTTTTAAGTGCACTTCGGCTTAGTGTTACCCAATCGCTGAATACACAGTGCCTTCCCTCCCATCATGAAAATGCAGTCATGAGGTCAGATTGGCAAATGACACGGTCACACCCACTATACATCCACCACGGTTTCACCATCCAAAGGACATAATCCCCCGATACATGCTAGCCTAAGAGAAGCATTCCACGCCACGGTGTCTCTTACCTCCGCCACTGTTCGCACACATCCTAAGCAGGTACACCACATCCAACATACCCACCACTTTCCCGCATAAGCATTTTAATTAATAAATATTTAATTAAGAAACACCCACCATCATTGTCACGCCTGGACCCCATAACCAGAAAAAAAGAAAGAAAGGGAGGATTACTGTGAAAACAAAAACCTGCTGAATTGCCAGTTGCCAACACGACTGGTTTGGAAGACAGCAAAGTTCTGAAAGAGTTAGGACTCCACTACAATAGCAGCAAAACACACCGACAGACTGAAGAAGGCGGTGCAACCTCACGTCGAGATTTCGTCAGCCAGTTATCTGTGCTGTTTCAGACACCTTAACCCTTTAACGACCACAACGCCCTTGCATACAGACGGCCATAGCCGCCCGAAACACCTATCAAGACCTACCCTTGCCTGTTTTTCAAATTTTTTGACCTATGAGGGATCAGCAGGAGTCACCCACAGTCACTATTGTTGTTATTAAACAAAGAAGTAAACCAACAGACAGTTTCGGTCGTTATGGTAAATGCAGTGATAAAATATGTTTGGGCAATGGTCATTAAAGGGTGTACTAACTCGAAATCAAAACTTCATTACAAAATCATAAACAATCAAGAGAAGGATTCGAGCATTTCCATGCCTAATGAGGTAGAGGAGCTGACACCGCCAGAATGAAAAGAAACGTTCTTCCGACAATTTAAAAAAAGTGATTTATTTCAGTATTATCTCCCAAAACTGCACTAAAATTTGGGGTTAGTCTTTGGTTTCCTCTTTTCGGACCGCAGGTAGCCTACTGGGCAACGTTTGTGACTGCCACCGAAAGGCCCTCAAGTTCGATCCCAGGCAGGTACGAACTCTTTATCCACTAAATATCCGCCGTGCGTCGGATGGGCAGGTTAAGCCGTTGGAACCCAGGTACTGGCCCCCGGTAATAAATAAGGGCGTCTTCCTCCCATTTTCTACTTCGCTTCCGTGTCACTTTCCTATCGGACACTTTAGCCCAAATCTCCTAGCTTCTAATTTTTAAGGGTTGTTTAAGACCTGGAGTCAGACACTCCCTTCCTAAAATCCTCTACATATGATCATGAAGCTCCCTCTTTTCGTTCTCTCATTGGGCCAGGTTGAAACGGAAATGACCAATTAGATAATGAATTGCGTGTTCGTCTGTGAAAATACATGTGGAACAAGTGATAATGAAACAGAAATAAAGGTATTAATTTCAAGATGTAAGAATATCGTTGCGCTTTAACATTAAATTTCGTATCATGTTTTGTAGATAGCGGGTGCGATATGTACTTGTTATTCCAAAAGGTTTATATTAAAGTACAATAATTTTAGTAGGAGTTAATATGAGTTTAATACATGTATATGTTCATTTCCATGGTTTTAGCCACAGTAATTTTCTCTCGAACTAACTGGTTCATTGATGGAAACAGGGAAATTTTTATTTCAAACTGGATATATACACTTTATGTATACTTGTGATACGAAAAGGTTACAATTGAGGTACAGTACGTTTAGTAGGATTTACTATAAGTTTAATACACGTTCATTCCCATGCTGTTAGCCCCAGTAATTTCCTGTCGAACTAACTGGTTCATTGATGGAAACAAGGAAATATTTATTTAAAGCCGGGGCAATTTAATTGGGAAGTAAGCTTCTAATATGTATTAATATATCCTTTTCCATTCCAAATATTCTTTCACAATGGTTGAATGTTAATCATTTTACATTCTATTAGTTACATTAGGTAAACGTGCAATGGAAACATCACGAAGAAAATTTATGAAACGTTTATTTAAGTCCTTTATCAAATGATTCTTTATTGTGCGTTCCATTTTAAACATGGAATTCGGAAGAGAGTGCTACACAGCAGGGTTGTCATTCCATATTCGACTCCAAATAATTTTAAACGGACGATTGGTGGCTGCACATCAGTAAGCACACATCTCCTCTGTTTTCACACTTTACCCTTTCATCCAGAGCAATGCATGACTTCTCCGGTAGGTTGCATGTTGTACATTTGGTGTGTTTTGTAGCAGGAACATGTAGTTTCTTATGGTGTTTATTTCGTAATCGTTTTTTCAGAAAATCTGGTGTTCAGGAGATGATATAATGTTAGCTAACGGCACTTTCCGTTGGATTATGAGCGATTTCGCTGTATTAGGCGGGATTTCGTTGAATCGGATGAGTAGCATTTCGTTCAATACAATTGATTAATTTATTGCACAAGTATGTTTTCGCTGGATTGGATTGGACCAAAGCATTTTGAAATTTTCAAAACCAGGCTTAAATCGCAGAATCCAGGTTCTCAACCAAAATAAACGCGTTGGCAAACGCCGTTCATTAATACACGACGCACTTAGAAAATGCTGGGACTACATGGGAGCCGAATAGCTCAGTTTAACCACAGCGGACATGGCAGAACCACCACAGTTCAGATTTAAAACACCAGGAATTGATGTTACATGATTTACAGGTAGACATTGCGTTTAAGTAGGTGAGGTGATACAATCTTGAACGTGGCTGTAAAGCTGCGCACTCGCCTCGCCTTGGAAGAAACATGAAAGTATCGTACTATGACTGCAGTTGAAAAGTTTTACAGATGTTACAAATTTTCTTTAATAAAGAAATGGCAGTTCTGGATATTATAAATCATGTAAACTTGAAACAAAATTACAAAACGTAATGTTTTAATTTTGGTATTTATTTGTATACATCTAATATAGATAATAAAGTAAAATTATGTTTTCGAAAAACATACAAGAGCACAATTTTAAAGACTTTTTGTGGTATCAGGTGATTCAAAATCAGTATTCTGCTAAACCACATGAAGATTTTCGAAGTTAGCAAGTGCAACGCCACACCGCAAAATATTAAGGCAGAGCTGCTGATGTCACTTGCTGTCTACACTAAACATGCAGGCAAGAACCAAAACATATAGTTCTGTTCAATTGATTTGTGTTAAACTGAAAATATTTTAATTTGATATACTTAATATATTTTTTCATTTTTTTACTGAACGTAATATATTTTATCTGACACACGGTCGTAGACTGGCTGATAAAGATTGGTTAAATACTGTTTACCATTAAAAATCAGTTTGATAGATCGGAGGCCCAGGATGGGTTTTCCACCGTTTGCTTTTTTTAGCACATCTTTTGTAAAAAACAGATCGTGCTTATGTTATCGGTTTGTCTGTCCATCTTTACCCACGACATCTCTGCAACTATTAGTCCGATTTGAAAAGCTCATTTTGCATTGGGAAGCTTGAAATATGCAAATAATGATCCTTTATTGGGGTTTTTTTTACGATGTACAATTTCACCGTTAGAGGGCGTAAACGCAGATGATGTCGAATTCAAAAATACATTTTATTCAACATATTTGTTTCTAAACATCCGATTGAAAACATTACCTTGTCTTTCGATTCCATTTATGTCGAAGACTATTTTAGATATAGTTACTTTTTCAAATTACGCATAGATTTTCCGTTAAGGGGCGTAAAAGTAAATTACATTTTTTCCGATAACTGTTCTAAAACTCCGCTTTGAATTTTCTTTTTTAGCGGATATACCTCCTTATAAAAATTCTTGTGCATAAAATTTGATATTTTTGGTAAAGAACATTTTGGCCTCCAGGGGGCGTAAGGGTTAATTTTCTTCTGATGTATTTGCCATAAAATCTGAGCTTCTAAGATATTGATTGAAAAAATTATTTCGTGGACAGATGCCGAACATAATCGATAAACCTTTTCAAAATATTTTCTTCTTAAAATATTACACAGTTTCTCTGCCAAAGGGCGTAAATTTATATCATATTTTCGTCAATATATGTACTTCAGGGAGTCCGATTTGAAAAAATCTTTCTTTGTTGGATAGTTCTTCAGTGTGATATGTTTTTCATATAATTTCCAAATTTCCAAGTAACTCGTAGACTTTCTGCTTATGGGCGTAAAGGTAAATTCATTTTCCCCCTATACTTCTGCTTCTAAATCTCCGATTTCAAAACTTCTTTCTGCACAGCATACAACTCCTGATGGAAAATTCTTTGCACTTAATTTTAATTTTTGTAAAACATGTTTTGGCCACAAATTGGCGTGAGACCTAATTTCCGCTTCTGATATATTTGTAGCAAAATATGAGCTTCTGAAATCTCGATTGCAAAAACAGTCGTTTGTTGACCGATTTTACTCTTTTCGACAAACCTTTTAGGAACATGTTCTTCTTCAAATCATGCATGGTTTATACACCAGGGGTGTAGATGTATATCTTATTTTTGTCAATATCTCTACTTCTAGGAGTCCGATTTCATAAATTCTTTCTTTGTTTGATAACGTTTCCGATGCAAAAGGTTTTTCGTATAAATTCAAAATTTTCAAGTAAATCATAGACTTTTCGTTAGGGGGCACAAAGGTAAATTGCGTTTTCTGCGTTAATTCTGTTTCTAAAATTACGATTTAAGAAATTCTTCCTCTAGCGCATACAAGAACTGGTGGAAAAGATGTTTCATATAATTTATAATGATTGGTAAAGAAAGGTTTGGGCACTAGGAGGCTTAAGGGTTAATTTCTGCTTCTGATGTATTTGTTGAGAACTCTGGGCTCCTGAAAAGTCGACTATTGCTTTTTTCTTGGACCGATACCGCTCATATGGAAAAACCTTTTGAGAATACTTTCTTACTTAAATAATGCATGGTTTTCCCACCAGAGGACGTAACGTCACATCTTATTGTTGTCGACATCCCTGTTTCTAAGAGTCCAATTTGAAAAATTATTTCGGTGTTGGAAAGCTTTTCCGGTGCGAAATGTTTCTCATAAAAATTCATGTTTTTCTTAATACACAAGTCTTCAACCAGAGGTCGTAAGCTCACGATTCCGTTTACAGCAATATCTGAGGGATTAAAAACCCGATTGAAAAAGTTTTTTCTACCGTCAGAGACTATTGATTTTCACAGCGGTTCCATTGATTTTGAATAGCTTTGATAAATTTAATTTGCGTCACAACGGATTCAAAAGACGTGCTAATTACATCCAAACATTCGGTGTCATCTTTCTTTTTTTCTTTTTTTAAGTCGGGTGATTTGTTTGTATGGGTTTCCAATTACCTTTCAATGGCAACTTCTGTTGATTGCATTTGAAGATGAACTTGATACAGTATATCATTAGATGTCAGAGGTATCAAGTTAATAGTTAAAAATGAACTTCCCTCTAAGGTAAATGTGCTCTTTAAGGCGCTCGCACTGAGTTTATTCTTGCCAATAGATGTAGCTACGCTCTACAAATATGCTTTTTATCCGGTTTTTTTTTTATTTCGTTGGATACTTAACGATCACCGTGAGCAAATCAATTTCCTAAACGCTGCCGCTACTCTCTTATTTAGGGTCACTGTTTCCAGATAAGAGAGTTAGAGAGAGAGCCAGTACCGCAAGACAAACACAACATCCATGCCTCACCGGGATTCGAACCCGGAGTCTCCTTGGATGAATAATAATATAACAACGCTTAGACCACGGTGCCACGGGGGCGGTGTTTGTTCCATTCAGCTACTTCACTCGGAAAGCATATAAGTGTACTCTGTGAAAGAAATGGGGCGGCTAGATCTTGGAATGTGAGAGAATGGAATTGTTGTCGTATGTCTGGTACCCTATACCTTCCGCTGTTGATCTTCTGTCTCCCAACACGCAGTATTAGTAAGCGAGGGGAAAAGTTCTAACGCTAAGTGGGGCACACACAAAGAAAACAATGCGGAGTAATGTACGGAATATTAAGACTTGTAATATGATGTTGGGAATCGCTTCCCAACATTACAGGAAAGTACACATGATTTGATTAACAACTCTTTGGCAATTGGTCAGTTTTAGCGCTCGTGACGACCAGTGCGACAGTATGTGTTTACGCCCCACTAGCTTTTTCTGGTGTTGGGCTCTATGTGTTTTCAGTCACATATGAAATATATACAATATGAAATTATATTCGCAGTCGATGATCAAAAGGTCAACAACAAAAACAATACTAATTTGGAACTTAATTGTAAAAATACTTTATTGTGATTTGGATTGTTCCAGTTTGACGCTGAAGTACTTCGTATTTCGGGCCACATTGGTTTACTACATCATTGTTAAAAGGGCAAGGCATAACGAAGTTCTTCATTTTTTAAAATTTAAATAATTAATCTATTCTTTTGCACCCTTTCCTTTTTCACATTCCTCTCTCCGTCAGAGCGCGAAATCCATGGGATCAAGGCAGCAGATTTCGTTCGCCTCGGACACACCCATAGGAAAGGCCGGGTAATTTTTCTTTTTTTCTTTACACTCCTGGGAAAAAGCAAGATATTCAGATATTGTAATTTAAGAAAAATCTGGCCCCTTTGTTAGTCTTGGTGGTGAACAAATATCTGGTATCTAAGGAATCGCATTTCAAAGGCCAAATCCCAGTTAGATGAATAGCCAAGCTGTTCTACGGCGGTCTCATTTGGAAACAGGTTCTTGAAACGCCGTAAAATATACCGTAGTGTCTCAAGAAAGTCATACTTCTGTCAAAGGTATACCACCGTAATCTTTGGCGGTTAAACACATACAGGGAATATATGTCATATTTGAAGTACTAAGAACATCGCCTGCACATAACGCCAGGTGGTACTATCCAGTAGCTCAGTGGCCCATGGCCCAACCAATAACACTGGTCTACACGGTACGTACATATTGAAAAATGTAGCTGTTTTTAACTATTTTTTCGGTTCTGATTTCAGATCTGGCCTTACAAAATGTCCAACACGTCACGTTTTTGGTGTTGGGGCATTACATTCGCCTACCTGTCTCACATTACTGCTTGTAGCCATCTAAAAGGACACCAGGTTTTTTATTGTCATATTTCGCCACCGGACATGTTATACGTGGCAACACTGATTTTTTCATAGGTAGAGCATATGTATTCGTAACCAAACCGCGATTGCTCTTTTATACACCGTAGGAGTAACACGTGCTGCATGTTTATGAGCAAAAGTTGGCGTAATGGAGAAAAGGGATCGTCGCGGATGTATTGTTGCTCCGGGTAAGTTTTGTTATGTGTGACGACAGTATATAATAAAATCGCAGAGTTGTCCATTGACAAAGACTGTGAGGAAAGACTGTTGTTTGTACTTTGAATGTCATGTTTCAGACCAAAATAAATCGTTGGCTTCATATCTCTGCTGCATTTCCTGCTTTGTTGACCTGAGTGAATGGTTGAAAGGTAAGTTCAAATCCATGTCTTTCCCAGCTCCGAAGATTTGGCGTGAGTCAATAGATCACGTGAATATTGTTAATTTTGTTTAACCAAAGTGAGTGGCTGTTCACAGAAGAATAAAATTAAAATACAGTATCCAAATTTGCCTTCAGCCTTTAAGGCTATGCCGTATGGGGAAGATCTTCCTATACGAAAACCTTTATTGAACCGTTAATATTCATTCAATGAAGATATGGGCGCACATCAAGATCCGGATCCTACATACCGTCCTAAACACTTAGACGAGCTCCACGTGATTGAACAAAATGAAATGCATGATTTTGCTCGAGACCTACATCTTTCCAAACAACAAGCTGAACTTTTAGGTTTGCGACTACAAGAGTGGAACCTGCCTGCGAAGGGTACACGTGTGTCTGTGTTCTGAAATGGAATTTGGGTATGTGTTCATTCTATGAAATGCAAGGATGGTATCTGCTTTTGCTCAGATATTCCGGGGCTGATGACAGTATTAGGAATACAACATGATCCTACGGAATGTCGTCTATTTATCCACTTATACAAGGTTAATTTAAAAGCTGCCCTTTGTCCAACGGAAACCAGAAACCTCCAATTCGTGTAATAAATGCTGTAGGAATGATTGAGACATGGACAAAATTCTCACTGTAATAAAATATGACCACTTTAGTCCTAAACACTTAGAGTGGTAATCTGAAAGTGATATCACTCTTGCTCGCGCTTAAAGAGGCTTCACCAAATTTTGTTGTTTTCTTTTTATGTGAGACTGTAGAGCCACAGCAAAACACTATGAAGGGACAGACTGGTCTAAACAAGATATTTTGGTTCCTGGAGAAAGTAACGTTAGTCATAAGCCCCTAGTTAATACCTCTAATATTCTGCTTCCACCTCATCATGCCAAACTGGGGCTGATGAAGAACTTTGAAAAGGCTATAGACAAATCTGGCACAAGTTTCTTGCATTTAAAATATTGCATTACCGCAATTAAGTGATGCAAAACTCAAAGAAGTCATCTTCGTTTTTCCTCAGATACGGAAATTATAGCGTGACTCTGTTTTTTCGGAAAAGCTAAACAGCACGGATCTCGCCGAATGGCAATCTTTCACACATGTGGTCAAGGAATTTCTGGGTAACCACAAAGATGTCAACGACAAACACCTGATTCACAACCTCAAGAAAAACAAAACCCTTGGATGGCGGATGTCCTTAAAAATACCTTTCCTCGATTTGCATCTGGATGTATTTCCTGACAACCTAGGAGCAGTCAGCGATAAACAAGCAAAAAGGTTGCACCAAGGTATGCGAACGGTGGAGTAGAGGTATCAAGGCAGGTGGGATATATCAACGGTGAGTGATTATTACTGGTTTTTACAGAAGAAAGACAACACCACACATAAGAGAAAACATTTAGCTACTTCTACGGTTATACGAGTATGTGTGTGTACATTATAAAGTCAACGAGCGGCAGCCTTAAATGAGCGGTTGATGCAAACATAGGCATTTCGATTGCCGATTATACAGTTTTTTAATGAACCCGAGATATTCACAGCTTTCGAATTCAAACCCGAGATATTCACTTCATTTTCTTTCTCCAAGATTTTTTCCAATTAATTTCGAGGGTCCACGGTTCCCTGCCGCCGGATTCGAAGGTCAAACATATTGAGTCTCTTTCTCTCATACTTTGTACCTCCGCTCCATTGTTTCCAGTCTCCTTTTTAATTCAAAGAGGTGAGGTTTACGAGGGAAAATGTGCAGAAAGATAAAGTAATTGAGCCACATCCACACCGAAAAATTATTGATTTTTTCACTTCCTCAGATCATTTCCACGATTTGGCCAGGTCTTAACTTCTGTTTTGGAAAAATTCTTTTGCCTAGTAAAACTGAAAAATTGCCTTCCTTGCTCTTTCTGAAAAGAGAAATGAAAAAAAAATCACAGAATGCAAAACTCAATATGATATTTAAGGCATTATTAATTTTCTTGTGCTTCATGTAATATATTTTACCTTGGCTTTCGCACATTCAGGGAACTTGGATAGATGCACCGTCTAAAGACACACTTCAAAGTTTATAAGTCTTTTTCTGTTGAACATAAAGAAAGGTGAGCTACATTGTAAGTATAAATCATACTGCAGCAGAAAAAGAACGTTTTTGAGCAATTGTTACGATGGAGGTATGAATAAGAGGAGACGCTGCCGCCAACTCTTCCCATGCTAGCAAAGTGAAGCCGGGTTTACAGACTTCCGCGGTGTAAGTGGTACCGCCTGCTTTGGCGTGGTTACCCTCAAGATGCAAAAGCAGACAATTTTCCGTAGGAAAGCATTAGTGAGACCCTGTTCGTTTTCTTAAGATTTTACATTGTCTTAAATTACAAGCGAAATGAAAAAGCAGTGGAATAGGTTTAAGATTATCTTAGGTTTACATGACAGAAATTGCAGTACAAAAGCTTAGATTTTCATGGAGGAAAAGAGATTTAAAGGCGTCTTCATAACGACTGAGACGTATATGAACTGACGATTTAAAATGTGTTTATACTAAATATAATTTTATAAAGCGTTTAAAATATTTCTGTCTTAGCGGATTATCGTAAAATATTGTTTATCATAGAAATTGTAACGGTCGAGCAGCAGCGAGTTTGTATTATGAGTGAAATTTTCAAAAGATTGCACTTTAAAGGCAGGGAACACCAGTGTCATGTTTTAAAAATGATATTTAAAGTAAACAAGGCCATTCCACGTATGTTTTACTTGAAGAACAATTATGATTGTTCTTAAGCAAATAAACATTAGGAGGGGAGAACAATATTCCCATTGAACATTAGTATTAAAAAAAAACAAAAATTCATGAAATATCAAAGTTATTCCCAAGCCTTTATAGAAAAAATGTGGTATCTGCGAGCTTGTTCAGAGAAATTTAAAAAATCAGATTCAAAATATGACGTTACTGTGTCTTCATTTTATTTTTTGTAACAGCTTTAAGCACTTGACTGATTTCAGTTTCTTCTAATGAAGGTAGGAAATTCCCACTGGTTTGGTTAGAACTGTGGTAGGCTTCAATGATATGAATGTAAGTAATTTTAAAACTACAGACCTTAATAGGAAGGGAACATTTTTTCGTGGGGGAGGGTCCCTTTTTAAGGGGTGCAGTTTCAAAATATAGCAAGAAAATATAAAATTTATTAGTTTGTGGAAATAATATTTACAAGTCCTGCTGATAGTAAATGAAATCTGACTTGAGAGAATGTCTTGATAAAAATAAATTTACATAAGCAGCAGAAATATTTCCTACTGTAAGATCTCTTAAAATAAATCCAACTGCATTCAAAATATTATACTTCTAATACACATCACTATTAACAGAGGCACATTCATAATGTAATAAGTTAATAGCTTTTAAGTAGTAAATGAAACACACGTGTGTATGTAATAAGGATTTTTAATTTGGTTTTTGAATTATGCGTATACCATTTACGAGCAATGTTATTGTTATTAATAAAGAATTCATTGAAGATAAATTCTAGAGTTTATTGCTAGCACAACATATGTTCAAGATAAGGAAAATCTAATCAACACAAGGTGATTAATTTTAGCTCTAAGGGCAGAGAGCATTGTTAACAGCAGCCCATATTCTAATGCACATTTAACCTACATTTTATGACCACAGAAATTAATGGATAACTAATCAGAAGTGCATAGGAAATATAGAAGTGCAAATTTTCTGCCGCCATCAGATACCAAATCATCTTTAGGTCATTGTTTTCCATGTAACATCTCCAGTACCAAAATCTGATTTCCAAAAATAATGCTGACCTTTTAACTAGAACTTCTTACGACAGCCTCTTTCATCTGATTAGTTAAGTAATAAAGTTTTCACTCAAGTAATTTATTTGTTTTCCATAATTATACATTTTCATATACTGCAAGTAATATCTTTATAATTTTTAGCTATTAAAGTTTTACTTCAGCCGAATTCAAGATTTCGCCCCATTTCTGTCGGCAGAAAGTCTAGCTGTGAGCTGCATTTCACTCTCCTTATGTACATTGTAAGCTGTACAAAATATGTCAGTACTAGCATTTCCTTATGGGGGTTCAATATACCTCTAGGTACACAAGACAAAAGAGAATGAGCTAGGTAGAACATGAAGAAATATTATTATGAGTTGATGCCCCCATACATATTGAAATTCTTGAAGTCATTTTTATATATGCGAGAAGAGAAAATCTTACCCAACAGTATTTTTAGCTGGAACGTAGCTTACTGCTGCAATTCGAAAATTAAAGACAAATATCTGAATCGAAATTTATATGTAAATCCAATACAAAACACTTATCTCAAATAGTTAAATCTCATCTTCAGTAACCTTCACTAGCAGCAGCAAAATGCCTTCCTTCACATACAATGGGTGCCATAGCAGGTATGAGTGTCTTTTCTCTTAAAAGGCTTAGTCCTTTAGTTCTAATGGAAAAACAAAAATGAAGGGTGGGGGATGCATGGATACACAAGAATACCAAAGCGTTTAAAAAAATACAATACAGGAAATATGCAACAACTATTAAAATATTGGGAACAAGATATTTACACTGATGCGCAAAACAGTACATTCTAATTACACTGAGCTAATCAGAACATGAACTGGGAGCAAATGAACCACAATAAATATTTGAATGTTTCAGCTACCACAAATACCTCAGCTTTGAAGACGTTACAATCTGTTGATAAAACAGACACAGGTCATAAGCTGGATTGACAAAACACACATGCCACACCCACTGTGCAAGGAATGATCTTTTAGTTACATCTCACTGTTTTTACCAAGAAAAAATGTAAGATATGATGTAAAGGAAGAAAAGGTTACAAGAAGGACTTTAAATATCAACAGAGAACCAAAAGGGGAAAGTTTATTTAGTGCATATATGCTGTAGAGCATTACTGCTGTAACTAATGTTTGACAGAAAAAGCAAATTATTCATGAGAGATTTAAAATGCATGAAAACAATGTTTAATCTCAGAACATGTACATGCATTACAGAATAGCAACTAAATCAGGTAAAGAAAAGATTTGGTACCAGAAGTGAATGAAATATATCTGACTTATAGCTTATTTATGGAATATCAAAGTAACTGATGATCCTAAAATGTTTACTGCTCTGTAAAGTGAATAGGATAACATGAAGTTTTAGAATATCAAAAATGTGCAATGACTGGAAATGGGGTGGTAGAAGAGAATCAAATCTATTTCCATGTATTATGACAATATTTCTTCAAAAATCAAAATGTACATACATATGTTTACAGGGTCATTCATAGCTTGAGAGGAGCCAGCATTGCATATCTTCATTGTAAGGTACTCATTTTAGGTCACTTTCAAAAGTTTCCTTGCTCATTTGTCTACCTCTATTCCTTTTTTCTTAATCTTTTAAATATCTGTGCATCCTTTGTGTTTCAACTTTCACTTTTCTCATCTACTGTGTTTAGTATCACCATCATTTTATGTTTCACATTCAAAGTGGTTTTGTTGTGAATCAGGAGATATTAACAGTGATGTCTTGCTTTGTCATATAATTCCAAGAAACACTGAGTTAGTGTCTTACATGCAAAAGTTACTGTTTTAATGTCCTCTGCTAATCCAGAGAATCGGTATTTTTACTGTGAAGTTCAGTTTTAAATAAAGGAGCTCCAGTTCTATTAACTGATTTTGCAGCACACTATCAAAAGCACCATGTCTATTAGTTTAAAATGAGTATTGTCAATTAGTTTAAAAATCACAGCAAAATATACAGTAGCCATTCAAAGAAAATTGCAATCGACAATTGAATTCCAAAGAACTTAGTTAAACATAGGAAACGGAAAATAAAGTGATACTAACCGGTGGAATAACGTCACCTGGTATTTTCATTTTAAATTTATTTGCACAGCTGAATGATACACAGGATCCCATGAAAACTAAATATGAACAAGATAAAGTATGCTGTCAAACATAGAAAAAAATCTGCGCTGACAAACCAGTTTAACTGAAAATATGAGCTTCTAAAATCACAAATTTGCCATGCTTTGCTGTGGCAGATACGACCAAGAGGATAAATAAGCACGCCGAAGGATATCATAATAGTAAACAAATCGGCTTCAGAAATTTGCGGTAAAGGCATCTCCTATATTTCCTACCCCCATGGCTGTTAACAACACGCTATTCACAGTTATCAATTGTTTTTTCTAACTATGGGAAAAATATCGATGTTATTGTAGTAACCATGGATACTTCTCCAGCTCTAGCCACTGGTACTGTTAAATTTGCAAATTTCACAATGAAATCATATTCATTCATGTATTTGGGCAATCCATGACCATTGGCCAAGTAATAGAAAACTGTAGACAAATGAACGGCTTATTCGCCGCTGTGTAACCGATACAATGTGAATAATTTTGGGAGCTAATAAATTTACCTTGTCAAGCTAACGGACCTGAGCATTACAGAATAGTAATTATTTGTAAAAAAAATTCCAAAGAATATAGTGACACATATTTCTGCAATGCATGTTGAGCTCCCTTAGTAATTCGCTTTCGTGTGAAAATTTAAACCCTGTATTTTTACAATTGTATTTCAATTATGTTTACATATTTCACCAAACTAGACATAGTAAATATTATAAATAATTTTACTCTTGGTTGTTATTTTCCTGTATTCCCGATTTTCCCTCACGTCTTGTATGATGTCCATACTTAGGAAGTTTCTGAAGCTAATACATTTATCCCATGAGAAATTTGCTGCTGAGTATCAGAATAGAAATTAAATTACATTGGACTTGTACTATCAGACAATGGACATGGTAGGCAAGTCACAGAACAAAACGAATTACACGATTGCTGAGAATTGATACATTAGTGATTAAAGAAACGGGCGTTAGGTACAAATGGGGACGAGGAAGGGATACTTTTTTTGGATCGGCGCGGCGGACTTATGCCTCGAGACTAACGACTAATCGTTGCCAATCCATCCCGCAGTGAATAATCAGTGGTTCATAGCAGCTCAGCCTATCTGGTATCTATCGCACAACCTTCTAGTTTGAAGGCTGTCGCTATAATCGCACCCATGACAATACCTTGTTTTCTTCTAGATATTTGTTTAATTTGAGATTTCAGATAATTGGGAGATTTTTGGAAATCAAAATTCTTCTATTTTGGGAACTATAAAAAGGGTAATGGAAATCATTGACAAAATTTGGGCCAAGATCTTTTATTTCCCGAAACATGTCTTCATAAGCGTCAGTGACAACAAAATAAAATCGCAACTTCATTATTTATTTTTTCGGAAACTGATCTGTTATGATATCAGCTTTATGAGCCATTTTTGCGATGTAAAAGAAGTAACAGGGACACCGAATAATACAACAATTGCGTTTCCTGATTTTGAACAGCTTTTTGGTCAATAAAAACTGTCTCAAATTTTGTATGCGTAACAATATTCGCAACGTCGAAAAATAGATTTATGAAGCCAGAAATATTTCTGCCAGAATTTAGGGATTCTCAATTAGGAATATGGTATAAGTAATTCATTACCTGCATGTAGAAGCAGAATGAATTAAACGTCTCCAAAAATAACAAAACATTGTGACTGTTCGTACGGTGTGAAAAGTGCACAATTAAAGTGACATCTACCTTTAGTGAATAAAATTCAAACAAGAAAGTTGACACCGAATATTCGGGTGTAATAAGCACGTCTTTTGAATCCGTTCTGACGCAAATTAAATTTATCAAAGCTATTCAAAGGCAACGGAACCGGTACGGAAAACAATAGTATCTGACGGAAGAAAGAAGTTTTTCAATCTGGTCTTTAATCCATCAGACATTGGTGTAAACGGAATCTTGAGCTTACGAAATCTTAGAAACAGAATTTTCGACAAAAATAAGATGTGACTTTAAGTCCCATGGAGGGAAAACCATGCATTATTTTAGGAAGAAAGTATTCTCAAAAGGTTTATCCATATGAGCGGTATCGGTCCAAGAAAAAATATTTAGTCGAGTTTTCAGGAACCCAGATTTTGTTACATATACATCACAAGAAGAAATTAACACTTATGACCCCTGGTGGCCAAACCATTCTTTACAGAACATTAGAAATTATGTGAAAAATATTTTCAATCAGGTCTTGTATGCGATACAGGAAGAATTTTTCAAATCGGAGTTTCAGGAGCAGAAAACGCGATTTACCTTTATGCGCCCTAGCGGAAAGTCTTAAATGAATCACGTGAAAATTTTCAATTTATAGGAAAAACATTTTGCATCGGAAACACTATCCAACAAAGAAGGAATTTTTCAAATTGCACTTTTAAAAGTAGAGATATTGACAAAAGTAGGATATACTAAGTAGGATGTACTTTGTAGGATACTGAAAAAGTCTTTTGTTTCTACGCCCCCTGGTGCAGAAACCATGCATTATTTCAAGAAGAAAGTGTTCCTAAAAGGTTTGTCGACATGAGTAGCATTGGTCAACAAAAGACTTTTTTTCAATAGAGATTTTAGAAGTTCATGTTTTGCTGCAAATACATAAGAAGCGGAAATTAAGTCTTACGCCACCTGGTGGCATTACCATTTTTTTTTACAAAAATTAGAAGTTATATGCAAACGATTTCCCATCAGGAGCTGTATCCGGTGCAGAAGGAATTTTTCATATCGGAGGGTTATAAGCAGAGAAATAGTAGGAAGCGCAAATTACCTTTACGCCGCCTAGCGGGAAGTCTATGAATTACTTGACAATTTTGAATTTATAGGAAAAACATGTCACGCTAGAAACACTATCTAACAAAGAAGGAATTTTTTAAATAGGACTCCTAGAAGTCGAGATATTAACAAAAATAAGATATACGTCTACGCCCCCTGGCGCAGAAATCACGCACTATTTTAAGAAGAAAACGTTTCTAAAAGGTTTGTCGACACGAGTAGTATCGGACAACAAACGACGTTTTTTGCAATCGAGAATTTAGAAGCTCATATTTTGCTGCAAATACATCAGAAGCGGTAATTAAGATTTACGCTCCCTGGTGGCCAAACTATTTTTTTACAAAAGTTAGAAATTATGTGCAAACGATTTCCCATCAGGAGCTGTATCCGGTGCAGAAAGAATGTTTCAAATCGGAGATTTAGAAGCAGAGATATAGGGAGAAACGCAATTTAGCCTTACGCCAGCCAGCGGAAAGCCTATGAATTACTTGAAAATTTTGAAATTATATGAAGCACATGTCATACTGGAAACACTATCCAACAAAAAAGGATTTTTTTAATCGAACCCCTAGAAGTAGAGATATTGACAAAAATAAGATATACATCTACGCCCCCTGGCGTAGAAACCATGCACTATTTTAAGAAGAAAATGTTCCTTAAAGGTTTGTCGATATGAGTAGTATTGGTCTACAAACGACGTTTTTTTTAATCGGGAATTTAGAAGCTCATATTTTGCTGCAAATACATCAGAAGCGGAAATTAAGATTTACGCCTCCTGTTGGCCAAACTATTTTTTTACAAAAGTTAGAAATTATGTGTAAACGATTTCCCATCAGGAGTTGTATCCGGTGCAGAAAGAAGTTTTCAAATCGGAGATTTAGAAGCAGAGATATAGGGCGAAACATAATTTACCTTTATGCTCCCTAGCGGAAGGTCTATGATTTACTTGAAAATTTTGAAATGATATGAAAATCATGTCACACGGAAAACACTATCTAACAAAGAAGGAATTTTTCAAATCGGACTCCTAGAAGTACAGATACTGACAAAAATAAGATGTACATCTACGCCACCCAGCAGAGAAACTGTGCAATATTTTAAGAAGAAAGTATTCCTAAAAGGTTTATCAATGTGAGTGACATCAGTCCACGAAATAACTTTTTCAATCGATATTTTAGAAGCTCAGATTTTATGGCAAATACATCAGAAGCAAAAATTAACGCTTACGCCCCCTAATAGGCAAATTATTCTTTACCAAAAATTCGAAATTATATGAAAAAAGATTTTCCATTAAGAGATGTATCCGCTGAAAAAAATATTTTTCAAATCGGAGTTTTAGGAGAACAGTTATCGGAAAAAATGTAATTTACTTTTACGCCCCCTAGCGGAAAATCTGTGCGTAATTTGAAAGGAAAACTATATATAAAACACTCTTTGACATAGAGGGAATCGAAAGATAAATTAATTCTTTCAATCGGATGTTTAGAAGCAAATATGTGGATTAAAACGTAATTTTGAATTCGACATCATCTGCCCTTATGCCCCCTAGCGGCAAAACTGTACATCGTAAAAAAACGAAATGAAGGATCATCATTCGCATATTTCAAGCTTCGAATGCAAAAAAGAATTTTCCAATAGGACTAATAGTTGCAGAGATACCGTGGGTACAGCCGGACTTACGGACGGACGGACAAACCGATAACATAAGCACCATCTTTTTTTACAAAAGACGTGCTAAAAACCGAACGCTACTTTGAAAGTAGTCGTCCGTTTTTCATTGATTAATGAAATTTTAATAAGTTCGTGTTTGAAGTTATATATATGTGAAGGGCACATAGAATAAGAATGACGAAAAGACACACAATGCAGGAACTGCACGAAAAGTTGCCTATAAATAATATGTTACAGAATGATTTCGGAACTATAGGGAAACTACCCTTGCTAAATAAGGGAAGTCCGTCTGGCTGTTTTTAGCCAACAACGGACGCCAGTAAGCGAAATTTAAAGCAACTATTATCTGATACACTAAAGAAGGACTCAAAATAAAGTTCAGGAGATTAGTATTCTAATCGTCAGAGCTTCGTCATAGATTTGAGGTGTTACGTACTACCACAAATAGCCGAAATATTTATTTTCAGGTGTTCGTACATGGAGCATCTTCTGTACCGTGTAAGGTTCAGAAGATGTTCCAGTTTATTTATTTTCATTTTCTTTATACTTCCTCAAAGGTAATTGGGTTATTTACATAGAATATACTTAAGTTTTGGTTTTGGAAGATACCGTATTCCAAGAGGTATGTTCCACTTCCCATGAAATAATTAATTCTGCAGTAAAATTTAATTGAATGTCGGTTCCTTTAGTCTTTTGGAAAAGCTATTTCCTATTGAGAATCTAAAGGAAGAAAATATTTGGCCACTGCTGAAAAGAAAGATTAACTCAAAAAGAAAACTTTTATTTTCAAAATCTAAACAAGGCACTAGTAGTTGACAGGGGTTTGAAGAAATACACGCCTCATTAGAGAACGCACAATGTCCCAGAAAAGACAAATGGAAGTGTTTGGTTTCTGTAAAAGAACAAGATTCCTTCAAAGTGTTCAGGTCAAGAAATCCTTGAACTCAAAGAAAAGGTGTTTGTGATGTTAATTAAGGCTTGAAGAAAAGTACCGTGAAAGTCAGATAATTTGTTGTTTTTTATTAATATGCATATCATTCCAAATTAACATCACAACATCAGAAAATTATTTTTTAACTCACATTTGGGAGATTCATTATTTTTGTAATGTGAAAAGACAATCAGTCCATTATATACATTCACAAATATCTGTTATAATATTTGGTTATTTATCAAAGAAAAAAAAATTGTGACATCTTTCACTTTAATATTCAGAAAATTTAATATGCATATTTTTTTAATTTAAAAGGCTAACCCCTTTTTTAGACTGCCTTGTTTCTTTTTCGCCTTTTATTAGGCTTCAAGTGTAAGAAATTCCAAAGTTCTTTTTTTCCCTAAGATGTCTCTCTGAGAAAAATATTGTTTTTATTTCACCCGAAGAATATATTTGTGGCAAACATTTTCATGAGGTGGTAAAGGTTGTAGATGAACTGTTGGAAATTCTCAGCCGCAAAATGTACCAATAAATTTGAGACAGAGTTTCCCAAATTAGGCTACTCCAAGTGGGCGATTTTGATTTCTACTGCCGTGGAACCAATGAAATGAAAAATAAAAAGAATGATTTGTGTCACTTTTCTCGCAAAAGTGTGATCATCATTGTCAACCATTATCAATCCACTGCTGGACGAAGGTCTCCCCAAGTTTCCTCCACAACGGTCTGTCTTGTGCCAGTCTCCTCCATGTCACCCCTGCATACTTTCGAATTTCATCCACCCATCTCCTATGTGGTCTTCTTCTGGGTCTTTTCCTGTCCCTTGGAATCCAATCTAAAATTTCGGCTGTCCATCGATGATCTGTCCTTCTGGCAGTATGTCCAGCCCATTGCCATTTCAGGGATTTAACTCTGATCATGATGTCTTCCACACTTGTCATTTTTCGGATCCACGAGTTCCTCTTCTTATCTCTCCTGGTTACACCAAGTATGCACCTCTCCATGCTACTTTGAGTTGTCTGCAGCCTTTGTATGTCTCTTTTAGTTAAGGTCCACGTCTCTGCACCATACGTAAGCACTGGAAGGATGCATTGATCAAACACTTTTCTTTTAAGACGTAATGGCATATTGCTCTTGAAAATTATGCTGTTTCTTCCAAAAGCTATCCAGGCAAGTTTTGTACGCCGAATAATTTCTTCATCAATGTGACCCTCACTTGATATCTGCTGTCCAAGATAAACGTACGTGTCTGTTATCTCCAGCTTTTCTCCATCAATCGATAAATCTTCATTTCTTGTAAAAGCATTGAACATCACTTTTGTCTTCTGAAAGTTCATTTTTAATCCCACTTCTTTACTCTTGTCAGCAAGTTCCTGGATCATACTCTGCAGCTCTGATGGGGTAGTTGCAAAAATGACTACGTCATCAGCAAAACGAAGGTGGGTTAGATAATCTCCATTAATCTTTATCCCCTTGTTTTCCCCGCTCAGCGACTGAAAAACACCCTCCAATGTGACATTAAAGAGCTTCGGAGATATGGTGTCACCTTGTCTCACTCCCTTTCCAATTTTTACGTGTGTTGTATTTTCAAACAGCCTAATCTTTGCACTTGCATTTTCATAGATGTTATTAATAATATTAAGTGTGATATGATGTCCCAAATAGAGCTTTATTTTACAGTTCTGTGTTTGGTGCAGTTCACAAAGCTGCCACACTCTAAAACAATTTATAATTTGCTTTTAAATTATTCTAAGTGCCCCGATGACAATGCGGACTACCGCTGTGTGCTTAGTTCATAATCGGGTAACTTCTATGACCAGGTCCTTATATTTAGTCATTTTTTCCAGTTCTTTTTCATCGAATCTGACATTTCCAGAAAGTGTTACAACAATTATTAAGTCCGTCGATTTTCTATGACTACTATGCGTAAGGTTTTTTTTTTTAATTTAGTACTATTAGTGTTTCCTTAATGTTACGTTTATATGATGCACTGCAATCGGCAGAAAAGTGTTTGTCCATGTGTTTTGGACATTTTGAAGGATATGTACACAATTAAGCACTGCAGCAGGAAATGCCTCACTTTTCTGTTACTGACAGAATTATTTTATATAAGAAAATGTCGCAGAAATAATTCTGAAAATAATCAAGCGCAGTTACCCAGGAAAAACCTGTTATAAAGTTTATCAAACACTTAAAGGAAAATGTTCTGCCAGAAATTTTTAAATAACGTCATGTTACCTGTACTAAGTTTAATAAAATAATGGAATCACCGACTGCCCTTACAGTCCACGTAATGCCCCATATGAAAATAACAAGGACGACGTCACCGGTAATTTGAGATACATAACGTGATGTCATACGATGTCGGTTATAACGTAGCAGTTGTGGAGTAATTGTCTTTAACGTAAAGAAAGGCATGACCATTGGTGCGCTTCGTGCAGGAGCTTCACTACCTACACCGGTAGAGATATAAGGTGTAACACGAGGATCTGTATCGAAGATTGAGAGAAACGTAAAGGCACACGGATTTGCGTGGTCTGATGAATCGTGCTTCTCTTTGTTTTGCGCCGCTTGCGGAGTGTACGTCTAGCAAACCATGCGGAAATGAACTGCTCGGAGTGTTTTATTCAGACTGTTAAACGTTCAGGTGGATTCTTCATGCTGTGGTGTGGCACATCATTGCTTTCTTTAAGTTCATTGGTTTTTATGCGGGGTCGTGACCGATTTGCAACATACAAAATCATTATGGAAGACAACATGCGCTGAGTCTTGCAGGCATTGTCTCTAAATACCAGTCCCAGGTTTCAAGCTGATAACACAGCGGTGCATTGTGCAAAACTCATCAAGTTGTGTTTGCTGCGGTTAAGGATGTGGTACAGCGGTACCCTTGCCATCTCTACATTATGGAACACTTGTGAAAATATCTGTAGCAAGTGTCAGATCACACATTCCTCTTCCATAATCACTGGAACTATTGAAACCTATTTTTCAGGAAGGATGGTCCTAAATTTCATTATCGTATGTGCATAATTTTATAAATGAATCCAAAATCGACCTGCTTGTGTTCTTAAAGCTAGAAAATTCTTCACGAATATTAAGTGTTTCCAGTATTTGATAAACCTCTCTATCTCTTTACGGGCAAATAATTTTAATCATGCTGAATTAGAAAAAAAAAAGCTTTAGAACTGTTTACTGTTGTAAATGTCGCATTCATTCTTGCTTTTGAATATATTTCAAGGGAGTGTTTGAACACCAGCAGGGCTTACATAGCAGCTCAGCGTTTTGTTTCAGATCTTCCACTGTTTGCAGAAATATCTACAGCAGTTAAATAGAAAGTAAATGTACAAAATAACTTAATAAGATGTTGAACTTTACTGTAATATTATTTCTTACACTACTAATATTATGCTACAGAATTTCTTCATTTAGTAGGTAATTATCGATCAGTAGCTTCCAATACGTTGTTTAATCCTTGAAACAAAAATGACCATACAACTATGAAATGTTTTGTACGAATTCTTACAAAATTTTTTTATTATATTGTTGGTAAGGATTTAACTGCTGTAGTACTATTAATATGAAATTTGAAAACTTTCGAAGTCGATTAAGGTTTTTCATGTGGGTATAGTGATACGTCTTTGTAAAGGATAAATTTGGAGAGCAACTGTAACATCCAAACAGAAAACACTGTAGTAGATTTTGCTTTGAAAGTAGTTTTTCTAAATATTTATGAAAACTAACACAAAAAATAATACAATATGTCCCTATTTGAGAATCACACCACATTTTCTTGTACTTGAACATACTGTATAATTAACTAGTGGGTGAAACACTTCCGTTAATATCGGAAAATTAATAAACAGTTTTAACTGAGTTTTCGTGCTCCATCGAGAGGCTTCTTCTGAGCTATTCTATCAAATCCTTCTTAAAAATAGCAACTTGGAATACTGTTATATTTCAAAAGTTCTGATATTATCAAACAGTTCCATTGCGCTTATCAAACAGTTCCATTGCGTTTAGACTTGCTTACGTGTGGAGTACGTGTTTTAAACGTGCACATGCAGCAAAAAGAGGGATTACCTGATGTTTCTTTGATGCTCGTTCAGGAGATTCCTACAGGCATCTGATTGCTCAAAATACAAGCTTTCGTTAAACGGTTATGAATAGGTCATGACCTCAATATTTTCACGCGTGACTGGGCCAATGTAGCTGTAGTAAAAACACCAGTTTTTATAGAACAGCGATTCTCCTATTGGGACTCTGTTCGTTTCCATTTTATTGACTTATTTAATAATTTGGAGATCCTAATGCAAGAAGAGGTGCCGAAAATTTAAGATTTTAATTCCAGATATATGCAATGCTCCATCAGGTACGCTCTTGTTGTTCTCGAATTCCCTCTCATTGTTTCCTCGATTTTAAACAAACGTATGGCGGAGAATAGGACGTTTTAATGCTACATATCAGCGATGCACGATCAGGTGCGCCAAGACACTTTTTGCATTTATTCTCTCAGTGATTTTCACATTCGGTATTTTTCCGCAGGCCGAGTTGTTTAAAATCAGAAAATTTGAAACAACTCCTTATCTTCTGTTCACAACTCTTTATCTCCTAACAAGACCTTATCTCCTCTTTACTATGGATACTTCGATCACCCAACTTTGGAATGTAGCTCACTGATTCTAAAAGTTGCCACAAAACAGACATCAACCTCCAGAAAAATGCCCATGGAAAACCGCAGGATCATTCAATACTTTATTGTCTTACCCTTTGTAGATGCACGCCAGTATAGAATTCCTACACAGGTAATTTCGAGATACCGTGGTGAATACGAAATGTCTTAGAATGCGCAGCAAGATTCTGGTAGAGCTGATTCTGGTATGATTCATCATAATATATGTTTCAGTAAAATTTTATAAACATTTAATTTGCGATTTACCATGGATTTATTCCAAACTTCTATGGAAATGGGATCCTTCAGTAATCTGATTCATTCGCAAAACAAGAAGGGGATCATTAGGTGTACTTTTTCCAGAACTTCACTACTGCACAAAAAGTGAAGGTTTACCTCGGTTATAAGGGCAACTGTTTTGGTTAGTCATTCTTTTATTCTAGGAAACACGCATAAGTGCCATTGCTCAGAAATTAACCGGTGGACGTTGTGATAGTTAGTAAACACAGAAATAACTGCTGGGGTACATGCTCAAAAAGGAATTAAACATTTCTGAACAAATATATTCATGGGATCTGGTAAACACTTAAAGTAACCGATATTAATATGAAGAGAAATTATTAAATACATATTGAATTTTTTTATAGGCTGATCTTTCGAAAGATTTACCATGGCTGAAACAGTATGCATTTTATCAAGTAAATTCATAATTGTAGCCCATCCTCTCTTGTATTTCTATTGTAATCTGACAGAATATTTTATGATTGCAGAAGCCTCTTTTTACATTTATGTCTTTACGAAAACTCATTTTATTCAATTCCTTAAAAATATTGACAGATACTGAAAGAGAAAAGAGAAATATGCATTTTTAACAAAGTTTTTGGGCGCATTTCGCGGAACAGAAACTAAAATTCTAAGTGCTGAATTTCTTCTCTTGTGTAATGTACTGGCACATTAAAGAAACCACTGTATAAAATATTATGACATATAAAGATAAGAAATAAAATAGAATTAAATTAAGGATTACACAATATGTCACGAAAGTGCACGTGGAGAATTTTGTTCCGAAAAAGTTGAAAAGGTAATTTTTATCTTTAAAAAAAAAATACCTGTTTCTGCCTAAATATCCACATTTTAATATAAAATTTAGTAATCAGTACAACCACAATAATATTACCAAAAAGGCGGGTTATTGTGTTTCTCCTCCCAGGAAATCTCTTTTACTTGAGAAATGTACCGTTATAATATTCACTTAAATATTGCATGTTGTGTCGATACATTTCGATTATGTTAATTATAAATAATCTAATTTAGTATTTATCTAAAAATCCCTTCTATGTTGAATGTTGTTTATATTTATTGCCTTATGTACTCCTACTGCGATTTCTTCCTTGTATCTTTTGCTGAGAAGTAATCTTAGACAAATACCAGCGAGAAAAATTAATCAAAAACAATGCTCAGAAATTAAATTTTATATTAAAATGTGGATATTTAGGCAGATTCCATTTGAACTGATTTTACAATACCTACTTAAAATTCAGAAAAAAATTCTAATGGAAACAAATTCATGGATGCTTTAGCTTCCATAAATATAACGAAAGGCCATACTTTCAAACAAACTCCTTAGTAATGTTATTAGTATTCGAGTCATACTTATAAATAGGCTCGCAGCTTGGTATTTTCCTTATTGATTTGTTAACGAAATCGACATTTCGGAAGAAACCTTAACAGATGTCTTAACTCACTGAATGAAAAATAACCATATTAAATACATGTAAGGTTCTCTAGATCTACTCCGAAAGCACTTTTTCTGCTTCACAAATTCGAAAGGGATATTTATGAATATAGCAGTTAGTATTAAATATAACTCACAATTAATTGTTCGAAACATCCGTTTTAAAAAATTTCAAAGCAATACCATTTAAACATTCTTATAATCTCTTCTAAATGGAAAACCCTTATCAGATTTTGTTGGAAAGTGAGACCAGAAGAGCGGCCAGAGTTCATGCAAAGTGCCTTTTCTGGTACAAGAGTAGCTGTGATGGACGTGAAAGAAGCTGTAACTAATTTCATTTACATCAAGGATCTAAGAGCTATATGTGTATGTGCCAGACTTGTTCGAATTTGCCGACGGTTTAATCAGCTGGGTCATGTGGCTTTTGCATGCAAAACCAAAATTTGCGAAAATTGCAAAGCACTAGATCACTCTTTAGAAGAGTGTGATTTTCCATGCGATATCTGTGGATCCGAGCAACACATGAGACCGGCATGTAGTCAACGTGCCTTTGCAATGGTAAAAAGAGGAAATGGGAAGGAAGGCTCGGCAATGGATGAGATTGAAGAGTTACAATTTCAAACAGAGTTGGAGGGAAGGCAGCTTGCTTCAACTTCAGAGCAATCGGAAAAACCATAGAAGAGAATAAGGTGTAGGAGAGAGAGAATGAAAATGACAAGCGTGAGAAAATTCCAGGTATCGACTCTTTGTCAAACGACTCTGTTGAATCAAATGAGGGAAATGCAGAAGGGAAAAGTGTTTCTTTTGAACCTTTGCCCCTTCCTCAACGACCGCATTTGTCGGCCTCAGCTCCTCCTGAAAGCAAATTTTGTGAGGCCGGGTTTGGCAGTGACGCTATTGACCTCCTGAAGGTTAAAGAGAAGGGGAATTCAAGCCTAATCACGAGATCCAAGTCGAAAAACGTAGAAAGTACAAAAGTAAACAAAGCAAATCCAGAGACTCAGGACCTTAACACAAGACAAAAAAAAAAAAAAAGCCAGCGGAGGACGGCAGCATTAAACAGATGACTGGCCGAAGAGGAGAAGGTTCAGGGAAAAAAGGGAAACAAGTAGACCCCCTGGAGATTTATTCCGGCAGTGTTGCACGAACAACAGTAGAGAATGAAAATTCGGAGGATTCTGAGAATAGTCAGGAAATTTTGCCTGTGGCTATAAAGAGGGTCTCTCAGCTTTCGGAGTCTTCTTCCGATGGACAGGCAAACCAAGTACATGCGAAAATGTAAAAAAGTATATGAAGATCTTGTAAATAAAAATATAATAAAATTCACTGTAAACATGATTTCATCGAACATCTGTGGGCTAAAGAAGGCAAACAAACTGAACTGGCTTTAATGCTTTCTTTCTCTGAATAAAATGGACTTTTGTTTTATTCAGGAGACTCATTTTAAAACCTTTAGAGATGGTTCAGCATTCAAGCAATTAACGACATTTAAATGCATATTATCTGTGGCGAGTTCAAGTTACAGTGGTGTGATGTTGTTATACCGCAAACCTCTTCTGTTGAATTTCCAGTTCGATGGAGAAGGAAGAGTGGTTGCGGCAACCTTGGAAAAGAATGGAGTCCTCATCAAACTCCTATGTGTATATGCACCTCCGTCGATTCCAGCGCGGAAAGACTTCATTAGAAGCCTTCCGTACTACTTGACCGGAAACTATGATATTTTATTCATTGCCGGGGACTTCAATACTGTAATGGATACTAGTCTTGGCCGCTAGAGTCGAGCTGTGTATTCAGATGCAAGCCGATCGGCTTTCAGGAACTGGGTACAATCAAACGACTTGAAAGATGTATGGAGGACTCTCCAACACACTACACCAGGCTTTACGTGGGAGTCCATATGCTTGGCCTACAGGATAGACTAACGTGTTCACACAAGAGTCAAATATCCTCCAGGAAATTACCATAATTGATCCGAATGCTCCTCCTGTGCATATCTCGGACCACCATGTGCTTAAATGGAAAAAAAATTTTCATAGCTCGACTCCAAGGCAGCGAATGCCCTGGAGAGTGGACACTTTACATCTAGAAAACGAAGTCATAAATGAAGAAATATTGATATATACCAACGAACTACTGGAGAGTTCCGAAAACCTATCCCAACAATGGTTGGACTTCAAAGGAAAATTTAGTGGGTTCCCTCACGGAATAGGTAGAGAATTTGCAGAGGAAAAAGAATCAACTTTGGATGGCTAAATATGGGTTGGATATACACTGAGTGGCCAGTTTATTATGACCATCTGACAGTTTTAAGCAAATGAGCTATAGCTGCACGCTGTTGCCGCCAGAGGGCGAGGCTAGTATAAAAAGAAAACGCTTAGTGCTTGCGACAGTAGTAGAAGTGATTTTGGGTGACGAGAAGGATAAAAATGCGTTTTGATGGATCTTTAACGTGGGATGATTGTAGGAACTCGGAGCCATGGACCGAGAACCACTGGAACCGCCGCATTAGAAAAATGTTCCAGACCAGCTGTTGTTAAAGTGTTAAAAGGCTGGACTGTCAGCCAAAAAACTGGATCTCTACGTGCAACGTGTGGTCGTCATCGACTAGTTACTGCTCAGGTGGAACGGAGCGTGTCCACACTGGTAACAGATATCAGAAGGGCAACAGTGCAACAAATTACAGGCCATCCTAATCAAGAACCTCCTCAGATGATCTGTGCACGCACTGTTCGCCGTACTCTGCATGGGATGTGATATGGCAGCCGAATGCCTGTTCGAACACCTTTGCTGTCTGGAGTTAACAAGAGAAAACGTCTCCAGTTCGGACAGAAGCACATGGATTGGACAGTCGATAATTGGAAAAAATTATGTGGTCCGATGAATCACGTTTTCAGTTGCATTATGCCGATGACCGAGTGAGAATTTGACGAAAACAGCACGAAAGCATGGACCCCAAATGCATTGCTACAACCCTTCAAGCTGGTGGATGCAACTGTATGGTTTGGGGAATGTCTTCCTGGCATGCTTTATGCTCCTTAATTCGTGCTGATCAACGTCTCGCTGGTACATCATATCTAAACATCGTTGCGGACCAAGTGCATCCTGTCATGTAGATGGTTTATCTCAATAGCGATGGTTACTTTCAACAAGATAATGCGTCCTGCCCTAATGCTCGTATTGTACAGGATTGGTTTCAGGAACATGCCGGCGAGTTTACTTTGCTTAGGTGTCCCCCACAATTTCCAGATCTTAACCCCATTGAGTATGTGTGGGATGTAGTTGGGCAAGCCATCAGACAGCTGGATCCACAATCCTGCAATCTCACACTCCTGGAAAGTGCTATTCATCAAGCATGGTCTCAGATTCCACAAATCACCTATCAACATATCGTGTAGTCCATGCCACGAAGAATCGACGCAGTATTAAAGTAAAAAGGTGGCCCAACGAAGTACTGAAGGGGTGGTCATAATAAAGTGGCCACTCAGTGTATATCATAGTCTTTTTTTCTTTACAACTATGCCATGCGTCATTTTCAGCACTTAAAACATTAAAATCAGACAATCGTACCAACATGTGTGATGTTGTCAGGAAAATGCGTTTTAAATTCGCTATCGTCTTGCAGAACGATCTGGTTTAAAAAACTATGCCCTAAAAAAGAACGATCTGGTTTAAAAAAAAAATCTTGTTAACTGATATTAATCATAATTCATGCATCAACTGTTTTTACGGAATTATTAGGAAGTAAATTATGGCTATTTTTCTTCGAGTTTTATTTATTTGAAATTTTGGTACCCTCATGTAGCAGTGTCGTGATATCGACGTCATTTTCCCACTGTGTCTCTGCAGAAAAATGATTGAAAAAAGATGATTAGAAATATGTGAGACATGTACTTTTAAAAAATTTAAATTATTTACTTGTGGATTATAACTTATTGACGGAAATCACAGTAAAAAACTTTCCTTAGCTCAATGTATCTTTCAAGTGATGAGTCACTTTAATATTCGACAAAAGTACTGTATAACCAACCTGTTCTATATTTGAAGAACTTTTTCTAGATTTCGTATTCAGGTTTCCATCTCATAACTTAAAACTTTATTTTTTATGAAAACAAATCTATATCAAACGCAATTGTTGAGACAGAAAAATTTTCTTGGTTGGGCGAATATTACATTAAACATTCAGTATACCCACTGACAGCTTTTTCAAAAATAATTCCTGTGTTTAAATGGAAAACAATCATGAATCCAATTAAAACACATCTTGAAATTGAACCTATTAAAAGGTGTATCAAACGTCTGCGTAGCTATTAGGAACAATTTTTTCAAAGAAAATTGTACATATATATATATTATTTTACAAAAATTATACTGATACTATAAAACGCTTGGAAATGAAACATTGATATATGTTTTTAATATTAAATTTTCGTCTTGTTTTCAGATAAGAAACATTCAATCTGAAATTAAGAATACACTACACTCACTTTGGACTGATCCATCCTTTCGAAATAAAAGGAGAAAGAAAGCAGTTTGATTCGGAATATTTTGAAGGAGAAAAATGTGAATTTATTTTGGAATCATGAACGCAATACGGAATAATACAATATAATGCAAATCAAATTTTGAAGGTGAGAATCCGTTCTTTGGGGAGAATATGACATGAATAGTATGTCAGATGATATCTGAAAACTTGAAAATTTCGTCGTCCTGAAGCGGGAATCTAAACCGCGTCTCCAGGATAGTGACCGAGTGTGCTAGCCACTACCTTTCCAGAAAGGCCAAACTTTCGTCGTCCCGCACTAGAAGGAGGGAATTTTCAAGTTTCCGAATATCACCTGATTTACCTTCCATGACATACACTGACGGAAAAAAATCCGAACACCAAGAAGGGGTTGTGTTAGATAAACGACAGCTTGTAGGCGGTGAGAGTACATCTGTAAGATGACGTCTATGCAAATTTCGCGCTCGGCGCATACGTGTGGCTCTAGTAGCGCCCCTCGGAACATGCAAAGCAGGTTTGCTGTAAATACGCGCTGTAACGTTCGTGAGCTTTAGTTATCGTTGAGATTCGACGTAGTGTGTTGATGTTAGTCAAGAATGCCTTTAAGAAGACGAAGAAGCCATTATCAACAGATCACGGAATTTGAACGAGGGCATGTAATAGGGCTACGAGAAGGTGGATTTTCTTTCCGCAATATTGCAGAACGACTTGGCAGGAATGTAGCCACTGTGCATGATTGTTGGCAGCGGTGGTCAAGGGAAGGTACTGCCTCAAGAAGACCGGGTTCCGGTCGGCCACGTGGCAATACTGAGAGGGAAGACCGCCGTGTACGGCGTATGGCCGTGGCGCATCGTACTGCGTCTGCGGCAGCAATTCGAGCAGCAGTTGCCACCACAGTGACAAAACGAACTGTTACAAATCGGTTATTTGAAGGACAGTTCCGAGCCAGACGCCCTGTAGTGTGCATTCCACTTATTCCAAACCACTGCCGTTTGCGACGTCAGTGGCGTCAAGCTAGAGCTCATTGGAGGACGGAGTGGAGATATATTGTGTTTTCTGATGAAAGGCGGTTCTGCCTGGGTGCCAGTGATGGCCGTGTGTTGGTTAGAAGGCGGCCAGGTGAGCGCCTGCAACCAACCTGTCTGCGGCCGAGACACACTGGACGTACACCTGGAGTTATGATCTGGGGAGCAATTTCCTATGACAGCAGGAACACTCTCGTGGTTATCCCACGCACCCTGACGGCACAGTTGTACGTCCGTCTGGTGATTCAACCTGTTGTGCTGCCATTCATGAACAGCATTCCAGGGGTGTTTTCCAACAGGATAACGCTCGCCCGCATACCGCTGTTGTAACCCAACATGCTCTACAGAGTGTCGAAATGTTGCCGTGGCATGCTAGATCACCAGATATTTCTCCAATCGAGTACAGATGGGACATTAATGGACGACAACTCCAGCGTCATCCCCAACCAGCATTAACCGTCCATGTATTGAACGACCAACTGCAACATGCATGTAACTCTATTCCACAAACTGACATCCAGCACCTGTGCGACACAATGCATGAACGTTTGCATGCCCGCATTCAACATTCTGGCGGTTATACCGGTTCTTAATGTACCAGCATTTCACATTTAAAATGGCTCTTCTCGCGCTTACATTAAGCTGTGATCTTGAAACCTTAATCGATTAAATATGTTACCTATACAAATGTATTTCCGCCATTTCATTCCTCTACAACTATTTTTATGTGGTGTTGGGATTTTTTTCCGTCAGTGTATTTACACCAAAAAACAGATTCTCACCTTAACAATATGATTGGTATTATATGGTGTAATTCCGTATTCCATTCATGATTTATCTGCTCCTCTGGGCAATCACGGGATAGAATTCTTAACCTCTACATTCGCTAAACATGAACGCCGTTTGTTTCAAGTAGGGAATCTTGTGATGAAATTAATCAGAATCTTGAGACTTGGTCGTTCTAGGTGGCGCAGTAGTTAGCATATTCGGGCACTATCCGGGAAACGCGGGTGCGATTTCCTCTCCAGAACGAAGAAATTTTCAAGTTTTCGGATATTACCTAACTTACCATCCACGGCATATTTACACCAAAACAGGTATTCTCATTTTCAAAATTTTATTATATGGTGTAATCCCGTATTCCATTCATGATATATCTGTTCTTTCGAGCAATTACTGGGTAGGCTTCTTAACCCCCAGAATCGTTAAATATGAATGCCGGTTGCTTCGAATAACTAATCTTGTTATGTTTAAATACACTGGCGGAAACTGAAAAAATAACGTTAAGAAGGATTTGGCGGAAGTTCATGAAATTTACATGTGTTAATGGGATCGAGTTTACGTAGGAGTAATGTTAATTTTGGGACAAACCGGTGAGCGCTTCCGCCACAGCACGGCATATTATGCAAATTATCGTCGGTGGTATTTAAGGAGTACGGCGAAGTGAATATAATCAGTCGTCGGCGTACGGACACGTGCGAAGACCCTGAAGAAGCTGCAATGCCTGGACATGAAAGACGTGTACGATTTCAGCAGTTATCGGACTTTGAAAGAGGTCGTCTAGTAGGACTCCGCGAGGCCGGGTAACCGTATCGTCGTACTGTGGAGCGAATTGGACGCGAAGTATCGGTGGTGGTACAATGGTGGCGTAGATGGTCCGAGGAACATTCCCACACGAGAAGACGTGGAACCGGGAGTCACAGATGGACTGATGAACGGACTGATAGACGCATAAGAAGAGCGGCGCTGTCAAGCAGAATATCCACTGCGAGGCAAATCCTAGCTGCCGTTGCACCTGAGGTGACTGTGCGAACAATCTGCAACCGTCTACTGGATGCAAGACTACGTGCACATGCGCCACTGGCATGTGTATCTCTGACTCCAGCCCTCCGTCAGGAACGGCTGCATTGGTGTCGCCAACGTCTGCACTAGAGAACGCAATGCCGATCTGTAGTGTTCAGCGATGAAAGCAGATTTTGCTTGGTAGCCTCCGATGGCCGTATGCATGTTCGCAGACGCACAAGGGAGCGTCTCCTCCCTTCGTGCATCCGCCAGCGATACACAGGGCCTACACCTGGTCTCCTGGTGCGGGGAGTGATCAGCTATCACTCCCGTACACAACTAGTGTTTGTACCGGGTACGTTAAACAGCACCCCCTTAATCAACAACATCATTCAGCCCGTTGTTGTTCCATTTGTAAGGTCAGTCCATCGTGGTGTTTTAGAGCAAGATAACGTACGCCCACACACGGAACGTGCAACGCAACATGCACTTCAGGGTGTGAGACAACTTCCCTGGCCTGCACGTTTACCAGATTTACCCCCATTGATCACGTCTGGGATTTTATGGGACAACGACTTATCCGGTCTCCACGGCCAGCCACGACCATCCCCGGTTTAAGCGTCCAGTTTGAGGATGCTTGGAACTCAATACCCCAAACGTACATCCAACATCTGTACGGAAGACTCCATGCCAGAATTGCACAGTGTGGCGCAGTTCATGGCGGTTCAACCTCGTACTAACCATGTTACATGGAAATATCATTTTTCAGTTTACCAGCAAATACAGCTGTATTTTGCCATAATGTTTTGGTCACGTTATCCTATATATTCCGTTATTATGCTGTATAAATTTTGTTGGTATCAGACGTCACCTTCTTGGTGTTGTTTTTTCAGTTTCCGCCAGTGTACAAAATAATCAGGAACGTGTGACTTGTTTGTTCTGGGTGTTGTAGTCGAAAGCATACTGGGCGGCTTTCCGACTGGCGCACCTTGGTGGCATGCCTTCCGCTATGTAATACCAAAAACGTGGGTTAAGTTGTCTGATTTGAAAATGTATTCAACAATATTGGATAAAGTAAATTAAGAACTTCAACATACTACTTAAACGTCATCTACTTCAACGCCTTTGTAGAAGCAAGAAAGGCATCTGTATCTTTCCTATTTCACATCAAGGAATACATGCGCAAAATTACGAAGTAATTATCAGCATCTGTTTTGAAAATCTGAGACAGAAATTAACTATATGTGACCAAGCACTTCAAAATGTAACTCTTTCCTGACAAGAAGGTACCTCATTCCTCTAGTAGTCTTGCCTCATTCCTCTTGTAGTGACCTGGCCCGAGAGCGAGACACACGATGAACTTCGTTTCAGCAGATCCACGCTTGACGTCGTCGCCGGGGCGTATTGTTGATACTGCCGCAGATGTCTTGACATCATCGTTCTTGGAGGTCAGTTGTACGGTAAAAATCGTTAAAATGCATTTTAAAGATGAACATTTTTTTCACCGTGAGCTGTTTAATTACATACTTTAAAATATGTATATCTCATTTTTTGGAAATTTTTGCCAAATAATTTAGGACCCTAAAGAACGTATTTACTCATATTCAATTCCACATCGATCTACTTGAAACAATAATTTTGAGAGTATAGGGACATTTTATAAATTTTAGTATTTTATTCGTAAAAAATTCTACATTAATAATTTATATCATTTTCAATCAGTGTGACAGCTGGATTATGTGTTTTGACTTTTACCTTTAGGTAGGCTTGTCAATAAAAATAATTCTGTATGCATGTGCAACTAGGAAATAAGAGTCGTGCAACTAAACTCAGTGACGCCCTTCCACTAAGGATCTTGCATGTCGAATTGTTTTATCAAATTATTAGATCGGAGTCTGTCCATATGAGGATCGTGTACCTTGATGGGAAGTGCGGAACAATGATGCCTTTATTTTCTTCAAAATAGAAGTAACCTGGATTTTCTAAATATATTATCTTGTTTTACAATTCAAAACATTTGTGCATTAATATAAGTTTTTAGGGATATGTTTTTGTAGTTAATACAATGATGCTGTTCTAGTTTTCCTAAGCCGCAAAATGAGTCCTTCCTGATGTGATGGGTTGTAAAAATCTGTAGGTTCAGATTTGCATGCTTTTGAATTTTACGTCCTGTTTGCATGTCTTGTTTCTCTTCCCATGGGGTTTCTTACCTGTGACGGAGTTTGCATGTGTTGTAAGGGTGTTTGTTAGTTCATACTGTGAGGTTTCTTAACTGAATCAGTTTCGACTATTCGTTTTCCATTTCTTTTTTTTTATGGGAATTATTTGTGGCTAATTTCAAAGCATCAAGAGATTATCTTCTATGAGGAATCGCACAATTGCTGGCTTTTTTCGGTGTATTTCAGTAGTTCAGAACTTCGACGAAACAGATCTCGGAAATTTTCTTGTTCTTTCAATACACAGAGCATGGCTTTACTTGGGTCAAGGATATAAGATATAAACCCGATTGTTTCAAATTTTTGTCTTGTTAATGGTCTAGGACGACCACTAATTTTAGAATTTTCATTTTACGCACAACTCTCTTTTTCCCTTTGTTGTGTACATTTTGGAGGATCTCACAGATACACATATTGTTCAAAAGAAGTTAACTTGAAAATATTTTATTTTATTACCTTAACTTAATTAGAAATATAAGCTCCATGTACACAGACCTGACACGAGTAAATATACACATTGTTTCTTAAATATATTTATTTTCTCTCTTCATGAAATGGAAAGATCTATAGTTGTAGATGGATATAATATCTGATAGCCATATCCTTTGCCGTACCTAGTGCTTCCACCCTCTCACGCATTGGGGAAATGAGATAAGTAATGGCGCTTCGTGGAATTTGATCCCAGGTTTCACGTAAAAACGCCACCAGGTGTGTCTTGTTGTTCAGTATCTGTGGCACCCGTCGTAATTTTCCATTCAGTGTGGTCCACAGCTGTTTAATTGGGCACATAAAATGGCTCTAGCTTGTCCACGACAGTTTCTGTGTGGTGGTTTGTTTGTGCACCGTTCCGGTTCGTATTACCCTATGACATGGACCGCCATCCTCCATGAGCAAATACGTACTCTTTGACATTTGACCACTGGAGAATATTGGTAGCAGGCCCGTCAGAAGGATGATTTTTTTCTTTTGAGCCTTATGTTGCCTTTACAATCTATGAGAACTCAACGACCAGTCATCCGTATGACTTCCCATATCATAACTAAATAACTGCCACGTTACACAGTTGGCTGTAAATGCTTCCAGTTGAATTCCTGGCTCAGTATTCACCACACTCAGACACTGACACTGTCTGAAAATTGCGTAAATCGGAACTTCTCAGAGAATATGACAGTTTGCCTAATCCTAAAAGTCTGTAAAGGATGTATCTCACCCATATCAATCTTAGACGAATATTTGCTTCCCGCAAAAGAGATTTACATCGAGCCAGATCTTCCAGGATAGCCAAATTAGTGAAGTCACCGCTGGCCAGTTCTGGAACTTACTTGCAGCTGTTCTGCAACTCAGAGGCCAGCCTACGAGGATTGCTTTCCATAACAGGCTTGACAACTCAAAGACACCTCTGTGACAGCCCAGGGCAACCCGCACGTGACACTGGCGCTTCTTTGCCTGCCTTCTTGTATTGTACTAGCTATCGATTAACCGTGGCAAAGGGAATTTGCAGGCTGCAGCAATCCGACGCTGACGGAGTCCGATATCCAGTTCCCTAACGATTAGTTATCTCAGAAATTCGCTAAGTTTTTTGGCTTCCTTAGTTCCATGCATTTTCGTTTTATGTCACCTACTCACTGACGTTGTCCTGCAAAATCTATTAATGGGAATTTCAGCATGCAGTGCAATGTAGACTCCACTACGTAGCAAATGTGACATTACGACAGGTGTCTTCGGCTAAATGCTAAGTAGTTCAAAGTTACGTTTCATACTCTCATATAAATGACTTTTGTATGTTGTTAATTTGGTGTTTGAGTACCTAATCTGCGTGATCATTAAATGGTAGGAGTATTTTTACTGAATTAATTTGATTTACAATATGTTGGGAAATTATACTTTGATAGGATTAGATACCATATGCTTAAAAGCTGCCTTTTGCAATGCAAGTAAATCTTATAATTTAAATGTCATTGCTTTCGCTTTGGATAACTTACGCTTCTGCAGCTGCTATTTGCAAAGCAAGTAAATCCTGCATTTTGAATTTTTTTCTTTGTAGAATTGCCTTTGCTTGGATCTGTTAAAGCATTATAAGCGATATATTGCAAATCAGAAATATATCCCAGAGGAAGATGAATAACTGATTTCACTGTGGCCTGTTTGAGCTTTCATGAAGTTGCGCTTTCCAAAGCAAGAAGAAATCCTTGATGAGACTGCAGAATGCTTTGTTTTCGGTCTGGTAGAGCGCTTTAAATGTTTCCCTTTGCAAAGCAGAAAGACATTTTAAAAGTCTTCAGGAGTCCTCAGATGTGAAGTTTTCTTAATGCCCTTTTTAAGTAGCTCCTATCATTGCTTTTGTCATGGATTTATAACTCACGCTGCTAGAGCTGCCCTTTGCAAAGCACGTAGAATCTTGTTAGTCTCAACTGAAAATAAAGAGGCTTTCCCCGGGAACAACGTATTAGTCAATCAGGGGAAGAGAAGGTGGAGCGTGAAAATAAATTTTCATACGGGGCTCTACTAACCGTTTAACAACACAGCCCATCCTAAAAATGGTTTGCAATGTATGCCGTCGCCCTTCCTAGAAAAGAGCGGGGCGTGAAACGATTCTCATACGGACTGTAAAACCCGTTATGCAACGTAGTCCACCCTAAACTATATTACACCATGCATGCACCCACACATCCTAAAGAAGGATGCCCTGAATTACTGTCAGTAGCGGCTGTATACACGAGGTTTTGTGAAGCGAGACGTAAACTGGAGCAGCTTATTCACTAAGCTGCCAACGTCGAAGATCAGTCACTAAACTAGCGATAGTCTACTTTTACCTGCACGGTTCCTATACTGTTTTATACATGGACGAGCTTTTTTCAAGCGGAAAAGTAACACTTTCTGAAAGATGGAATATAGCTCGTCTAATAGAAAAAATTCATTGGCAGCCGGACTAGAATTGACGAATGATGTATTTTAATACATCGAAACAGTCTTCTGAGAAAATAAGTCATTTCTGTATGACTAGTTACTCTAAAATGTGTTCGGAAAGATTTTTTTGTGGCTACCAATAATAAGATTTTAGTTCATGTGATGTCCCAGCTTTCAATTTTAATAATTTGCGCATCGGTGACGTTGCTATTTATTTTGCATAAGCTCGTCTGTTCCTGTTTTTCTGGCACGTCAGTGTATATGGGGAGCATAGTGGCTGGATACGTCAAATCATTCAAATTTCCCTTATCCCATTTTTGTACACCAAACCGCTTTTTATTTAACATCCTGTTTAAAGAAATACACTTTACATGCATAATCGTATTTTTCTTGGCGTACATGAGCGTATTTGCGCGAAATCACCCACGGATGGTATCAAATTTAAATATTCCGTTGGATTCACAAAATCACGCAAACTGCATACTCAGATTTAATGTAACGATGTTTAGAAAATAAGGATTGTTTTTCTCCTCAGGTCTATTTGCAAAAGTGAACTTTTACGGGCTAGATGTTGCAACAAACGCATCATCGTTTTAAAACATTCGGAATCGGTTCGGTTCCACTAATGTTTAATTATTTTCTAATACTGACTTATGTTACACCGTATCACACACCGAGATGTCAAAAAAAATTTGCCTTTCATAACTCGCTAAAAATTAATAAATTATGAAAGGTGCACATGAACATTACTGACGTGTTACAACCGCCTGTTTCACAATAATACATTATTTCTTATGTTTGTCATAAAGTGTACAGCAAGAGGTACATAGTTCTGTTTTCCCGCACCGCTTACTCGGGATTCTACCCAAGTACTGTCCTCGTTCAGGTGAAGTGTGAGCTCCGGGACCGAGTGAGGGTGAGCGCCCACACTTTGACCGACCGGGCATTTAGATTTTGGTGGGATCATTGGCCTTGGTCTGTTACCTGGACCAAGGGCGACTGAACAGTTAATTGAGGTTACTTAAGCCCTTAGTCTCCCCTTTTCTTTTATTGTCGGGCTCTCCCCTTTTCTTTTATTGTGTGGTGTGTACGGAAGATAGCTGAAGGGAGAGTCTTGTGTGTTTGTTGCTTGCGATGTACCCATTCCGTATGAATGAGTGCAGGGTGTGGCGTCCTCCATGTGTCGTGTGAGCGCCTTTTTCACACCCTTTAACCCGCCATCCGCTTTTATAGTTTCCCGTCCAGGTCACTGTCACTGGGACACCTATGAAGCGGACTTTGTCCACCTGCATGCACGTAACGGGTGTACCTTAAGGTAGCAGTCGCCGTTCTAGGTTACTCCACTGGAAGGGTGTAATTTGGACCCTTCGAGTTCTTGCGTGGAACAGAGTGTCTCGGGGTCCGGCTGGTGTTGCCTGTATAACTTTAGTAAGAGTACCGAGGAGTATGTATAAACGTCGGTGAACCAAGTACATGTGTCTACATTTGAGTTGGCGAACAGTGTAAGGATGGTGCTTGGCAACGAATGTACGTGTACTATGAGGGGGGTGGAACGTCGAGCGAAGCCACAGAATGGTGATTCTCCCTTTGAGCCCATTAACGGGTGTCTCCTGCGAAAACAAAAACAAATCAAATTAAAATGAAAGCTGTGCAAAGTAAATTCACATTGTACAGTCTACATAAAATGCGTCCTCAATTATTTTGTTCGTATAAATCAATTATTTTATCAACAATGATATCTATTGAAATATGACATATTAAAGGAAATATCTTTGTAGAAGAGCAGTAAATTATATTAAATATCTTTTACGACAAAAAGCGCATGAAAACTGCCTTGGACAGTGGACATGCAAAGTTCTGCATTGTGCGCAAATTTCCGTAAGTAACCTAAAAATTTGTCCACCATCTTCCCCGTGAGAAAAACTGGTTACATGACGAAAGGATGAAGGCGGGGAGAGTGATTTCTATTTTTAGCTCCCAGCATTGCATTTCTTTAGAGAAGCTATGTTTAAAGTTATAATTCGTTACAGAAGCTATATTAAAAGTTATAGTTAGTTAGAGAAGCTATGTTTAAAGAAATACTGCAAATGGGCGGGTCTATGTTCTACGGGCTTTGCCGTAATTTATAAGAACATATCAAAATTATATTACTAGTTAACGAAAATTTAAAATCGAAATGCATTTGTAAACAAAACGAACAAAAATTAAATCAATATAAGTAAAATAAAACATTCATTAAGGATATTTCATTTCAGCTTAGAATGTAAAAATGGTTTGCTCACTTACATGTTTTTATCTCCCAGTATTTATTTTGATTAAATGTATACAAGTAACAATGTTAAAATAAGCAGTTGGTGTATTCTATTGTAACCAAAAGTCGGTCGAAGGCTAAAAAGCCAGACCGAAAGTTGAAGTGATAGACAATAATAATAATATGTTTATGTAGAAAACTAGCAATGAAAAATGCATATGTATATAAAGAAACAAAATTATATCTGAACTGACTTATCCAACAACTTAATCCTTTTCTTTTCGCTACCGAAATATTGTAGACCACTGTATCTTACACATGGTATAACTACATTTTTTAATCTCCGTTTTACATTTCGAGCTAGAATGATGCATCCAATATGCGAGAAAATCCCGTTGGACGTTTTTTCTGTACTTGGAGATCGACGTGGAATTAAGCACAATCTATCTTACACAATCTTTCCATTTTAGCTAAAACAATGCATATTCGATGTAAGGTGAAAAAGGGTAAGGAAAGGCGAGTGAAATAGCAGGGGATAGGTATTTAGAAGTTCCAATTTTTGTTAGTTCAACTCTTCTGAAATTTCTTATATTTATGCAGTATCTCAACCGACTTACGTGGCCTTGAATAATGTGGAAGATAGCAGGTTTGGTAAAATCATATGTCTCAGTTAAAGAATTCCTTTTGCTCAAGTATGTATTGATATAATGCTTCAGTGAACAGGTTCAATAAATGTCGATTTGGTTCAAATATCACCCCGAAATTTCGCAAGGGGTATCTGACATGTAATGTGCACTTAGAAAACTAGTTTTCTGTTTGTGTCAAAAGTAACACTTGGAAATGTCGTTATTGGAATCATCTAAGGTGACGATTGAACGCAGAGTTACAAATTACTTGCATTAAAATAGGAGAACGCTTTTCCACAGCGCCAATGAAGTGGGACAAACGTTCTGGTAAAGAAAACAGTAATGCTTTAGATTTTTGTTCAAAGAAAACTTCGGAACTTTTTGCAAGAATATACTTCTTGTAATTGTAATATTGTCTTACATTAAACCTAGGTTTTTAAATAATCGCTGTATTAAAATGCAAATCATTGATATGTTCACTTTTACTTAAAAATCAAATACTTTCGATAAAACAATGAAATAATAAAATTTATTAATACGAAAGTTATTGATGTCTGTCATTTTGTTCATATCCACAGTTTAAAAGATTTCCTGTGGTTAGGCATGCATGTAAGAACAGAGATGTAAGTTTAGCAGTTTCATCGCTGAACTGGAGATATAGATTTACATCTGGTGACATTATAATCAATTGATCCCGTTGTTCGAGCCCCACATATATTCTTTCTCATCTAATGGTAAATCTCCAGAATTTTGGAATATCAACTCTTTCTGCCAAATTGTAACCACCCCTGTAAGCAACCACTTCCAAGTTTAAATTCCCAGAATCTGACCAGGAGTACGCTGGATAAGTTTTGTTCAGCTTCAAATCCAAGCAAGGCAAGATTAGATATAGAATTATCTCTGTCATTATTTGATTCTGGTAATTAACCCTTCTTAGCTTCCAGTTCGAAGCTGTGAAACTATGTACAGTAAGTAGCTAATTCTACAAAAAATCGCACCAATATCCAAAGAATTGTTTCCATGCTCGTTTTTCGCTTTATCTACCAAAACTAAATTAACTAGGTTGTGACTGATTACTCTACGCTGCTTATTCCGGCTTTAACTGATGGACGAAAGGTCAAAATGACGCGAGTGCCCCTAAATATTCTGGAAATTTTCGAGAAATATTGATACATTCTGAAATCGAGCATTAGGGTAATATCTTGAAATCAAAGCTGACAGTTTGGCGGTTGAAACGTTTGAAGTAGTGAAACACGTCCTAATGGATGTGGCAAGGGAAGAAATAATCGGTTATTTCTTTCCTCCTCCTTCTGGATGAGGAAAGTAATAATCGATTAATCTCTTTATTGTGCATGTGCTTATCGATTTCAGTAGAAAGTAGGCTCACTTTATTTTTAATTACTGTTTGGTTCATTTACAGGGCATTCTCTAATAACTGTGGTGAAGGTAAATTCAATCTTATAAAAACAAGATTTGAGATCCTAAAAAGCTATACCTTTAAATAAGTGAAGCTAGCGAATGCTTCATGGATACTGTAAAAACCTTCTATAATATAAACCTACATCTTGTAACTTGGTGATTCTTTCTACCTCTCTATCCATCACGTGGCATTATTATGTGTTCGAGATTGACGGATCCAATTATATGAAACTATGCTTCATCATTACTCAGAAAACTGTATTCCAGAAATATTTTCAAGAATAAACATGGAATTCCATTATTGAAGTTACGTTCCTATAAGAGAGTGTTTTGTTTTTTCAAGACATACTGTATACCTGAGATGGCTGAAATTTTAAATAGTGATATTCTCGAGAACCATTCCTTGGAAACATTCAAATTTTCATAAAGTTACGTTGAGCAATTTCTTTGCGATTTTTCTGTAATGTTGAATCTCTGAATGGAGGTGAAAAAGAGCATCGTTCTTACACAAAACCCATATTTCGTGAAATCTCATGCAAGCTAGCCAAATCTGGTGAAACATATTTTATTCGCAATTTTTTTGAGTGAAGTATGTATCGTTCACTTTCTCGATAGAACAAACTCTGTTTTTCATTGCATCAAGAATTAAATAAGTTAGGATAATCATATAGAGTCTTACGCCAATAAATATAATTTATCGTATAGTTTTACTGTAGTTGGTATGCAGTCAAACCCGTATTTAACGGACTGCGATTTAAGGAATTCCGCGATTTTACGTACATTTTTTGTGGTCCAGACGGAACGACATTGAAATTAATGCTTAGCGTTTCCCGATTTAACGAACACAGTTCCTCAATTTAGCGAACGTTTTTTTTAAAGCACGAAACTATGTTACCAGCATTTTCACGTTAAAAGTCAGCTAGAAAGACCTTCGCGTAACAAGAAAAATTTACGCATGCAGTTAACCAGTGTTTAAAAGAACATCTGTGACGGAATCATAAATCAGTTTATCTTTCCTCTGACTATCAAGCATAAGCTTCTTACAGTGCGAAGCAAAGGACCAACACGTTTCAAAGGAGCACAACGTTCACTTGCATGTGTGGGAAGCAGGAAAATGGAAGGCGCTATGTGAAAGGAAATCTAGACTTCCCCGGGTATCGTTGTTTTCAGCTACAGACAGAACAATAGCACTCTGTTAAGTAAGGGACACACATGGTACGTACCCATTCCTGAACCACTGCCATTTTCCGCCAAATCGCGCTTTCTGTTTTCTTTTCTCCTCAGTGTTAAATCTACAACTCAAATTAAACAACACAGCTGGTTTACAAACAAAGTTTTGATGAACACAGGTAGCACTAAAAATGTCAGTCACTGAAAGAAAGAGAACATAGTCACTCAAAGAAAGCGACCATAACTACACTAGCTTAATTGAATGCTTCGTTCGAAAGGTTTCCTCGATTTAGGGAATCCCACGATTCTACGTGCAAGATTGTTGGTCCCTTTAAGTTCGTTAAATCGGGGTTTGACTGTAGTAATTAGAATACTATACCAACACAGTAAAACTACGCATTGTTTTATTGTAGTCCCTCGTTAGTAATTAGAATATACACACTCATAATTCTGGCGTGCACATCAAGTGAAAGTGAACAAAAACATTTATTTGTGCCTGACCTTTGAAAGCGTGTAGGTCGAATCAATGGCGCAGTTGTTTAAGTGCTGGTTCGTGATAATCCGACCTGTAACTATGTATGGTGTTTTCTTATGAAAAAGTTATTTGCAACATAGTAATATGCAATGCCGCAAGATTCTGGTCGTGAGACAGTGTTCAAGCAAATTACAGTGACTTGAATCTGCTGACGTTTTTCTCATAGTCACGAGATTTTTACCTGCTATGAAAAAGAAGGAATATTATAATTTTATTGAAACCTACTGCTACGTTGCTGTGGTGACGTAAGAAAGTGAGCTGCCCGTGCGCCAAAGCCAGTGGGAAGATATGGCGACCGCTGCAGAAAAGGCGTTTTTCGTGCTAGAGTTTGAAAAGTGTCATGGTCTTTTACATACACCACATAAAAGAAGTCCCCTTGTGACTTCTATTTGTGAGGGTATGTCAAAACCCATGTGTATGTGCCAACTTCGACGAGAACACTGCAAGAACTAAATATGCGCATTCGCCTCAGTTACTAGGTACATGCTTCATAATATGTGTCGTGAAATGGATTACCGTTTAGATGTTGTACGGGTGACCAAGGGGAGTCACATAGAAACATAGAGCATTTGTAGATATGGAAACAACATTCTTAACTTCCTTCTTTATTGTGCAAAAATGTGATCTCTGTATCTATGCTCATAAACCAGGTATTGCCATTTGTAATCGGGCAATCATTTTCAAATTCCCTGTATAAAGTGCAAAAGGTCTTTTGTGAGACGTGTGATGGATGTTAGTGACACTCGAGCTGTGAACCGTAATCTCAGTAAGTGGAGAAATTTGATGCATCAACAGAAAGAAGAACCTACTTCCAATCAGTTAAACGTTAATTTGACAGATGAAGTTTTCTTAAGGAGCTTACCTCAGAATCTTAGATAACAGCTTTATGAATTAATGTCTTTAATGCAAATCGTACGTTCATGTTTCGTGTTTCTTTTTAATTTGGCTATACGTACTCCATTTTTTACCTTCTTTAATATCCGTTTTCAATCATATCACTTTACGGTACGAGATTTCTGCATCGTCTAAAGCACCGTAATCGTGCCAAAAACTGCAATGTTGAAAAATGTGGATTGGATGATAAACTTATACCCAATGGCAAGTTTCCCACAAGTGCACAGTAACCGCTCGAGGTTCATGGCACAACATGTGAATGGATTTGTGTAAGCTTTTACCGTTTCTTGTTGTTTCGATTTAGTAAGGTATAATATTCGCTAACTGTACATAAACTTCAGGAGAATAAATTATTTGGTCCAGGACAGTTCCACGGCCTTGTTCCCTTATGAGCAACGGCCAATCTCTACTGAAAAAAAACTCGCGAACTTGGTTCAGCAATGAGTTCCATCGATGGACAGAAGTTGAATGGACAAAAATTCTTTGGTTTTGACGATTTCGATTTCGCTTGTAAAAGCTATTTAGGAGTTCTCTTCGTGTGTTGGCCCAGCTGAAAAGAGGAACAATGACGCTGTTCAAATGTCCTTGTGATGACTCCGTTGTCAACTTAATCTGGTGATATTCTACAAAGGACTAATTTATGTTCGTATTTTTCAGAAGGTTTTTAGAACTACAGCATATTTTTCACATGTATTTTGCAGGACCCTATTGAGCTGTGTAAATTTTTTTTGAAGTTTTATTTATATAATTAAATGTTCCATTTATAAGATTAACTCTTTCTAGAGAATATCTGTATTCGCACTGTTCTTTTTGTGTTTTCTGGTACACAGTACGTAACCCACAGTTCCGATTCTTTCTTTTGCGTTGCTTCTGTAATTTGATTCTGAGTAGATGGTCAAAAACAATGTAACAATATCAACTTTTTTAGTTACAATTTTCCTTAATCCCTAAAGATATCATTAGCTCCTTCAGTATAGTTTGTTTCAGTTTTGGCATTTAAGTGGTTATATAAATTTACCATAACTATTCATGTATAGTTACAAACTTTCTTAGAGTCTCCAGTAATTAAATCATTGTCCTCTGTCTGAATTTCTGTAACCGCTAATGAGAAAATGACACTGCACACAGTTAGATGAGGCCTTTTCGTAAAAAAAGTAAATAGTTTTAAATTTAATGAAATAAAATTTAACATGAATTTAGACAATTATCATAACCTACATGAGTGCGTTACCTGTAGATAGGCATTTTCAATTATTGATGCTAAACGTATAGCAGTTCTTTCCAAAAATTAAGATACAGACCTTACATAAGTTGTAACACACATAAATGTTTAACAGTTTAAAAATCTGTCATTCAAGTATGAATGTACGATAATCCAGCGCAAAGCACGATCAATTGTGTAAATCTGTGTAAAATACACAGGAATTTTAACTACTACATATCTAAAAGGAGGAAAAGTAACAAACCCAAGCAAGGCAAAAAATGAAAATATTCATCAAAAACTATCACGACTTGCGTCTACTTTATTAATAGCGTAAATTCCGAAGAAAATCTATGTTGTGTAATATGGCTACATTTGCTGTTAGTAAGAAAAAAGGAAAATTTTATAAAAGACGAAAAGGCAAATATGGAGATCATAATTACCTGGCACTTGGGACACGGTAATCAGCCAAGTCGTTCCCCAGACAGAGGCTTTCCATTGCACTAAGGGTTGCTGACGTCTGCCACATCCGCACACTGCGGTTGATTGGGGTGCATAATTTTTGGTAGCTGGGTTCGCGTACGCGCGACCCTTATACCTTTAAGATAATTATACCAATGTTCTTATCACATATGTTTTGTTTGGATGAACATATTTAGTATCCCATTCCTGATTCATTTTTAACATATTCTAACATTCATTTCCCCCTGTCCTATCTCTCGCTTTTTACCACTGAAATCTTTTGCAAATTTAGTCACTAGTTAAATACAAACAATTTTTTTTTTGGAAAAGAAATCATGCAGTTCTTAGGTGACGGACATTTTTCACATTATATACTGCAAAATCGCAATATAATGCGGTGTTCTTACATGAAGGAACCCGTTACTCCTAATTTAACTTATTTAGCAATGGTGAGAGACTTGAACATTTGGTCCTATGGTACACATGTTCATAAATTAGGTATGAACGACCAAAGGATAAATATCGGACTCTCAAATCAATGGTTAGCGGTAAAAACACTCTGACATCATCTTAACAAGTACGACCAAGTTATGTGAGGGCGTTTGGTCAAATGCAAATCTTCAGGAATCACGTGACAGCTGCGTACTGCCAATGTGCGATAAAAGCTGAAGCGGGAGTGGAAAGAAAATATGTGTTTTGTAGGTGTTGAAGTGTGGATATGCCTTTTTTTATAGCGATTTTAGTACATCTGAAAGAACTCATCTGCACATATTTAAATATGGACGAATTTTTGGTAAACCGGAAGAAGGGAGGGACAACCGGAAACGTATCAAAAAGAGATTCAAGCTTCCCAGAGCGTAGTATAATGTATCTGGAAACATTGTTTTTGAACATGGAATAATTACCAGAATGTTCAATATTGGTGGACCACGCAAAAAAACTCCATTACAAGTTTGTTACCGTGTAACGACTAAAGGATCTCACCGAATAACTGCTGGAAAGTTAGCAAAACAACTGAAATCAAGTACGAGTACCACAATATCGTGTCAAACCGTGTGAAGGCGCCTGAATAATTTCAGATTGTATGTCTGAAACCCAGCAGAGCGTGTTCCGTTGACCGCAGCACGTAAAACAGCTTGCTATCAATGGTGTCATGAACACTCCACATAGAGTGAAAAGCAGTGGGCCAATATTATGTGCACAGACGAAAGACAATTTATTTTATTGTAAGATTTTAGACGACAATAGATCTAGAAATAAACCAGCACAGCTTATTCAACCAGAAACATCGTACAAATTCATCATTATAGGTATGGCGGAGTAATGGTTTGAACTGGGATTATGAAAAATTGGCGTACAGAGCTCCCAGTGTTGGAGAAATTATCAAAGAATGGCCATAGTTTTTGTGAGTAGGTCATTTTTAAAAAATGTGAAGCAGTTTCGTGTTACTGTATGAAAATAGTTCGTACTTATGGACGAAAACGCACGTCCTCCTGGGTCATCATGTGCTGATGAACTGTTGGAAAGCAAGGGATTAACAGAATGGAGTGGCCTATGTAATCCTCTGACATCAATCCAATCGAAAATTCTTGGGACGCTCTGGACAGATGCATTGCTGGACACGATCCCCCACCTAGCAATAAAGTAGACCTAGTGATTGTGATAAAAAAAGAATGGAGAATCCTGCTTCAGGAATTTCTGGATAAACTAGTGAAACGCATATCCCACCGATGCCAATCATGCATCGCGGTCAAGGTTGGACATGCACTCTAATAAAATGATCCATGAAAATTTATTTTTCTCCCGTCAGTTTCAGTTATTGTGAGCAAAAGGTGTAAAATGTTGCGTTCTGTTCTATCAATTTGCGCTTTTAATAAGCATAAATTCATGCTTATTTATGCGAGTACAAGTCATTTTCATCTTCCTTTACTTCGTATTACAACACATTGATCCACATCCTTTTGGAATAAAAGTATACTATGAAAATATAAATGATCCTGAATTCTTGTACATGAGTCTAATAAAGAAGTATATTTAAAAATGGAAAGTATGCATTAAAACATCGAATATTTCACTACTGACGTTCATATTACTTAGCACTTCTTTTGAATTAAAACAAAATCCATACATGTAGGTTAATAAAATACCAGGTACGTAAGTTAAAATTGATGTTTATGTACTTGTCATTAAGAAATTTTTTGATGAAATGAATATCTTGATTCACAAAAAAAACTATCAAAAATGAAAGAAACTTTAATAAATGTATGAGATTGTCCAACAGGTCGGAAAAACTATGTAAATTTATGTTTTGGTACTTTTTACGAAAACCAAAAGAATTATTTTGACTTCGCTACTTTGGCTGTGCGCATCTTCGTACTGAACATTCATATAAAAAGGTAGTTTCTCAAAGGTACGCAAAATGTAAATTTCAGAAAGAGCGACTCCAGTTTTGTCATCAGTTCACAAATTTAAAGGAAAACAGATTATTTTATTTTCTTGAAAAAATTTAATAATTAAAAAAAAACTAAGCAGTATGCCTTGTAATCCGTTTTTATGTTTTACAGTGGAAGACACTATCATAGATTTTTTGCCTTCGTATTTTTAGAAGTTGGTGCACAAGGTCGTACTAAACCAGTTAGTACGAGTTCGACTGCCTCAAATACCTCTATCAGCAGTCATAGCCAATAAGCAGTTTCAGTGGTTCGACGAGTGCTGATGCTCCTTTTCTGATTCTTAACCGTCCTTTAAAGGTACTATCTTTTTTAACTCCTTTATTTGTATTTGTATTTATTACTAGTATTTTGGTCCGTCTGAGAACATGACGCATGTCCTCAATATGCTGCTAGAGGTTCGATTTGTTCTTTTGTGCATCAGGTCATATAGATACACGAAATTCATGACGAAATAATTGTCCAAAATATGTACGCGAAACTGTATTACGATAAAGCATGATGGTCGACTGTAAGACCTTATGAAAGAAGCATGTTTTATTATAATCATATAAAATGACAATCGGTATTTTTTAAATCATTTATTTAAAATTATTTTAATAAACATTATTGAGTGCCGCTTGTATCTAGCTTTTAAGTTTCAAAAGAATTGTAAGTTTCCTAAATTTGTATAGTATATCAAAAGTCAATACGTATTTTGCAACATCTTGCAGTTGATCTATTTAAATGATTAGCCATCTCGTAACCTTATTTTCTGTTCAATGATGACAGGTTTTTTGAATGTTTATTTTTATGAGAAGTATGTACTTTTTGGTAAGAGAATGCTTTTTTCCCTGCAATCCTAATTGCTGTTTTTTAATCTACTTCAGAAGATAATTTTTTACAAGTTTCAATAAGCTTCTGAATTCCTGGTCTTCCTATGGTGGAGCTAGGTTTATTCCAGGGAACTTAGCTTGAATATTCTAAAGAAATGAAATAACTATTTTTAACTAAGTTACACAATTTTTCGGTTCTGTTGAATTTTTGAGAGTTTTTATTTGAGTCTTCTGTGTTAATATATTTCCACTCCCTCTTACGGGTAGAGTGACATGACAAAATCCAGTCTCAGAAACTTATTAAACCCAACAGGTAATTTGAATTTCATGCAAGTTGAGACTTTAATTTAGAAAAAAGAATTTCAAGTACTGTTAGTAGTTGCTTGGTTGCTACATAATGAGATTTTAGTTTTCAATTTTCACATTAGAATATTACATCGAAATTTTTGGGAAGTATGTAGTGAAGAATCTAAAAAGACGATCACATTTTATTGCACTTTTATTCGATGTAAATCGCACGTTTCGGTGTTTTTTCTTTAATTAAATGCATTTACTGTATATATTTATGATTCATTAAAATTAGAAGCACTAAATTTCAAATCCGTATAATAACACTGTAGACATCGCTAGCAAAATTTTGAAATAAGAAAAGCGAGTTTACAGAAAGCTGTATTTTTCTTTCGTAGCTCATGAAACGATATTATGCACAATAAAACAATTGAGCGTACTACAACTATCAGCGTTACAAACTCATTGATAGGATAAACTTGAAATGAGTTTTTCACCAGACTGAAATGTTCTGCCACAAGTCAAATACAATAAACAAATATGTGACAATACCGTACGTATTATATGCAATTCATTGGTGAGTATAATTGGCCCCAAAAATATTTCACGAAGAGATTTTTTCTAAATTATTCATTGATATTTGTCGCTATCAAAATGACACTGGTCCTGTTAATAAAATTACATAGGGCGATCAAAACGTTGCGGGACTAGGTACGTAGAGCGAACTACTAAACTACTTTTTCTGAGTCGCTAGCAGATTCCCGTCAAGCACAAAGCCCGAAAATGAATCACTTAGTTATTTCACGGACATTACCAGTATGTGATCACTAATTTAATCAAAAAAAGTTTTAGTTTACTTATTTAAAAACATTTACACTCAAATTAAGTGTTCGCTGTGCGGTCATTTAATTGAAGTATCTCCAAAATTATGTTTCCGTTAATCTCTGCCTACACAATCTCCTAGCACTTCCGATGACCCAGTGATCTATGCCGAACTTTCCTCCTAGACGATATCGTCTAGAATGAGGCATAGGTAGGTCATCATAAAAACCCAATAGGCCAAAAAAAATAATTTAATATTCCATCTAATATTAAAGATTCAGGTTGGCATGGGTTCATTTTTACTGAAATAAATTCCTTCACATTTTTCGAATTCGAACAACACAAAATTAGAGGGGAATTAAATATACCTATTCATTTCGTAGTGTTGATAGACTCGATTTGCATTACTTAATTTAATGAAAAATCTGTATTCAATGACTTATTTTAATAGCTATGTGCGATCACTTAAGTATGGTAAACAAGCTGAACAAGTGTAGCCGTTTCATGCGCAGGAAAGTTGTTTTTTATATTATTTGATTTCCTTAAACTATGTTCATTGCTTAATATATAATGTTCATTGCTTAATATATAATGTTCTATGTTCATTGCTTAATATATTTTTTTATGTTCATTGCTTAATATATAATGTTCTATGTTCATTGCTTAATATATTTTTTTTATGTTCATTGCTTATATTAAACATTCTATGCAGTTGTTTGGCATTATCGAAATCTTATGTTTTGTAAGAAATCTGTTTCTTTTAGGCGACTAAATCTCGTTAAGGGCAAGAAATCCGAAGTCCTGTTTGAACTATTGAGGCTTTGCCTCAAAGTTTGAACTTTCGGTTCATGTGTAGTTAGTATTCTTCTTATTTGTGAACATTAACGACGGTTTGGAATGTTGATGAAGGCCTTTAAAAGGTTAACCCATTAAAATTAAATCAGACACTGTACTTAGTAAAAATGATAGACTGAAAATAAAGAGGTTCAACTTTCGCTTTTTAAGCAGCGTCTCAGCGTTCGGATATCAAACTGCGATAGGGTATATCACTTGATACAGTACCAGTAGCTGTGTGAGTAGCACCGAAAAGGGAGTTCTAAGCACTTAAAAAATGGTTTGGCTCTAACCGTTACGATTTCGACGCTTTAATACCATATTCGTCCTCTGGCGAGATGTTATATTGAGATTGCTTCTATGAAAGGTATATATCTGATTCTCCTATTCTGTTTCTAAATGTTCCATAAATAGTCATTTCTAATGTGCAACCGGGAAACTTACAGGTCACAACTCATCGCTGAATTCAAAATATATGAGCAGTTGTTTTCATAAACAAAGAAAGAAAAAAAGAAAAAAGAACCCAGCACTGGCCCTTAAAGCTACTTACAAGTGGTTCTTATAGAAAATATTATATTCAAATTACGAATATTTACGTGTACAACATCAGAACAAAGTTTTGACAAAATAGAAGGACTTACGGCTAACAAGAAACAGACCATAAGAGGAACATGGATATAGTCCATTCCTTCCACATAAATAAACATAGAAGCTTTCTATAATAAATTAACGATACATTGTCACTATACTACAGTTAGCAAAATATCGGAAAATAGTGAAAAAGAAAGACAACAATATAAGGCTTCCAGCAGAATTGATACATTGTAGTTTAAGAAGTTGTCGAAATAGGTATTAGGACTACTAAAAGAAAAGGACCAATGTCTAATAATAATAATAATAATAATGAGAAATATTAATAATTACCTACGCAAAACATTTCCATGCACCAATTTGTGAAATATGGAAAATTGTATACTCATTGCAATAAGTAGTCAATACTAAGCCAGCGTTCATAATAATAATAAGCAGAGACAAGTGTATCTTATTTCCTCCTATCTCTGTCCAAAGAAATGTGGGTAGGATAAAAGAAATTGTTTGAGTTCAACGGGACTATATAGCTTTCACCATGGAAGAAGCAAACAAGCTGTTGAAATCCTCCTGGAAATGTTACTTCAGGTGCAAAATGGGACACTTATAATTTTCTAATTGTTATGAACGAAGTTTCACTGCTGTACACATTATAAGTTATCTATCTTGCTCAGATAAACGAATAAAACACAGCTAGTAGTTTTCCTAAAAGTTACTTTCATCTGCTGGGTTTGTAAGAGTGTAACGCTGTCAAACTCAGAACAAAAAGTGATAATGGCTGAAAACAGCACAATGCAATTTTTCATGATTTAGTGAAATGGTGCCACATTTGAACGCTCGACTCTTTCCGTTCGCAAGTTATTCCAGGCTAAAGGGACTTTCCTATGCACCCTGTATATTAAGTACCGAGTCAGATTTAATTCTTTCATAAAATGAAGACTTTTAAATAAAAATGAGAAATATCTCCAGTATTAAAAATTGATGACATGTCTTACAAAAGCACATTAGATTACTCTTTAATATGTTTGCCCGATAATCGTACATAACGACTTAGATATACATCTTGGATATGTTTGTCGTTTTTTCTTTACAGCCGTGTCAGGCATCATTTACAACACATAAAATATTAAAATCAGACAATGATACCAACATTTGTAATGTTGCCAGAAAAATGCGTGTTAACTTCGCTATCACCTTGCAAAAAGTTCTGGTTTAAAACAAACTATTTGCTTACTAACAGAAAATGTCTTATATCTTGTTAACTGACATTTTTTATTGGAGGTTTAATGACAACCGTGAGCACCTCAATGTGCTATGAGCAGTCGCCCGTACCTAATTTAGGGTCACTGGTTTTAGGGAAGGGAGAGAGCCAGTGCCTTAAGACAAACAGAAAATCCATGCCTCAACGGGATTCGAACCCGGACACCTTTCGATCAAATGATCAGAGGCCATCGCTTAGACCCCTGCGCCACCGGGGGCGGCTTAACTGGTATGAATCATAATCCATGTACCAACTACATTTACGTAATTTCTAGGTAGCAGATTGTGGTTATTTTTCTTTCATTTCGTTTTATTTCTTAGAAATTTGTGTACCCACGTGTAGCAGTGTAGTGATGTTCAATTACGTTTTCCACTGTGTCTCTGCAGATAAATCATTGGAAAGAGATGATTACAAATATGTGAGATATATACTTTTGAAAAATGAAAATTATTTACGAATGAATAACAGTGTATTGACTGTTATCACAGTACCAAATCTTTGCTTAGCTCAACGTATCTTTCAAAGTATGAATATCTTTAACATTTGATAGAAGTTTTGTATGAACAACCTGTTCTATATTTGAATTTATTCTAGATTTCGTAGTCCAGGTTTCCATCTTATAATTTAATACTTTATTTTCTATGGAAAAAATCTGTATCAAACGCGATTATTAAGGCCGAGACGTGCTCGATTTCTCCTGTGTCGAGACGAACATTGCATTAAACAATCAGTAGACCAAGCATTGTAAAGATTTCCTCAATATAATTTGGAAGCCAAAACAATGAATCCACTTAAAACACATCTTAAAATTGAACCCATTAAAACGTGTTTCAAATGATTTTCTTGACATCAAAGTTTCAAAAGCAACTCCAGAAAGAAATTGTAATATATATTACTTTACACAAATTAAACTGCAAAGTATGAAGCCCTTGGATTAGAAACATCGATAGATGGTTTTAATATTCAATTTATGCCATGTTTAAAGATCAGAAAAATTTAATTTAAAATTAAGAATACACTACAATGATTTTGAAATGATCCAGCCTTTTGTAATAAAAGGAGAAAGAAAGCAGTCTGATTTGGAATGTTTTGCATGGCAAAAGTGTGATTATTTTTGGAATCACGAAAGACAAACGATATTACATCTCTTAACACAAATCAAATTTGGAAGGCGAGAATCCGTTTGTTGGTGTAAATATGGCATGGATGATAAATCAGATGATATCTGAAAACTTGAAAATTTCGTCGTCCTAGAGCGGGAATGTAATCCGAGTCTCCCGGATAGGCCCACTGCGCCACATAGAATGGCCAAAATTTCGTCGTCCCGCACCGGGAGGAGGAGATATCAAAGTTTTCGAATATCACCTGATTTAGCATCCATGCCATATTTACACCAAAAAACAGATTCTCGCCTTGACAATTTGATTTGTATTATATGGTGTAATGCCGCATTCTATTCTTGATTTATCTGTTCCTCCGGGCATTCACGGGATGGAATTGTTAACCACCACTTTCACTAAACATGAATACCGGTTTCTTCGACTAGCGGATCTTGTGATGGTTATATTGAAATTAATCAGAAACTTGAGAATTGGTCGTTCTGGGTTTTATAGTAGTTAGCATATTAGGGCTGTATCTGGGATACACGGGTATGATTTACGCCCCAGGACGCCGAAATTTTCAAATTTTTCAGATATTATCTGACTTATCATCTATGTCATATTTATACCAAAAAACGAATTCTCATCTTCAAAATTTTTTTATATGGTGTATCCCATATTCCATTCATGATTTATTTATTTCTCCGGGCAATCACGGGATAGAATTCTTAAGCTCCAGATTCGTTAAACATGAATGCCGGTCGCTTAGACTAGCGAATCCTGTGAAGGATTATATTTTAATTAATCGGAAAAGTGTGACTTGGTCATTCTGGGTGGTGTAGCGGTTAACATACTAGGCCGGTATCCGGCATAAGCGGGTTCGATTTCCGCTCCAAGTCGGTGAAATTTTCAATTTTTTGGATATTATCTGACTTACCATCCACGTCATATTTTCACCAAAAAAAAGGGGGGATTCTCACCTTCAAATGTTTTCTTTATTTTTTTTTCTTTTCGAAATTTTCAAGCGCCTGCTGAATGACGTGGTGCTACTTTTGGTGCCAAAAGACTGTTTAAAATAATATGTTTTCTAATCCATTTCTCAGAAACATTAGTACATGAAAGAAGAGCTAGGTGCATAAAAACCATGTTACTTAATTTTCCTTACGTGCAATGAAGAACAAATGAATAAGCACACGTATCGAATTAAAAGAAAATTTTACAAACATATCGATCTTAATTCCAACGCAATGGGGAATATTATTTTTTCCCCGTAATCAGAAAAATAAAGAACAACAGAATTTAACTGATAATATCGTTATTTTACGCTTCAGAGCAATATTTTCCAAAAATGCATCTTATTGGAATTGTTTTATTGTTTTAAAATGAGAAACGTTTCTTGAAAATGAAACAGAGTCGAAATTTCAGTAGCATGTCTTGGCAATAGAGGACATCGTTCAGTATGTATCCGTAACAGACCATACTTTAAACTTCGGATGCCTCACTTACTGGTGGAACGTGAACAAGGATGATATCTCAAAAACCTGGGGTGTCTGGCTAACTGGTGGAATGTGAACAAGGATGCTATCTCAAAAACCTGGGGTGTCTGACTAACTGTTGGCATGCATCCCGCGATGTAATACGAAAAACATGGGACAAGTTGCCTGATTTGAAAATTTATTCAACAATTTTGATAAATTAAATTAATAACGTCAACGTGCTACTTAAACTTCATTTACTTCAACGTCTTTCTAGCAGCAAGAAAGACATTTTTATACTTTCTATTTCATATCAGGGAATATATATGCAAAAGAATACCGTGGTTCTTAGCATCTGTTTTGAAAATCTGAGACAAAAATGAATTACACTTACGGAAAGTGAAAAAAAACACCAAGAAGAAGACGACTGATACCAACGAAATTTATACAGCATAATAAGGGAATACAGAGGATAACATGAACAAAACGTTATGGCGAAATACAGCTGTATTTGCTGGTAAACTGAAAAATAACATTTCCATGTAACATATTTAGTACGAGGTTGAACCGCCATGAACTGCGTCACACTGTGCAATTCTGGCATGGAGTCTGTCGCACAGATGCTGGATGTAAGTTTGGGGTATTGAGTTCCAAGCATCCTCAACCTGGACGCTTAAACCGGAAATAGTCGTGGCTGGCCGTGGGAACCGGATAAGTCGTTGTCCCATAAAATCCCACACGTGCTCAATGGGGGATAAATCCGGTGAACGTGCAGGCCATGAAAGTTGCCTCACACCCTGAAGTGCATGTTGCGTTGCACGTGCCGTGTGTGGGCGAGCGTTATCTTGCTGTAAAACACCACGATGGACCGACCTTACAAGTGGCACAACAAAGGGCTCAATGATGTTGTTGACGGAGGAGATGCTGTTTAACGTACCCGGTACAAACACTTGTTGTGTACGGGAGTGATAACTGATCGCTCCCCACACCAGGAGACAAGGTGTAGGCCCAGTGTGTCGCTGGCGGATGCAAGAAGGGTGGAGAATCTCCCCTGTGCGTCTGCGAACACGCATACGGCCATCGTAGGCTCCTAAGCAGAATCTGCTTTCATCGCTGAACACGACAGATCGCCATTGCGTTCTCCAGTGCAGACGTTGGCGACACCACTGCAGCCGTTCCTGACGGTGGGCTGGAGTCAGAGGTACACATGCCAGAGGCACACTGCACGTAGTCCTGCATCCAGTAGACGTTTGCGGATTGTTCGCACAGTCACCTCAGGTGCAACGGCAGCTCGGATTTGCGTCGCAGTAGATGTTCTGCTTGACAGCGCCGCTCTTCTTATGCGTCGATCGCTTCTCTCATCAGTCCGTCTGTGACTCCCGGTTCCACGTCTTCTCGTGTGGGAATGTTACTCGGACCATAAACGCCACTATCATCTTACCACCGATACTGCCCGTCCGGTTCGCTCCGCAATACGACGATACGACCACCCAGCCTCGCGGAGTTCGACTTGACGACCTCGCTCAAAGTCCGATAACTGCTGAAATCCTACACGTCTTCCATGTCCAGGCATTGCAGCTTCTTCAGGGTCTTCTCACCTGTCCGTACGCCGACGACTGATTACATTCCTTCGCCGTACTCCTCAAATACCACCGACGATAATTTGCATATTATGCCGTGCTGTAGCGTAAGCGCTCACCGGTTGGTCCCAAAATTAACATCACTCCTACGTAATTTGGACCCCATTAACATATGTAAATTTCATGATCGTCCGCTAAATCCTTCTTGGTGTTCTTTTTTCACTTTCCGGCAGTGTATATTCTGGGATTTAGCACTACAAAATGTAACTCTTTCCTGACAAGTAGGTACCTTATTCTTCTTGTTGTCTTGAGCCAGGGATTAGGCTGGGAGTGAGCCACACGATGAAATTCGTTTCAGTGGAGCCATGCTTGATGTCGTAGCCGGGGCATTTTGTTGATACTGCCACATCGTCATTCTTTGAGGTCAGTTTTACAGTAAACATTTTAAAACGCATTTTGAAGATGACATTTTTTTTCATCATTCGCTATTATATTGCGTACATTAAAATATGTTTATCTCATTTTTTGGATATTTTAGCCAAATTGTTTAGGACACTAAAGATAACATTTACTCATAGTCATTTCGACGTACTTGAAACAATAATTTTGGGAGAATATTTACCTTATATAAGTTTTAGTATTTTATTCGTAAAAAACTGAATTACCAATTTATTTCTAATAATTTAAAGGTGTATAATTTTTAATTAATTATTTTAACATTTGCCTTTTGGCAGGCTTATCAAAAAATACAAATTCTGTGTGCGTTTGAAACTAGGAAAGAAGAGTCATGAAACTGATTTCAGTGACGCATTTCCCCTAAAGATCATGCATGCGGAATTATTTCATCAAGACATTATATCCAAGTTGGTCCAGATGATGATCATTTCCTTTTATGGGTAGTGCGCAGCGATGATTGCTTTATTTTCTTCAAAGCAGAAGTCACCTGCACTTTCTAAATACACTGCTGGCCACCAAAAATGCAACACCAAGAAGGAAGCATCCGATTGGCCTGAAATTCGCAGCATGCATCGCCCGCGAGAGGACATGCAAACGATCAGCATTGCAGGACATATGCAAATCCAGTGCGCCCGCACGCCACCGAGAAGCACTATAATGAGGGTGCACAGAAGGCTTGCTGAAAGTAGTGAAAGTGTGTTGCGCTGCCGGACCTGTGCGTGGGAAGCTTCCTGATGCCTCGTCGCAGAAAACGGCAGTCATTCTAGCACGTTTCGGAGTTGGGAAGAGCACGAATAGTGGCTTATCGCGACAGCGGTTTATCGTACCGAGTTATCGGCGCCCGTGTGGGACGACATCCAGCCACAGTGAGGCGAGAATGGATTCGGTGAGTGCAGGAGGGACGAAAGGACCGTAGTCAGTGATTGCTGCAGCCGCGGCACACCACCGAACGAGAGGACCAGATGTTGTGCGGCGGGCTTTTACGGCTCGCACTGCCACATCACGAACGTTAGCGCAGGAATTAGGGTGTATTGCGCAACAACCTGTGTCAGCACATACCGTTCGACGTCGTCTGCAGGAGCGAAGACTTGTCGCACGCCGCCCATTTCTCCAATTACCATTGACATTACACCACCGGCAAGTTCGGCGGCAGTGTGCCGCAAAATGCCGCCCCTGGACTACGGAATGGCACGACATTGTCTTCTCCGACGAATCCTGCCTCTGCCTACAACACTACGATGGTCGGATCCGCGTGTGGCGGCACCGCGGCGAGAGACTGTATGACGCTTGCAATATGCATCGCCATACCGATCCGTTGCCTGGGGTTTTGGTTTGGGGCGCAATTGAATATGACAATCGCACCCTCTGGTACGCATCTCCGGTACACTCAACAGCCACCGCTACATCTCCGACATTTTGGGGCCTGTAGTCTTCCCTTTGCAGCAGGACCTGCCAGTGGCCACGTTCCAACAGGACAATGTGTGCCCGCACGTGGCACGCATCGTGCAACAATTCTTCACTGCCTACCAGGTGTCACTGCTGCCGTGTCCCGCCTGTTTTCCCGATATTTCGCCCACCGAACACGTCTGGTCGCTGATCGGCAACCACCACACGCGGCTACGGCTGATGAACTGTGACAACGTGTGGAAGCAGCCTGGACCGACATACCCTAAGTCCACATCCTCCAAAGCCTCTTTCGCTCGATGCTGCGGCGTATAGCGGCCGTTATTGCCAGCCATGAGGACCCACAAACTATTGATGCCTGCGTGTTCCGCATGTCGCACGGGCCTGTGAACTCAGTCGTTTCATCTTTGTATCTGTTCTTATGTGTCCAGTATATCTGGCTTTGCTAACTCTTGTCCTTCTTGGTGTTGCATTTTGGGTGGCCAGCAGTGTATATCATCTTGTTTTAGAATTCAAAGGATTTGTGCATTAATATTTGTTTTTAGGGACATGTTAAGGCTAGTGTTCTAGTTTTTCTATGCCTCAAAGTAAATTTTTCCTGATGTGCCGTGCTGTAAAAATCAGTAGGTTGAGACTTACATGATTTTTACTTTACGTCGTTTTTGCATGTTTTGTTTCTTTCCTTAGGCGGGTTTTTACCTGTGAGCGAGTTTGCTTGTGTTGTAATGGAGCTTGTATGTTCATACTGTTAGGCCTCTTAACTGAACCATTTTCTTCTCAAAGTCGATTTTGAATAATGCGCTTGTTTGGCAACAATGTTCCTGTAACTTACGTTTTAAAACCGATTTTTCAGAAATATCGGAGGACTGAATCCATACAAATAAAACGTGGTCGTCTCCTTGAAATGGATTTTATTCTGCAATTAGTCCAACAATTTGATTTTCCACATTCATTAAAAGTGTTGCTATTTTACTAATGATGTCAACGTTACGAATAGCATGATTTATCTCAGATTATATGCACATGAAATACTACGTTCTAGATGTTGTTCTTTAGAGCCATATTACGTAATCCGTAAATTTTGTTCTGATTTTACAATGCTTTCTTCCGTTTTCCCAGAGTATTTACACCGGCAATGGATCCTGCTGTATAGTCATTGAGCATTAAATGGAAAAATGACAGAGGTTTTGAAATTTCTTCCCAGTTTTTGGCAATCCGACCAAAACGTTCCTTTCTGTGAGCATTGAAGCAAACCATTGCCAAGAAATAGTATCCAATAAGAGAGAGAGAGAGAGAGAGAGTGAGAGAGAGAGAGGTTTTCAATATCATTTTACCTGACAAAATTTCCCTTTGGAAAAACTGGATTTAGTTTAATTTTCATGTTACTATTTTTGTAACATACAATATTTCTAACACGGGTTTGCTGGAAATTAAACTAAAATATTTCTTAAAGAAAGGTACTGGATGCGATGAAGTACGTTAGTGATTTTATAATTTCAAGTCGGAAATAAAATTTTTGTCAGTTCGAGCGATGCATTTCTGTACAGTATATTTGGCTAATTCGAGCATCAGTTAACCGGAGTAGCCATTTATTTGGGACAAACCTTGCAGGATATCCCAAATTAAATCTTTGGGGTGAAGCTCCCAATTATTGGAGCATTAAGTTAATTGTGACAAAATGTTGCAACAATGTGTCCCAATTAACCGTAATGTGTTGTACAGAAAAGTAGTGTAAATATAATGAATACACCGAACAAGTCACTCTGATATGGATGTAATAATGACTGCTTCCCTGTATTAGAAACTCCCTATTCTTGGTGTTCATATTAAAGTTATCAAACTGTGTAAACCAGTTCCCATCGTAATGCCTGTTATGACATTCTATTATAAAAGCTGCAAGACGCTCTGGTGTTAAAACGCCCTCCTATATCAGATTCTGTAACATTACGTTCAGATTTTTAATCTGGTATACACCAACAATATTAGCTGTTTAATGATATACTTTAAATGTGCTACATTTAGATCTTTTGTTTTAATTTAAGGTTTTATTTATTCCACCATAAAAGTATCTACTCATTCATTGATCTGGGCTACGGTTTAGTCGCTCGTCCGTTTCCTTCGGAGTATAGACTTTAGTCAAAGTTTGAGTAACGGCAACACGCTTCATCAATGAAATATTTTTATTATTTCCCCTGCAACACATAACTTCGTTCATTTCGAAACAGAGAAAACGTAAAATAACTTCCCATGAACCGTGCGACAGATGTTTTTGCCCTAGTCGAAATTTATTTTACCTAGATTGCTGAATATATTGGCATGACATAAAAAAGGACTACTGACAAGCATATTAAGGATATGAGAGTAATGAACGTTACCATACAGTGAATATTTTCAGGGTAAAAGGCATTTAAGAAAACTTACCATTTTTAGATGTGTTATTTCATGATCCCTAAAGTGCGCCGCATAACTATAGAGATAGCCGACTTTGTGCCGTGAACGCAATGCAAATATAAAAGGTACTTAATTAGACATAACCCCATAACAAAGGTTTCGATCAGTCGAGATGACCGGATTTTGTGAAAAGAACACCACAAAGTGAAATAGTGTAATTTTAGGTGTCTCATAAGTATAAAGACATTTATGTAAAATGGATCTGTGATTGGTCTGGGGAGAATTTAGCCACATGCAAATGAGATGTACAAATTAGCATGTGGTACGTACGTGCATGGGCCGTAACTCGGTCTAGCCTACAAAAGCCAGCGGACCTCCTGTCATACATTCATTTGCCAAAATGCCACGCAACAGTCAACTTTCTGGTGAGGAGGTGCAGAAGATTCGGAGACTGAGAATAAATGGATTGCCTGTAGCGGAAACTTGTAAAGGCATGGGGAAGAGTAGGGCAGTCATTTATAAGACTTTATCGAAACGCGGTACGTTAACTGCCAGAAAACGGCCTGGAAGGCCTCGAATAACAAGCAAACGAAATGATCGTGCCACCATGCGTTTAGTTTCATCCCAAAGCTTATCACTACGTCAAGTTTCTCGGACTGATGGTTTCACCTTCTCAATGAACACAGTTCATCGGCGAATCAAGGAAAGTCGCAACATTGTGCTTCGTAAAATGCGCTATCTGCCACACCTCACGCGGCTCCACAAGGAAGCTAGATTGTTATGGGCAAGCAGCCACATGCACTGGACGGACGAGTGGATCACAACTATTTTCGCCGAAGAGTAAAAGTACAACCTGGATGGCCATGATGGTTGGAACTGCTATTGGCATGATTTACGACGCGGGCCACGCACGTTTTTCAGCAGACATAAAGGAGGGGGATCTGTGATGGTCTAGAGAGTTTTTGCGTTCAATGGGACAACGGATATCGCTTTTCTGTAAGGTAGGCAAAAACTCCGAAACGTATCAGGAAATACTCAGCAGCCACCTTCTACCGTTTGTCGAAACTCTAGCGGGTGTTGATTATCTGTTCCAGCAGGACAATGCCTCTATCCATCCTTCTGCGTCAACGAAAAGCTGGTTTAACACTCATCATGTTACCGTAATGGATTGGCCAGCACTCAGTCCAGATCTGAACCCTAACGAGAACCTCTGGGGTATGCTAGCTCGTGGTGTGTATGCGAATGGACGGCAGTTCTCAAGTGTGGTGCCATTGAAAGAACAGGTTGAACGAAGCTGGTACGCACTCCGTCCAGAACACATATATCACTTGGTGGACAGCATGCCCAATCGGGTTTTCAGTGTTATTCGGAACAACGGCTCTACTATCCGTACAAAAGGTGCTCAAAACTAGTAAGTCTTTATACTTTTAAGACATCGTATTTCTGTTTTTTTTGTACTTGGTGTTGGAATTGTTATGTTTCCGTCAAACTACTGTGCAGCTGCTTGTCCTATGCTATTTTTGCTATAAATATGAGGTGTACATTTCAGCTCGTTGTTGTTTCTTTTTTATTCGAGAATTTCTGCTGTCTCTATATTTATGCGACGCACTGTAGTAGCAACTAAGCAGAATTTCTGAAAATTTGAATGAAAATTTACGAAATTTTTACTCTTTGAAGATAAACAAATATTACATTTTGTAATTTCGGAAAAGTTGTGCCTATAAGAAAAAATGTATTCCTATCAGTTACGATTTATCATTCATATTATTAAAATTTTGTGCCTTTATACAGTGTGATATGAAAACAACAAAATCTTTCATTTTTGTATTTGTAAAGTTCTATATTGATATTTAATTACACAACTCAAAGCTGTTTATGGTTACCCATTACATCTCTATTTCTTTGACGAATCTTTAAGTAGCTAATAATCTGAGGTATTTGAACTGAACGTGTTAGTGTCATGCATCGTCCATTCATTGTGGTGGCCGGTGACCTAATGACTGTATTCAACACTGGCGTGCAAAAATTAAGGACGAGACGGTTTTTCGAATGTAACGTCGTGCAGAACTGCTCCACATCGACTCAAATCATACCATAAGATCCCCATGATGTACGAATATGGGACAAGTGAGCAAAACCTTCCAAACAAGGAATCCTAAGGATACAAAGGCACTTTATTGAAATGGCATCTTCGAGCACAACTGGACAGAAGTCAGAAACGTACATGTGACAGGCGGCTGCCAAGAAAAATCCAGTCTTTAGTAGGGGATATGATCATCCCTAACTACGTTGCAGGATTTATAATGCCTGTAAATGCTGAGGACGAGGTTGTCAAGGAGCTGTTGAGGCATCGCAGCCCATTCTCTTGTAGCGCCAATCGCAGCTGCGGAATCGTTGCTGGCGGCTGGTGACGTGCTGCCACCCGTCTCCGGGGAAGGTCCCACACGTGTTCTAGTGAATTTAGGTCCGGGAACCTTGCGGGCTAATTCATGCGTTGAATATCTTCACTCTCCAACAGCTCTGCGACAGCCACTGTACGATGAGGTGCAGCGTTGTTGTCCATTAAGAGGAACTCAGGACCCACAGCACCTCTAAACATACGCACGCGAGGCAGGAGAACCACGATACAATAGCGGACACCAGTGACTAAACCACGTTAGAAGATGTGGAGGTCAGTACGGCTACCAAGCATGATACCACCCCAAACGAGAACTCCGCCACCTACAAAGCGGTCTCTTTCGATGATTTTGGAGGTGTGATTTCGAGTTGCCTGCTCTCTCCAAATGTGCATACGTCCAGAATCGCTCGTCAGACTAAATCGGCTCTCATCCGTAAAGAAAACTCGACCCCATTTCTGATTTGTCCAATTCTTCTGATCCTGGCACAACATAAACCGCCGTCTCCAATGAGCAGGCGTTAATGCGACACACCGTACTGGTCGTCGTGCAAATAGATTACCTTTGAGCAGCCTCCTGGCCACGGTAAAACGCGATAACGGACGTCCAGTTGTCTGTTGCATGTGCCTTGCGATTTCTTTCGCTGTCGGCCGTCTGTCTCTTCTCGCCTGTAGGACAATATATCGGTCGTCCGCCACCGTGGTTGCTTGTGGACGACCACTGCTAAACTCTCGGACAGCTGTTCCTGTCGTTTGAAATGCTCTCCAAGCTCGTGAAACGATGCTGTGAACGATCTCGAACTCCTCGGCCACATTAGGCACGCTTCGACCTTCTTCCAACTTCCCAATGACGCGACCTCGGGTAAAGTCATCCAGATGCCGTCTACTGGATTGCCTGTTGGCCATATCTTACGGTGGCAGCAACTGGATGTCGTTCAAACCGATGTACACCGTGCAATAACTTTCACCAAATTTCTGAGAGTACACCACCCGTATGCCTTATACCCTTCCAACACTACCCCCTACGTCATCCTGCACATATGCGCATGCCCTACCGCACCGGACCCTAGTCTATCTCTTGAGTAGTCATTCGGTCCGTTCTGCATGCTCGTTCCGCTGTTATGCTAATGTTTCCTCTTCGTCCTTAATTTTTTCACACTAGTGCAGCAGGTAACCACAGTGGTATTTTCTGTTTTTCATGGGTGCAATAGGAATGCCTTGTAATGATTGAATGTGCGGTGAGATGGCGTTCCTCCTGTGGTCTACCGTCGACTGAAGACCCAAGATGCGCTGCGCATATGAATCAGATGAGTAAGCAGTTTGGAAGTAGAAAAGCGTGCGATTACATAGGGGACATTAGCGGAGGTTATTTGTTGGTGTTCCTTATACGAATCTAAACTGTGTTCGTACGGTGCAGAAACACAACTATTTGTATTGGATGAGCATTTAAGGCAGATGTTGTGAAGGAACCCACGACTTGGAATTGTTTCCGAGGGTTTAGAGTTAGGATGAATCGCTTTAAGAGAAGTCCCGGTGTGTTCGTCCTGTCAGCCTTCATACAGAAGCCCTGAAAGTCGGTATTGTGCAGAACTGTAGACAGTCGTGAAAGTAACTGCTCTAGTTATTTGGTGTTAGTGTCGTATCTACCCGAAGACATCTGCGTAAAATTGGCATTGCATACAAATTTTCATGATGGTTCCCCATTAATTGTCTGCAGTGTATACAAGAGCAACGTGTCTCAGCTTACCTTGTATTGCTGTCTCTCTATAACGAGGAGCCATTTGTTGATACGTTACGCACGTGATGAGAAATGGTCCAGTGTGTTAGCTCAAAACGTTCCAGTCACTGGCTGTCGACAAGTGACTCCATTCCTCACACGTCGTAACCATTATGAATTCTTGCAAAGCGAAACGATCGCCGATTCAGTGTACGGGAAAAACTTGAAACGTGTGCATGAGGACCCGAAAACGAAGAAAGAACCTCTTATTAATAGAAAGGAGGTTCCCTTTCAAGATAATGTTCGTTCCTGCTCCTGTTCATTGACCATAAACACTATAATAGAACTTGGGAGTGAGCTTTTAGGTCCTCCAGCTTGCTCACCAGAAATCTCTCCTACAGAATACCATTTGTTTCCTTCAATCCACAATCATTTGCCTGAACACAACTTCTCCAACATTTGATGAGTTGCACGCAGCCCTCCAAAGGGTTTGCTTTGTGTTGTAGTGGAAAGCCTAAGCGAAAAGCGTTTAATCATAGAATTTTAGAACATATACAGAACATGAAAATCTCATATGGCGGACATATATATATTATTTTTACCAATTATTTGCTAAAACTTTATATATATGCAAACCATATAATAATGTTTTAAAACTTGAAAATGTTATTTATACTTAGCATTCAAGGAACGAAGATACGCCAAAAGGAAAATTTCAAATTTGACTTTTTACCAAATAAAGAATTATCAGTCACTTTCCTAAGATATGCAATATTTTCATGCGAATCACGTAAATCCCATGCTGTACATAAATTCTTTTAAACGAGATGTGCGTCGATTAAAGTGGAATCTCTTACTAAGTTAGCCTGCCATTGGTTGTTGAAATGTGCAAACGTAAAAGCATATTTATTGTGGCTGTTCTTTCATAAAATACTTTTGTAGGGTTGTGGAACTGATATATCAGAAAAGAACAAATAAAATTTTGGTGGAAACTATATGTCACCGTCCTTAGGCTCATTTAAAGTTAAATGGTAGAATTCATTCAACTTACAAATTAATTTTTTTACCTTTTTTAAGAATGAAAATCTGTCATTTGATTCAAGAAGATACAATAATAAATATAATAATTAGGACCATATAAAGTATGCGAAAATGAGGAAAATTTGGAATTTCGCATAATTTTACACTTGCCGCATAATTGTTTTCATTAATTTTTAAGAAGTGATGGGTAAAATTTCTAGAAATAATTATTGACTAATTAGTCGGTAGTAGGTTTTGATTTTTAGTTACTGATTTTTAGTGGAAACAGTCGAAACTTCGGCACGACGTATTTAGTCGTCTATGTTTGGTTGGTAGATCATTTTTCCCCTATCAACTAAACCATTGATTCAGTAATGGAATGACTATCACTTTCAGATCTATCGTCACACGCACACACACACACACACACACACACACACACACACAGAAAAAAACTTAAAGAGAAAATGCATCCGAACTGCTGGCTCTTATAAAGACATCTACTGAACGATATCTGAAAGAAAGAAATGTAACACAGTAAATTCTGAAAAGATGGAACAGGATCGGAAATAACTGAGGTGTGTCTATAATTTTCAGTGTATAACCTTTTCATTACCCAATTTGCGCATAATCCGACCTGTTCATTGCAAGAAATTGATCAAAAACTAAATTCACATTTCAATAAATATCAACAGTCGGCAATTTGCTTGTAAGTAGAAATGGGTATTGAACAGCACTAGTGGCAGAAATTTCTTATTTTGTTTGTAAATCACGAATTGTACAAAAAAGAAATGTCTGACAGGGTAAGAATTTTTAAGGGAACCAAATATAAACTAAAATGACTCTTACGATTGCCTTTTTTTCCCTCAATATGCTATATCACGTGGCTAGAATCGACAGTAAACTGCAACATCGGGAAGAGAGGCATCTGCCTAAATTTATCGATATTTTTATTTTGCAAATGAAAAAAACATAGCTTGTTTCCTACGATGTATAATAAAGTCCAAGATCATGAATGAAAATTTGTATTACAACATGTAATACAAATTTTGAAGAGGGCAATCCGTTTTTGGGTGTTATTATACCGTCCGAGATGCTAAAAGTTTCAATAGATGCGTGTTTAAGGGAATCTTCTAACACCTGAAAGCAAACTGCAATTCAAAATTTTAATTCTTTTTTAGAAGACATTTTTTCTGCAAGACAAATTTCTCTGAACCCTCTGTACGGCGTTAACAATATGTCATGGTGCTACGAAATAATGTAAAGCTCCTCCCAAGCACGTAACTCTTTCTCTTGCGTGCGTGGAGGACCATGGAGGAACACGTGTGAATTTGTAAGCCAACTTGTTTTCAATAGGTATGTTACCAGCATATTTTGTGTTCTTCAACCCAAACAGTTCTATTAAACAAACTATATTACAAAATTATTAACATTTTGAAAAAAAAAATAAAAAAAAGAAGATAATTGCAAATGAAACAGAATGTTTTATCATTGTAGATTATTTGATTCCGATTAATGATCCCCTTAAGTTCATGTAATTTGCCTGTCATAAGTAGAAAAACATTATATCTCTTTGATATGAAATAGAAACAGAATGACTCTGATTTCATTAAAACTTCTCACGAGAGTCAAATAATATACCAAAGTTATAAAATGAACGGAGATACTTATTGGTATTTATCGAAAACGCCTTCATGTTTCGACACGTTTTTTCTGCAGAAGTCTTTCAAGACTTTATTTTCTTCCATTTGCTATCGATCTTTTAAATAAGTTCAGTTCAGTTTTTGACATACAGTATCTCTAGTTTTGCTTCAGGTGGATACTATCGAAGTTCATTATGATAGAAAAATCCTGTGATAATATTACTTTGTCATCATATCGTTGTGAAGATATTTGTTTCCTTATTGCAGAACCCGAAGTACTAACAGCGTCATAACTATTTCTGAGACAAAATAATAAGAAGCATGAAAATATTCTACATTCATAAGTACGAAGTGTGATATCCTTTTAAAAACAAATAGATATAAAAGAACGATAAGAAAGCACAATTGATCCTTGTCAGCACATTGAAATAAAATTAATTTATGCCATTACTGACACACTGAATAATTACAGAGATAAAACGCTAAACTGAAAATAAATGAATTTAACAGAAATCAAAGTTCAGAGTATGTGATTGAGTTTTTCATCACACTTAGCATTTAGGCAGAAGCAATGCATACACTCCCACTGTAATTTTTCATTACTTTTATTTAATAGCTCTACTATCGGTACAACGGTATATTCATGCTTTCAAGATCGTTGGACCTAAGGCGTCACGTTTTTCCCGTCTGTTAAGATTCGGTTGAATTGCATGAGGGAACAAGTAATCGAAGACTGCTGTCAAAATTACTGAAGTCTCGCTTCAAAATTTTGAATCTTCGGTTCTTAATCTGAATTTAATGTTGGCAGCAAAAAGTCACTGTTCTACACTATTGCTACATTTTATGCACTGCGAGGTGTTGAAGTGTTTTGCAACATAATTTCATTGTTTTGCGGTGCTGAAGATGTTCATATGCTGCAAGATGTACAGATTTAGTTATGTTTTCAACGAGGGCCTATTTACAAGCTCAAACAACAAATTTTGTGTCAAATACAATTTTTAATTTTTTAAATAACTTACTTTAGAAATACTAAACTATGACCATTTTTATACATTTTGATATTGTGCTTGAATACAATCAGGGAAGAGCACTGCCTGCAAGATAAAATCTTGTTTTATACAATGTAATTTGTAACATATTCTTGAATATCATCAGGGAAAATTATGATATCCAAGAATCTGAATAAAATGTTCTTTTGAATGAAAAGATATTATCGCTGCCTTAAAATTCTTGCAGGAAACTAATTTTTTCTCAGTTTTATGGTAAAACTTATAGGCAGAAATCAGGCTCCCCAATGGGATCCTCAGTTCCTTCCCTATTTACGGAAGTAATTTGGCATGAAATAGACAAAGCTGTTATCTCACTTTTCAGTTCCCGTGTGGTTTGTTTTCATTCAAGAAATAATCATGATACCTTTTATATTTTTAAGGATCATAACCCTGAACTCATCGAACCTGTGGGGAAAATTTACAGCAATTTTTCTCCAACTATAAAGTTAACAAAAGAAGTAAAACAGAATAATGGGTCGTCCATCTTAGATGTACTAATTACTAAATAACCTCAAACTCTGAAGTTCGGTGTTTTTCGAAATAATATTTACACACCAGTCTTTATACCAACGGATTCGCTCCACCCATAGATATATAAGATATGTGCGTTTAGATATTTAATCCGACGTTTATTTATCTTGTGTAGCACTAATCAACTTAGAAATGAAGAATTAGATTGGATTTACAGCACATTAAAAACATATGGATATAAAAGTAACGCGATTGGCAAGTTGGTTTATGCGTCCAAACATATAATGTCACACAAAGAATAAAATGTTACATACTGTGGTAGTTTCTCTCATCCTTATTAAAAAGAGAATGCCATAAGGTCCAGAAAAACATTGGACTTAGTGTAACTACATATGGAGGCTTTCGTCTTCAGAATATACGTAAATAAGGGCGTCTCCCTCCACATTCCTCACGCAATTTCAAGTGGAGCATTCTAGCTTAAATCTTCTAGCTTCCTATTTCTAAATGTTGTTTACGAGCTGGGGTCAGACAATCCCTTCCTGAAATCCTCTACATATTATCTGATCCTTTTCTTTAAAAGTAATGATGAATCGCTATCGACAGTTTCACATGTGGAAAATGCCTAAATATTTGAACTTGCGCGATTCTGTGGCAGCTTCGCTATAGTGCCTCTAAGAGACGGTGTGTCGTGCTCACAGAAGAATATACTTCCACAATAAAAAACGTGGTAGATGGCGATGTCATCAGATGTCATACAGCTTTCCAAGAAAAAAGAAGGACGTATTTACCCTTTAAGCGGCCAATGTACCAGAACCAAAGTGTGCCCAAAAATTTCTGCGCTTCTCAAACAAAAATGGCTAAATATAGTGGCTGGGTTTTACGGAAGCTGGTTGTTTCCACGGAAAAATAATTCCTCTCCCTTCACCATTAAACGACCAGAAACTGTTGCTGATGGAAGTGCCCTCTTCTATTCCTTCTTTCTCTGCTCCGTGACCGAACACATGACAGGGAATCTATGACCCAAAACATGGTCTCCATGACCCAAGAAACGATGCTAGTCTACTTGACAAGAACATCATGCCACTGGGTGGAAACAATGTACTCCAACATGTTCTCTCTCTTTTGTAGAGTTTGTTACCAATGTGTAGCTCCTTTAGCAGATGAACAGTCAGAAAGAATTAGTGTTAATAATCCGGCTAAATAATCAGTTTAAATAACAAAGATAAAGGAAAGCAACGATTTTTAGTGCTTAGGTTTACATTCTATCAGCCTTCAGCCCACATTTAGAGAGTGAAGATATTCATTCGAGCTTATTTCAGCCCATTTTGTTAACTCCGAGTTAATTCGTTCCAGCCAGTTAAAGAGTTAAATAGATTTTTTCTCATTACATGTGAAACAGGTATATTTTAGGACAAAAGTAGTCAGTACGCAGTATTTAAACTTTCAAATCAACAGGAAAAATTCTAAAAATTTTCGTTTTGTGATAATACCATTGCACTCTATGATCACACGTGACCGATGAAGAAACATATCATTAATTAATCCAGTGATGTGACTTATATAATACCATATATCACAAGTGAGTGTTGTAGAAAATTCCTGATTGAGAAATCAGCAAACCCAGCATTATCATATTGTTAGATACCAGGTTGGTCGCGGTATTCAGATTTTGTTGATACTATGCATACCTCTCCCATAGCCTATTTTAATGACAACACATTAAAAATGGTTTCGCATAATAACAAAGCGAATCGATTAAACTGCAATTAAAAAAACGTAAGAGTAAATTATAAATCGGAAGCCATTGTCCATGCTTTAGACCCTAGGTTCCCAACCGGTGAGGCGCGGAGCATCTGCAGAGGCAGCGCTAGTCGATGCAACTCAATGGGATATAAGCTACAGTTACTATAACAAGCTACCTGTGTGAAGCTAGATTTTCAGCAATGGCTGCAATTAAAACGATGTACAGAAGTCGTGTTAATGTGGATCTGCTTGTGGGATTGTAACATTTATTAATAGAACCAAACATCTATCGTTTGTGCAGTTCAAAACAAGCCCAAGTTTCACATTGTTATTGATGTGTACAGTTTGAAAAATATGGAAAATGTTTTGTTAATTTACGTTATTATAACTTTATTCAGGAGGAATAAACACCTGGTTGTATACTACCCATTTCATTTGTGCAAAGTGCTGAATATGCAGAATTAATATTTGTATTTTTGTAAGTGCAGTTGTATTTTAGCTTAATATTCCCAATCAAGCCTTACCGGTATCATTTAATTTGCAATAAAGGAAAATGAATACTGACTACAGAGCAACGAACACCAGTGTGTAAGCTGAAGTGGGGGTGGGGGGCATTGCAAGCTAGCCCCGATGGGGGAGGAACAATGTAGAAAAGTTGGGAACCACTGCTTTAGACAACGGAAGTCTTACAGGATAGTAGATTAATTCCAGGATGTGATCACAAGAAAATTAGAATGGAATTAAAATACATTAGAGTAGGCGCTAAACACTACGATATAAATTTGAAAATATTCCATGAGATTGTCCGAACACAGAAATGGTTTTTTAAAACAATTCTTGCTGATAACCCAAATTGTCGAGAAAGTGGACCAGTGGTGGCAACGGAACATAATTTTTTTCAGAGCTCGAATATTTGGCAGTGGCTGGAGAACTTAAAAAAAACAAATAAATTTAATATAGACAAAATATTGTATCATAATTCTCTCTCAAAATAGCTGGCAGCAAAAACAATGTCATACAGACAGCAAGCGAGATAACTAAATTTTACTTTGAAAAATAAAGATATAAAACTCACAAGTTTGGTGAAACACGGCATTAGAACCAGAGGATGGTTGGTTGGTTATTAGATTTTATTGGCGCAAGGGCCATGGTTGGCCAAAGAGCGCCAGATACAAGACAAACAGACAAAATTAAAAAACGGGGCATAAATCGCAAAATCTGGCTGACAAAGTAAAACCGAACCATGAGTACAAAGGAAGGGCCAAAAAAGACAATGAAAGAAACAGTATGAAAAACATGGTACAATGGTGAGAAACAAGCCGATTAAGTAAAACTGAGGAATGAGAATTATAAAACACATTACGAAATCGAACACAACTACACATAGGATGAGTCACTCTCCTCCCCCACACACTCCAATATAATGCTGGCCGAGGGCGAGGACGAATCACTATCCTCCCCCTCATGTTCCTCTGCAATGTTAGTTGAGGCTGGGGACGAACTGTCACTCTCCTCCCCCGATGTTCCTCTATAATGTTGGGTGAGGGTGGGGACCTCGCTGAGTCCGAGACAGTTGCAATGTTGGTCAGGTGGACCGCGACAGTTGGATGGACACGGCACACCTTTGCGGATTGAGGGCCGGGTCTTCCGCACGTACAGGCTGTCTGCTGGGAACCGGAAGAGTCGGTCGTCTTCAAAAGAGAAGGCGCAGACTCAGCTGGTCGAATAGGCTGGAGCTCGGTGAAATCCACCTGTGTCGCTTGTTCAACTGTAGATCGCTTGGCAAGTGCTGCGAGAGCTACAGGGCGCGGAACAAAGGGCTGCACGGGTTGTGGCAGAGACTGAACCACTGCGGCAAAAGTACGCTGTCGGTTGGTGGGTATACCCAACTTGGCCTTGGCAGCAGGGTACGAGAGGCCCTCCAGGGTCTTGAGGCGCTGGATTGCCATCTCGTCCTTCCATTTCATACAGTTGCGGGAGTAAGCTGCATGGGCCTCACCGCAGTTAACACAGCAGGCTGCAGAAGTGCAACCATCCCCGTCATGTTCACTGGAGCCAAAATTTGCGCAACGAGCGGAACTCTTACAGAAACTTTGGGAATGCCCGTACCTCTGGCACCTGAAACAGCGCAGAGGACTGGGAATGTACGGGCGAACTCCACAGACCAAGTAGCCAGCCTTGATTTCGATCGGAACTTTCGGGGAGTTAAAAGTCAAGATTACATTTTTAGACTTAATCAAGGAACCATCGCGCCGGAACATCATACGACGAGCAGCAATAACACGTTGATCTACAAGTTCAGTCACCAATTCGTCTTCACTGCATGGGAAGAGATCAAACTCCGAAATAACACCCCGAGAGGTGTTAAGAAACGGGTGAGGTGTCACTTTGACAGGAATGCCTTGAAGACTAGTGAGGTGCAGAAAAGTGTTACTCTGAGAAACACTGCAAGTTTGGACAAGCAGGTCCCCAGAGCAAAGCTTCCTCACAGACTTCAAGGGGCCAACCGCAGCGTCCAAAGCTTTAGAAATGAAAAATGGAGATCTGGTGGACAGTCTCTCATTCGGATCGATGGATTCTACAACTAAGTGTGTAGCATGCGTATTCACAGCAATCGAGGGGAGACGACGCTTCAGAGCGACTGGTACAGCTGCCGAAGAAGAGGTTCCACATTCTTGGTCCAGGTCATGGTCTAAAGATCGTTTAAGGGTATGAGACTTGGTAGGTTGAGAAGACGAAGGAGAGTCGTTGTCAACGATCATTTGCTCAGGTGACTTGAATTTGGAGCGTTTGTTTTTGGGTTTACCCATGGAAAAAAAGGAGAAGGATTCGTCTGCAGACTACTCCACCCACCACCGAGCCCTACAAGGGAGAACTGGAGGTCTGCAAGCCAAGAAAATGACGCTGGACACAGTTCTGGAGCTTATACGTTGCAGATATAGTCCGTTGGCTGTGATCACACGCACTCGGCGGACACTTCGGCCTCCGGGTACCGTCATGCCAACGCCTTTGGCATGATCCCACAGCCCCAGGGCTCACCCTGCCGTGCTATACGACAAAAAAGCCGCTAAAGCCCTGCACACAACTTGGTACAAGACTTCTGACTAGAGGTGGATTAGTCTCTAGCCTCCCGTTTACAGCGAAGCCGGGGTCGAAGAGGAGTGTTGGCACACAGGAGGCACTTATCCGGTCTCCTGCGACCTCAGCCGCCAGACATCCCATTTCCGCCTCACGGGTCTCCGCACGCGGCAAACATGCAGGTAGGTCTAGCACCCAAACCAGTTAAAAGGAGAAAAGAAATCCAAAGAAGACAAATCCTGGAAGGGAACCTAAACGGAATCTCAGCAACCTACGAACTGAGCGGTTAATATAAAACAGTTAGTGGTGGAGGGTAACAAAACCACAAGACCGGAGTGTTAGTACATAACGTGGTAGCGATTAGGTAAAGTATACATCACGGGCACCTAGCCAGTGGAGAAAATAAATAAAAACGAAAAAGCGAGACACAAGACCAGCTCGGGATCGTGGGGCCGCGACTCCCCAACCGCTGGATGAACAGCCGTCCCTGCAAACTCCAACAGCACCAAAATAAGAAAAAAAACAAGCTGTGGCATGACATCAGATGTTGACCAGTCACAAGGTCAGCTCGGGCCGTGGGGGCGCCGCTCCCGAAATAACTGGAAAACCAGTTATCCCCGTGCGGGGAGAACCAGAGGAATTCAAAAAGCTAAGAAAAAAATGGTTATCATTAACTCAGGTATTCTATCTGGAAAGAAAAAAAAACTATATTTCCAGAAATTAGATCAAAACATAACAACTGGATATGGCTTTGATGGTTTTAAATAATTTCCTTTGTTTGGTATATCTTAGTTGGAGAAAAAAACTGCCACAAAAATACTTAGCAAGATTTATGATTACAAAAATTACTTATTTCTGTCTTGTGCCTTGGTAGAAATTTAGGGACTTGAAATCGTCTTTTATTGAAACCGAGAACGAAAGTAAGACACTCGTAGAGTCACATCAGCGATTTCAACAAAGGTCGCATTATTGGCATGACGGACTGCAATGCTTTCCTGCGGGAAATAACCGTTCATGTGGAGCCCAGTGCGGATCTAGACGGCATACACAGAAAACGCCGAAGGATAACCGTTGTTTCACGATGTTGTGTTTCAGTGCCAGTTCTGCATCATAAACGGCGTCGGCGCAGCAGTGAAGAAATATAGTTCACTCTTCGGAATCAGTGCGTCGCTGGTCACTTCCGGTTGGATTGCAGGCTTGTCAGCCTCTGCTCAGAATGCGTTTCATAGCGTAGAGGCTACAGTAGGGCATCGAACCAAGGGAGTGGCGTGACTAATGGAACAACATCGTGTAGTCAGATGAAACGCACTTTTGTTTGATACTCGCATCTGTGTCCGCTTACAGCAGAGAATGAGACGTCGGTTTATTCGCACTAGGCATTCCACACATATACGATACATTGTGGCGTGGGTGCTATCGGTTACAAGAGCATATCACCTCAACTGAGAGTCCATATTGCCATAACGTGTGCCCGTTACGTCAAAGATATTCAACGGCCGGTCGTGCTTCTGTACCTGCAGGACATCCTTCCGTCCATATTTCAGCAGCGCAAGGCCACATCGCGTTTTTGCACTACAACACGCGCCTTGTTCAGGGATACCAACGTTTCATTTATACCATCGCACACTATATCTTTGGAATTATCACCCATAAATAATATCTGGGATATATTCGACTGTTGGAGGGGTACGACCGTCAGCCGGCAAATCTTTATAAACTTTTTAAGCAGGTCAGTACAGCGTGGATAGCTATTCCACAGAAACATTTACGTATTATTTGTTTCGGTGCTTCAGCGCGAACAACAGGTGATGCAAGCCAGCGGTTACCACACTGATTATCGCTATGCCGACGCATCTGTTAAGTATGACACCGAGATCCTATTAATTTGTTTTGTATTGCCTAATAAACATATCCTGTAATAATCGAAGTCACAGCTAAACACTTTTCAGATTTTGTTTTATAGAAGTGAGTGTATTATGCAGTCTGGGCGTCAATCGTTCAAATATGGATATACTATTATAAATCATATGAAATCACTTATGTCGTAAAGACAGCTGGATTAACCAGGGAATTATACGGAAAACAAATCCAAACAAGAATATAATTGAAAACATTCAGCAATAAATACAAAGCATTTGTGTTTCATTAGAAGCGATTTTGTAAACCTCCGAAAAAATGTAGAAATGTGCCAAACGAGTTGCAATTGCTCTTCATAAGAAATCCGAAACATTATATGAAAGAAGAAATGATAGAGTCAGACGTCATTTTTATCAGGTACTGGGGACACGGCGTTTAACTAAGTCGTTCTCCCAGACACAGAGACTTCTATTTGCACTTGACGGGATTGACGTGTGTCACGTCCTAAGATTGGGTTCGATAGTAGTGCACAATTTGTGGTACCTCGGTTACCTAACGTGGGAAAATTGAAGTTAAACATCCTTGAATATTTTTTTCATTTATAATACTTCGATTATGACATCCAGATGGTTTAAGAAATTATGCAGAAACTGTTCTTTTCAGTTTATTCGTCGAAATTTTCAGTTGACTTTCGATGATGTAATCTTAAAATTTGGCAGAGTAATCTTGATAAATATTTGCTAAAAACGGTAAAGTACGACCATATGTTTGAATACCAAAACCATTAAGTTTTCACGGAAAGTGGTTTATTATGACATTAAACAGTTGTGTTACGCATTGAGTAGTGGCGCTCGTTATTTCTAAATCAGTAACATGAAACTCTCAACATATTCCCATACCATTTAATTTGCATCGCTGCATGAAACTGAAAAATGAATGCAGTGATGCAACGTTGTGGTAACAAAGATGCGGGTATGCAGGAAAGGAACACGTGAATTAGTAATAAGAAAAGAAATTTGATAGCATCATGGACAAAGTAAAATCTCACAAACGTTTTTCGGCCGGTCGCTATTCTAGGAACAGTGTGCATCAGTGGACAATTGAAATACATAGCCAAATGACAGGACCGGGTATTTAGGAGTAGGGTGAATGAAATTCCGAAGCATGACGAGCCAATGAATGGCTCGAGAGAAAGGCTTTTGTAATGCACTACGGAAAAGGAATGAACTAATAATAGCAGATGATCACAAGAAATCAGTCATATGTTGCATAAAATATATTAAATATTTCATATTATCGTCAACATCATCGTTAAATACTGTCTTTTCGTATGAGATTTAACAATTCATACAATTGCTGTAAGTTGCGTAGATAGTTTCCAGTTTAACATAATTGAAAACGGAATACTAATTTCGTTAGTTTTATGATGGCAAGACTTGTTAGAGAAAGACGTCTTCAAATGGGCTTATTTGAAAGCTTTTATTTTTTCCAAAATTGCGGAGCAAAATTACAACGTTTGAACACTATTTTACTTCTGTCGGTAATGTTAGTCGTCAATCTGCTTCAGAATATTTATGTTTGAGTGACAGTTTATTTAGCTGGATTCAGAAAAACATTTCAAAAGTAAGAGATATATTTTTTTCATTGACTTCATATTTGGAAGGCAATTTCCTTATTAGAGATTTTTATTTATTAATATATATATATAATTGTAAATAATTTCCAACAAACAGACGTTGGTTTCTCTGGGAGGGGGTCACCCTGTCGAGTTTTGAATTATGGACGATCACTAATATTTAAATTTTGAAAGCTTTGCAGTATCCTAAAGTTTTCCAAGCAACGTATTATATTTATAAAAAATTTGCCAACTCTGTGGTGGAGTTTGAACGCTACCTTCGGAACGTTCGTGTGAATGTGACGGGATCGATTCTCGGATTAGGAGTGAATGGAGTGTTTGTTTCAGGCTTCTTGTTCCCTCTTGCGTAGATAGTTTCCAGTTTAAATAACAATAATTCCATCTTCACCTAAAGCTATACCCTGTGTCATGTTCTTAATTGCATGCGTAACTTCTGCAGGGAGGAATGGAAAGGCTTTGGCACTGTTAACTTTTGTAATGTCTAGATTAGACGTATCATCTCTTTCATATTGTTTGGAATAGAAATCTTTCACACTTGTCAAAATTTCCTTTCTGTTTCTTGTTACAGTGCAATCTCCTTTTCTCAGTGCCATAAAGTGTTTACTTCCCTTTCTGAGTTGCCGCTTTGTTCTGTTTAGGCTTTGGCTGTTTCAGTTGCATATCTCACTATTTCAGATTTGAATTTCCTTACGTCTTCAGTGATGCTTTTTCGTACTTTCTTGCATAGTTCTGCATATTCCACTTTGGAAGATACATCTTATTTATTGGTCCGCATCTCCCTTCTACTTTGCATCAGTTTTTTGGTTTTTCCTGATATTTTCTTCATATGCAACTTGTTCTTACTGCCACCGATTTTTGTTGTTTCCTCCAAAACATCTTTGGTTAGTTAACTGTTAACTTTAGTGATGTCAACTTCATCTTCTGGAGCAGAGATTATGTTCTCCCAGTTCCAATTTGAAGGTACTATGCAGCTTTTAAAAATCGTCATGTCGATCAGTTTTTTAAGAACTTGCCACGCTCGAGTTATGTGTTGAGGTGCATCTTACAACTCGCCATTCTATGATCACTTCGTGGGTTCAACCTGATCATCACACTGCAGTTTCCAATGACGTTTTACACATGGTAAAATAAATTTCACTTGCCATTCCATTGTTCATTTCCTATGGGGCTTTTTCTCGAAAAAGAATAAATGATGGAATACCTTTCTGCGTTTGCAAAATCTACAAGAGTACTTGTATTTCCATTCCGGTTTTGATCCCATTTCCGAATATATGTACGAAAACTTCACTTTGTTGATCAATGTTCTTATTGCTAAGCACCCATATGAATCTTCTGTTGCGACATGCATATTTCTTGTGTATTATTGCCTGTTTAAAGGCGAAAATGTGAATGCACTGCTTCTGTCACTAGACTAGAATTTTTATATTTAAAATTTTATTATTTTCCACTAAATGAATAAAAAACTGAAAAACTTCGGAACTGTTTCGTTGTATTGATTGAACATAACCATAAGAAGTTACTATTCGATAAGTTTCTTTTAAAATGAAATTATATAATAAGACGGTATAATTGTGAGCAAATTTCGTAAATTCATTCGTGTCGGTACAAGGAATGAAGTTCAATACCCGTGCTAAACCAAATTTGAAGCCAGCTTCTTCCACTGGTGAATACTGTGATGATTATATTTAAATTAATCTAAAACTTGAGACTTAATCGTTCTGGGTGGTGTAGTGGTTAGCATACTCGGGTGCTATTAGGGACACGCGACTTAGATCCCCGCTCCGGGACGCCGAAAATTTCGAGTTTTTGAATATTATCTGACTTACCTATCATATCTACACCAACAAACGGATTCACAACTTCAAAATTCGTATTGTACAATGGTGTAGTCCCGTATTTCATTCATTAGTACTTGGGCTATTATTATGTTAGTTTTCTACAACCTGAAATTTGTCTTTTTTGTTAAAACATTGTTTTGAAATATTTCTATCCGTCATTGTACAACCCTTCCCTGATATTCATACATGAATATTTCAGTGGAAAGTACTGGATTTCAATGTTTTGGGATTGTTACCCAAGAACTTGAAATCCATAAAATATATTCTGTTGTTGAAACATTACTGGCTGAGAAGGGATATGACGCTGAGCTGTGACAGCAACATCGTTAGCGCAGACACTTAAAGATCTGTCTGTGCATCACGAAAATAAAATTGCAAAACTAAGATGCCTGTTCCATGCGACATGTCTACAAGCCGAAAGAACATAATTTTTTCCTCCTCAGGAATAATTATGTTCTTTTAGTGTTTTCAAAAGAGAAAGTATTGGGAAAATATTTATGCAAAGTGAAGTACGTTCACACAAACTAAATGACGAAAGAGGAAAATTGGAACCCTCTTGGAAGTTATTTAAATTAGTAAATATGTCATTGAATCTCGTAGACAGCATACGGCCTGCATCTAAATTAGCAGAGTAGATCATTTTTAGTTTGCCATTCAAAGAATAAAGGAAATGATATTCCTCAGGTTTTCGAAACATTCTACTATTTGTTGTACTATCAGTATTTTGTAGATCTCCATATTTTAACACCAGTCTTTTTTCTAAAAAAATTCAAGTTTTCTTCAGCGAAATCTTGGCATTTCCATTGTTAATTTAGGACGATGTAAACCGATAAATATTGTTGATGAATGATGTAGGTAAAAGACCTTTGTGCAATTGCGTCGTGATTCAGCATTGAAATTGAATAAAATTGCATATACATTCGTTTACACTTGCGTCGTGATTCAGCACTGAAATTGAAAACAAATGCGTATACATTCGTGTTGTTTTTTGTAAAATTTTTACTCTTTGCAATATTGCATAATAAACGTAGATTGATCGCATGCTCCCTATGACTGTGAGTGCTGTGATTTATACGAAATTATAAGTGAATGTTAAGGTATTGTCTTGTCAACGCTGACACATACTTAGAAAAACGCGCATAAACAAAAAAAAAAATAAGATCAGTAATGCTGTTCGAAAAATGGAACAGCGGGTGAGATAAATGAACAAAGTAGAACCTACCGTATCCAGTGACAGCACTTATCCTTTTGGTCCATGTGGCTGTACTAGCCATTGATGCTGGAGATTGCATCAGGAGTAGGAGCTACTGAGATAACCTTTGCTTGATATTGCCAACCAATAAGGACTTAACCTGTGCCATTAGTCACCTTTCTAATCACATTTAACAAGTTTGATCAAAAGTGAGTTGGTACGTCTCAAGTGACGAGGCCAACAATACCAATGGGAATTAACGTATGGGCTGTTATGGTTTGCAAAATCTTGTTTGGTGCCAACATGCTGCAAGATCGGATCAGCGCATCCCAGTATAATATTTCCCTGCGATCACATTCACAAAATCCTCTCGCAGAAGTCAGCACCACACTTGTGGCTAAGTGGTATAAGAGCTCTCTTGTGACGAATGAGTCCGGGTTGGCATCCCGGTGATGCATGGTTGCTGTGATCGCCCAGGACATGACAGAATTACCACCATGCTGCACTGTTGGGAGCAGACACTCCGGGTTGTACGCTTCTGATTGTGTTCTCCACATCTAAACACGACCTGCGGCGGGAAATAGTGTGACTGTAGATTCCTACCGCCACAATGACGCTTCAGTGCATCGGTGGTCAAGGTTGTTTGCTCCTGGCACCACTGCGATCGCTGTTGTGCATTCACCAGGGTCAACAGAGGTTTTGCAATGGCAGCTCTGCCATGAACATCTTGTTTATGCAGTTCCTCTCGCATTGTTTTCTTTGATACTGGGGTATGAAGATGCAGATTGAATTCCGCACTAATTTTTTACCACGTGATTTTCTTATTACGGGTAAAAACCCTCTTTAATGTTCTCCGGTCTCTATCAGTCAGGGTAGTTTTCCGACCGCTCTTGTGTTTTGCAGATGAGGTTTTGCCACCAACAGGGTATGCTCTCATAATGCTGGACACAATAGCACTCGATACCTCCACTACCCTGACAATTGTTGTCACGGAGGCAAGGTAAACTGAAAACACATGCTTGGAATACGGAGAGCGAGATTTTCCTCCATTTTGCCTTGAGTACATCGGCCATCTCGGTTGGTTAAAACGGTCATGTTCGTCTAGACCTCACGTGCCTTTTACGTCCATCCCTTAAGTGTTCCCTGGGACTGAGGTCACGAACGTTGCCCACTAGGTAATAGAGGATTTCACTATAAAAAAAAATATCCTTTTCTCTTATTTTATAGTGTGAACCAATGTATTAGAAAGGTTTCTTCATTCGAACAGGGGAAAGAGTGTAAGTTTCGAAGGTGATGTCCTAATTTACAAAAGTAGTACTGTACCATTAGTTACATTCTACAATTCGTTGAAACTGCAGAAATATTTTTTCAGATATCGAATACTTTCTTCAACAACATAAGAAATGAAGAAACAATATATTTTGTGCCAGAAAACGCAGTCCTGGTAATGTTCTGCATCAGGTGATATACAAGAAAGCTGGAGATTTTTTATCATAATGAAACATATCTCGATGAAAACCGTAAATTATGCCTTTCAGTTCAAGAATCCAGTGGGATTACTGTAGCGAATTCGAAGAAGCATTTGTCGAAAAACACCTAAGATGCAGCAATATCCTTGAGGTAATAGAATGAGATAATGTCGTTTCGGCTAATGAGTAAATTTTCGGCAAATGAGAATGTTGTTTCGGTTAATAATTACCATCGTCTTTTCAACAATATTTTATATCATAGGAATACTCTATTCTCTTGGAATGATAGAAACCTTCTCAAAGGGGCAAATATTGTTTAAAAATCAGAATGTTACAGCCAATTCAGTGTTATCACGCTTGTATTTTTCTTCTCTCAGGTGAATATCTAGAAATGCCGACTGTGACAGAGTTCTTGGTGGTTTTGAGAATGTCCAAATGAATATGTCTATGGGGGTTATATTACACCTCAGAAACAATTGCAGAATCTGTTGTGCTCAGAAGAAACGAAAGGGTAGTTCCTTTTGAAATGGAAGAAACCGTCGTGTGAATGATACAAAACAACTATAACTTTGCGGTGGAATATTTCTGGACTACGGACTGGAATAAAAGAGATACAAATGATTTTGGAATAGAATTATAACCTGAATTTTAGCAATCATCTGATTCCTTAGCGACAATAATTCAGAAGAGGTTATTATCTTAATCTCTCTGAAAATGGCTAACAATTGTTAGCATTACATAAACTGCAAACAACGTGTCACACTTCCTGTCATCATCCAAAGCATTTTTGTCTTATTGGAAGCAAAACGGAACTACGCTTTTTTATTTAATAATTAGGGCCCAGACTTTGATGACCGAAAAATCCCTTATAAATGTATTTAAAAGTAGCAGAAATTGCCCTTAACATTTGTAAAAAATGCCCATAAAAGGAAAAAAATGCCAATAAAATGAAAAAAAAATTCCCTTAACATTTTAAAACAAAAACCTATCTAGAACATTTCTAACAATAAATTTTGCCAGAAATTGTTGTATTGTCTTAAAATAATTGTTAAATAATATTTAGTTTCTTTGAAATAAATATTAATCTTAAAAAATATAATTAGTAACTGCATAAGAAAAAGAAAGAACGGTACATACAAATCCCATATGAATTTTATTTGCTTGTGATCTGAAAGTCTTTCTGTATGTAAGTGCGTCAAAATTGCACTGAATTATAAGGTGCATCTTAATGTTTTCGAAGGTAAATGAACGTCTATTATCTGTAAGTAGGTTTTTATATCTCGAGAAGCATCTCTCGACAACAACGGATGTGATAGGGGCGTACTTGAAACAAAACAGCTTCACTTACAGCTAGTTCTTCTTCTATTTCAAAAGTATGTTTCTCCAGTTAATATATGTGAAATGTTTTTCAAAGTCTGAAATCCAACATTTTTTGCCAGAACATTGTTTAATTTGGCAAATATAGATTGTCCAAACTTACCTATGCCTCCTTGAAGAACTTGGCTTGCTTTTTAAACGTAACTGATTCCATCGATGTGTTCCATACCCTGTTTTACTAAGCACGTAATCTTTGAGGCCAAAAGGCCAAGTTTGATTTAATGTATGCTAGATTTCCTATTGTTTTATCTTCCGAGAACACGTGTTGGGCAATTTGAATTGAAACGGCATCACCAGTTTGATAACGATTTACTACAGACTACACAGGCTGGAAATTGTCACTGTAATATATTCATGCATTCAGCCATGTCCCCCAATCTGCTATTACTGGCTGTGGTGGTAAGGCTAGGCGAGGAGCTTGAGATTTGAAACATTGTATGCGATGTGATGCTTTTAGGAATATTTTTTTGACATTAGATACGAGTCGATCAATTTTAGGATAATTTGCACCGATTTCTTCGGCAGTGCAATGTAAAGCATGGGCAAGGCAAGTGACATGCACCAACTTGGGATAAAATCATTTAACTGATTTTCCTTCTTTAACCATATACGGTAAAAAATAAACCATCCTGCTTTAACCATATACGGTACCATATGCGGTAACCATTAGCATCCGTAAAAAACAGAAGGATATCGTCATGTTGTACACCATAAGGCGATAAAAGAAATAAGGATTTGTCAAATAATTGACAGATCGCTGAGTGATTCACTTTTTTAAAGGAACTGGTTCGAAAATAAAAAAGGACAAATTTCTCTGCCAGTCCCTGTCAAGGACAGCAAATCTGAAAAGAAAGGACGTCATGTCTTTGGAAAAACAAGTGCTACTTTTATATATGGAGTGACACAGTCTTTGGGTGCCCGATCACTTTTAACAACCTAACACTCCGAGTAGATATGTTAGTTGAAAGAGTCTAATTTACCTTCTGTTCCAGACACAAGAAGAAGCTAAATTTCTTGAAATCATTACAGAACCCAAAATCTAAAGATTTCATCATTCCATTCCTCAATATATCTAGCCGGATGCTCACGGTAGGAGAAAATAAAATTTTGTAACTTGGACCAAACTTCTGCTTCCAAACAAAACCGAATCCTAAAAGCGTCGTTTCAGATTTTGAGAGCGTAATATCACGAGTTCCAGAGAATGCCGAAGATGAACTACGCCAACTTTGTTGTTATCTGTTACGATCGTGGTATTATTCTAAACGAACACATGGTAAATTTAAAATTCCAACACCGATTTCGAAACTCCGAAATGATCGCTCCATAATATTAACACTAACGGGCAAATCCGGCCCCATAGCAATCATGAATGGTATAGATTATAATCAAAAACTCCAAGACTTCATCTCCCATTCTGGATCCACAGTACTGCATAAGAACCCTCCAAATTGTTGGATTGCTCAAAAGTAAAGAGCTGCCAGGCTACCTGCCATCCCGGACGATCACAAGAAAGCCAACAAATTACCTCCAGGTCCTTAGATACCGAGGCTCTTCGGAAGACTTAAACATCACGAGCCCGATAATCCATTGCGACTCATGGTGTCATGGAGGTCCGCACCGACGTACTGTTTAGAGAAGGCACTATCCAAATTTCTGGCTAATCATATCCCCGAATCGGACTTTATAATTTCTTCCACAGTAGACTTTATCATGAAAGTTAAGCAAATGTTTGTGCACAAGCGACATTATCGGCAGTTTCGACGTCGTTCCTCTTTACCCTTCGGGTCCTGTGCCGGAAGCCATTGGAACGTTAAAAGAAGCCATAACTAATTCGTCACGTTATTCCCAGGAGTCCTGCCACAGCATCTTAAAATTAATGGACTTGGTTTCAAATTCCAGCTACTTCAGTTTACAAGGGCAAGTTTACAAACAGATAAATGGCGCTCTGATGGGATCATCTCTTTCAGCCGTTGTTGGAACTTCACGGACAGAGGGCGCAGCGGAGGCGGCCAACGTCAGATGTGAGAAGATGGCGGACATGTGAGGACGTGTGGAAAGGGCGGAACAGATAATACGTCAGAGGTCGTAATGTAAGAACTGATATTAAGACTTATAACGCGAAAGAAAAAGAACGAAATCTTCAGTGTGTGTGAGAGTTTGTGTATTTACATCTAATTCGTATAAAATGATCTGCAATAAATTAGTAATATACCTTTGAAGTGCAAGTCTCTTGGAATATGATGTTTTTCTTGTGTATTCGACCGTGTGCATAGATGTTGGATAAAGAAGTTCCTGACTGCAAGAGGGCCCGTGTATGGACTCACTAAAGAGGTAAGAAGTTAAATATAAATACCTCTAATTACTGAAATTGAAACTGAACGCGAATGGAGCGCGAAAAGTAAGAACATTAATAGCGCCCAACGTGGGGCTCTCTTGCAAATACAAACTGAAGGCAATATTTTCACCTATATTGAATTTGAAGTGTGAAACTGAAATTGCTTAAAATAAGTAATGGCGGAGGATTTAGACAAACTATAAAAGAAAAGAGCGGTTAATCGCAGATTAACAACCATTGTTATTTATAAATTAAAGGAAGCTCTTGAAGAGGATCCCATTGAAAGGGAAGTTATCAAGAATAATTTATCTCAGTTATTGATTAAAGATGAAAATTTGATTTCTGTTGGTGAACAAATTGAGCGAGTTATTCCTGTAGAAGAATTCGAAGACGATTATTGTGCTAGTCAGGAATACTACGAAAACGTGCTGTTATGGAAAACCAAAGCGCAGCGCTGTTTAACTATGATCGGAAACACTGAAGAAAGCGGCACGAACAAAACAGAGAATAGAACATCGCGGTCTTATAATATACACGGAACAGCGATAAGATTACCGAAATTAGAGCTTGCAAAATTCTTTGGAGATCCATCACATTGGTTGGAATTTTGGGGTCAGTTTGATACGACCATACACTCAAGTGAGGGTTTAAAAATTTGAACAAGCTTAGTTATTTGAAATCTTATTTAGGCGGAGCAGCTGCTATTGCAATATCTGGATTACCTATCACCGAAGCAAATTATAACAAGGCCATACAAATTTTGAAGGGTAGGTTCGGAAAAAAGATTTCGTTATAAGTTTACATATGAATAAGTTACTGTCTCTACCACCTGTTAAGAGGTTAACAGATACGTTTGGTTTGCGGAAGCTGTATGAGAATTGCGAAGTCCAATTAAGAAGCCTCGAATCGCTGGGAGTAATCTCCGACACTTATTAAAGTTTGTTGTGTCCCATGATATTGAAATTAGTTCCCAGTGAATTTGTACTAGAATTCAACAGACTTCGGGAAGCTGATGAGATTTGGAATATAGAAGAAGTTATGGAATTTATAAGAAAAAAATTGAAAGTCGTGAGCGCACCCAGGCAGTTTGTGGAAACACAGAATTAAAACTGAATCTTTCTCAGAGTGTTAAGGCAGTAAACAATATGCCCATCAGATCTGATCACACGCTCGCAAAAGAATTCATGAAGCAAAATAAAACGTTTCATTCGGCCGCCGAACTGAATGCTACTGTAGAAAATAACCCAGAGTCCTGTGTAAAACGCGTTGAAGACAGATTGACTGCGGTCAACAGTCAAAGAAATAACGAGCATTGTGTTAGAGAAAGTTGTTTATTTTGTTCTTCGGATCATGATTTAGACAGATGTCCTTTATCAATAGGCGAAAAAAGACGTAATTTATTGCGACAAGGAAGGTGCTTTAACTGTTTCAAAAAATATCACTTGGCGAAGTTTTGTTTATCAAAAGATCGGTGTCAACTTTGTCATCGAAAGCACAATACCTTCATGTGCGATGCCGAAAGAAGCACCTCAGCTGTAAAACATATTGCTCACGCATTTCAGCAAAAGGACGGTGTTCTGTTACAGACCATGACCCTAAAGTCAGTAGGAAAAACTAGTCGTAGCGTGCGAATTCTTCTGGACGGAGGCTCGCAACGGACATTTGTTACGGAAACTGTTTCTAAAGAGCTCAAGTTACAAGTGACAGGAGCAGAACAATTAACGATATTTTCATTTGCCGCGAATTCACCAGTAACAGAGAAAAGAAAGAGTTCGCTTGGTTTTAAAAGATGCAAGAACTGGGCGCAGAATCGAGATTCAGGCTTTGGAAACAAATAACATTAGCGGTGCTTTGATAAGCACTCCAGGGAAAGAAATACGAAGTTATTGTGAAAAGGAAAAAATGTTGTTGTCAGATCGAGCGGAAAACTGTAACAACTTAGAATTATCAGTTTTGATCGGAGCTGACTATTATTGGAAGGTTGTAACCGAAAGAGTGCGTAGGATAACGCCATCCTTGGTCGCTTCACAAACAATTTTTGGGTGGACATTTAGTGGCACCTCGGCGCTGTCAAATGTGTTGGCGTGACAGTCTGTCATTAATGTTATGAAAAATGCCACAAGTACAAGTACAACTGACTGTGAAATGAACGAAATTTTGAAGAACTTTTGGGATCTTGAAAAGCTAGGAATAAGGGAAAGTATCGACCAAACTGATATAACAGGAGGTAATCGCATTTATGAGGAATTTCGAGAAAATTTAAAAATGGAAGATGTTAGATACGTGACACGGTTTCCGTGGAATCAACAAATAGAAGATTTGAAGGATAATTACAACTTGGCTGAAAAACGATTGAGATCGCTTGTTCGGAAGTTCAATAAGGAACCACAGTTCTACGAAGAATATAAGAAGGTTAAAAAAATTATTTAAAAGAAGGAATTGCAGAGGAAACGAAAGATGATAGCAGCAATGTAATATATTACATGCCACATCAGGCTGTAATAAGGGAAAACAAGGATACCACTAAATTACGCGTAGTATTTGATGCGTCATCTCATGCTGAGAACCTTTCATCATTAAATGATTGTTTACTCGCAGGGACAAACCTAAATCCCGATGTGCTGGATTTGTGGATCAGATTCCGTAAAAATAAGGTCATATTTACAGCTGACATTCAACAGGCATTTTTACAGATTGCTCTTGCCAAAGAAGACCGAGATGCAGTTAGATTTTTGTGGATTGACGAGAAAATAGATGACAGCGACTCCCTCAAAATAAAAATACTACGAATGACTAGAGTCATATTTGGGGCTAAGTCAAACCCATTTATGCTGGCTCCAACGCTAAGAGTTCACATAGACAAACATAAAGAACACTATGAGGATGCATACAAGCTACTGAGGAATTGTCTATATGTGTATGATTTAATTGTAGGAGCAACAGATGAAAATGAAGCAATGATATTATCAAAAGACGTTAGATATATTTTGAATGAGGGGAACTTTAATATTAGAAAATGGAGAACAAACAGTGAATCCCTTCAACAATTGTGGAATAATGAAGAAAATGATATTCAATGCGCTTCAAGCAATAAAGTTTTGGGATACCTATGGGATAGAGAGAAGGATATTATAGGAATATACGTTTCTGAAGTGATTGCATATATGAGAAAGAGAAAGGACAAGGTATGCAAAAGAGAAGTTCTAAAGGCTGTTAGTCGTCTATATTGATTGGTTTTTTAAATCCATTTACAATGAGAGGCAGAATTATCTTGAAAAATGTTTAGAAATCGGGTGCAAACTGGGATGCAGAATTATCCGTAGAACTAGAGAAAAATTGGAAAGATTGGTGAACAGAGTTATCACAGATGGAAAATGTTGACATACCAAGATAGTAGTTCGGAGACATCAAAGAAAGAGAATTGAGAAATATCAAGTTGCATTGTTTCACAGATGCGAGTCAAAAGGCTTATGGTGCAGTGATACATTTGAGATATGAAACCAAAGATTAAATAAATTCAAGAAATGTGATTTCAAAGGCAAGACTAGCACCCTTAAAAAACTGTCCTTACCTAAGCTAGAATTGATGGCGGCGTTAATAGGAGCAAGACTAGCTGAATCTGTTGCAAGGCAACCGAAGCAGAAGTTTGATTTGACTTTACATTTTACATTACATTACTTTACATTACATTTTTTACGTACAGTTTTGCACTGGGTAAAAGGAAATGCCGAAAAATGGAAGCCGTTTGTGCAAAATAGGATAAAAGAAATACAAGGGAAGTCCGATCCGTTATCATGGGCATACTGCCCAGGAAAAGAGAATCCTGCAGACTTACTCACCAGAATAGAGAAGTTTGAAACCATCAAAAGTAATAGTCACTGGTGGCATGGACCAGAATGGTTAATTAGAGAGGAAACGTCATGGCCAAAATTACCAGCTGACTTGTCCACAGACGACAGTGCAAGGGAAGAAAGAAAACGAAAGAGAAAAGAGACCCTTCAAGTAAGCTGTGTAACGGAAGAAGGGAGGACCCCTATTTTTGATATTAGAAAAAACAGTGAATTGGAAACTGTTCTTCGTGTGACAGCATGGACTCTAAGATTCGTACATAATGTTCGAAATAAAGACTAAAAAAAAACAGGAGTTCTGACAGTTGAAGAATTAAACTCAGCGGAAATGTATTGGGTTAAACAATCCCAGAGAGAGTGTTTTCCAAACGAAGTAAATGCTTTGAACTGTGAACACGACATTTCTTCCGATTCGGAAATCTACACGTTTAATACATTTCTGGACGACGACGGTATAATGAGAGTTGGAGGAAGACTACAGAATGCAGCATTTAACTATGACCAAGTTCATCCAGTAATTTTGACAACCAATAGTTATTTGTCAGATCTATTAATAAAGCGAAGTCATATAAGCGTAGGACATGGTGGAGTTGCCGATACTTTAACACAAATCAGAGAAAGGTACTGGATTCTACGGGGACGGCAAAAAGTGAAAAGTGTAATACATAGTTGTTTTAACTGCCGGAAATTTAAAACAGAACCTTTCGACCAAGATATGGCACCCTTACCACCGGACAGATTAAAGGACGTTTCTCCTTTTGAAATATGTGGAGTGGACTTTGCAGGACAATTATTCACAAAGAATGAAAATAATCTGTCCGGTGGTAAGGGTGCAGTTACTTGTGCTGTACGCCTGGAATTAGTGTCTAATTTAACAGCTTGAAACTTTCTGTTGGCATTTAGAAGATTTTTAGCAAGAAGAGGAATTTGTAAGACACTCTATTCAGATAACGCGAAAACATTTAAAAGGGTAAACCGAGATTTAACCAAACTGTGGAGCTTGGTTACCGATCCAGAAAATTTAAAGTTTTATAGAGAAACCGGAATAAGATGGAAGTACACTGTTGAAAGAGTTGCATGGTGGGGTGGTTTTTGGGTAAGGCTCGTTCGCTCGATCAAAACATGCCTAAAGAGAATCCTGGGAAAAGCTTCTTTAACATATGAAGAATTTGAAACTACTCTTGTTGAAGTAGAAGCGATCCTGAATTCCCGTCCTTTGACACTTGTATATAGCAAACCAGGAGAGCCTGAATCACTCTCACCAGAGCATTTCTAATTGGAAGAATATTGACATTAATTCCTGATGGGAAACCAAGTTTTGAGGAATCAAAAAGAAGCGACCTTACAAGAAAATACAAACGCAGAATACTAGTTATGGAGAGACTGTGGAGAAGATGGCGACGCCGCCCCGGTGGCGCAGTGGTCTAAGGCGTTGGCCTCTGATCATTCGTCCGTCTGGGGTCCGGGTTCGAATCCCGGTGAGGCATGGATGTTGTGTTTGTCTTACGGCACTGGCTCTCTCCCTTCCCTGGAACCAGTGACCCTAAATTAGGGACGGGCGACTGCTTATAGCCCTTGAGTTGCTCACGGTGGTCGTTAAACCTCCAATCAAAAAAAAAAAAAAAAAAAAAGATGGCGACAAGAATATCTTCTGGAATTGAAATCAGCCCACCAATTGAAGATTGCAAAAAGGGGTTTGGAGGTGAAGGCGGTATCATTAGCCAAACCGGTATCATTAGCCAAGTTCATATGGGACGTGACGGAAAGGTACGTTGATGTAGTCTCACTGCCTAATGGAACATTGATCAAAAGACCAGTACAACACCTTTACCCTCTAGAGCAGGACTTAGGAAAGACTGAACCCAATTCTTTGGGGCAGGAGGATGTTGGGACTTCACGGACAGAGGGCGCAGCGGAGGCGGCCAACGTCAGATGTGAAAAGATGGCGGACATGTGAGGACGTGTGGAAAGGGCGGAACAGATAATACGTCAGAGGTCGTAATGTAAGAACTGATATTAAGACTTAGAACGCGAAAGGAAAAGAACGAAATCTTCAGTGTGTGTGAGTGTTTGTGTATTTACATCTAATTCGTATAAAGTGATCTGCAAAAAATTAGTAATATACCTTTGAAGTGCAACTCTCTTGGAATATGATGTTCTTGTGTATTCGACCGTGTGCATAGATGTTCGATAAAGAAGTTCCTGACTGCAGGAGGACCCGTGTACGGACTCACGGAAGAGGTAAGAAGTTAAATATAAATACCTCGAATTATTGAAATTGAAATGGAACGCGAATGGAACGTGAAAACTAAGACCAAGCCATTTGTTTTAAACTTTTACACAATATTACACGTTTGTTTAGTGATTATAATTATCTGATAACACCAACCAATCTTCGGCGCCCCTATAAATCTACTTCGTTACAAAGGATGTTCAGCACTATATTTGATAACCATGTACACCAATAATTTTACATATTGCTTTCTGAATTTTATTAATAAATATGAGTTCCAATTTAAGGGCGAACATTTCAATCGATTACAGCTTATTTGTTGCACAATACAACTATGAAGAATCTTAAAGTACTAAGTGCTGATGGGGGAAGTAGCGTCCTTGAAGACAGATTTTTGAGGAGGAGGAGTATTTATATGGGGCTTTCAGCTTCTCCAAATATTTCTTCTGCTTGGTCTACCATCAGGGGAAACAGACATTCTTGTTCGTGGACAATCCTCTTATGGCCGAATACTTTTATTTTAACTGGATATTTTATAAGATTGAATTAATTCTGAGATCCACATCTTGATTTGTTCCAGGTAAAAAAACTGTTTGTGTTTTACCATCATTTGATGGACGTACATGGAACTCATTCATCATGTCGTTCATGAAAGAAATACGGGATTGCGCCCTATAATACAAATTTTGAAGATGGCAATCCGATTTTTGGCGTAAATGTGACAAGGATGGTAATTCAGATAATATCCGGAAACATGAAAATATTTTTTTCAAGTTTCGGACATTATCTGATTTACCATCCTTGTCACATTTACGCCAAAAATCGAATTGTCATCTTCAAAATTTGTATCATGTCGATTATGTATACTACCGCTTCATAAAAACAACAAGGCAAATATTTTAGCAAAATCACGTTACGTTTTGTCCTAGCTGATGACGGTTTGTTCCCGTTCGCTAGTGATTCTTGAATTATTGTCTTCCCCACCTCCGAATCAAGCAAGTTTTGTGGCATATTGTGTCTCTTTGGTTCTACTCATTTCCTAGTGAAATCCTTCAAGGGAGATAACTTCTCTTTAGATTTTGTTTTCAAATAATCTTTGATTTTCCCGATGACTGTACATGAACACGTGTAAAGAAAAGATTTTAACTCTTCTTTTTCGAATGAAAGTATCCAAAATCTTTAAAAATAGATTACACACAGTTACTGTGAGCTTTTGGCTGGGTATTGGCATTAAATATTTGCAACTATGATTTCGTGAAGCGATATTGATCGGTTCAGAATTTGTTTATATAGTTACATAGCATCTTAAAAAGTCCCTTTGAAGATTCAAATCTTTATGTCATCATCATTGTCAATCATTATCAATCCACTGCTGCATGAAAATCCTTTAAGAGCAGCACTTCCCTGTTTCTAAACATAAGTGGTTGCTAAGTAAAATTGAAAAAAAAATAGAAAAAGAAAGACTAAACGAAAAAAAAACTATACACAGTATAATACATAATACCATGAAGTTTTAAAATAGATTTTATTGTTTAATATATACGCAATGCTAACCTAAGTATGTACTATTTTTTTAAATGGGATAGCCGAGTCAGAACTCCGGTGGTACGAATTAACTGTATCAATCCTCGTGAATTTCTGCTATGTCTCTTCACCATACTAAATACAGCTTCATGACCGACACGAAGCTCACTGCATTTTCTTACTTTCCCCTCTCTGTCACCACTACGGCTAGATAAGCTAAAGTCTGCACGTTCCCCGATTGTAACTTCATCGTATATATCAGCAATGACAATATCGGCTCAAGAACGGCAAGACGATGTCGGATATGTCGACAAAGCCGATATCGGGCGGATATCGGCCCGATATCGGCCGAAGAACGGCAAGATAATGCCGATTTCTGCTCAATGTCAATTGTTATTAACGACATTCGGCCGACATAACCAATATGGGCCCAATATCTTGCCGATATTCACTGCTACTTGGGACAGATGTAATCTTTGGACTGGAAGAGGTTATTTGAAGCCAGTGTGAGCAATAATTAAACAGCATTTAAGCTTTATAATAATTCACCCGCAACTTTTTTCCTTTTAAATTGTGTGCACCATTTGGTATAAGTGTTGCCGCAATGAAAAAAAGGCTAACCTAATTAAGAACATTTTATAGTCGATTACTGATTTTAATTCAGATTTCTGAATGAAAAATACTAAAATATTTCTGTCATAATTATTTTCTTAGGTATTTCACTTATTTCAGAAAACAGGATTTTAAATGCAAGTCTTTGACTTCGAATTACAATGCTGACATGCATACAATATAATATGTTAATATTAATTAACTGAATTACGCTTTGAATGAAACACAATTTTTTTCTTGGACATGTTTTTCTTCAAGGAAGACGTGTAATTTAGGTTCAACCTAGTTACCAAATCTCCTATACGCGTTGTGCAGTGAAAACAACGCACAGAACAGGGGAAGATTTAAGTCTGTTAAACCAGTTTTTGACCTGAAGGCATTTTTCACATTCGCTCATGAATAAACAATGATTTTTGACGCTATTCTCTGTACCAAAGTGGTGTTTTCAAAGGTCGTATTATCTATTTCATAAGACATCCCTAGGATTAATAATATAACAGTATTTTCTTTAAATAAAATATTAAGAATAATAATATGTCAGGAACGTTAGTAGATTGTCATGGGGTTTATGCATTTTTCATTTCAAATCTATGGATTCGTATATCAAAATTACCCACAGTGGCTGCCCAGTGCCCACAAGGTCAATTTTGGACAATGTTTGCACTGATTGAGTTATTCTAAAATCGTAGTGGCAGATAATATGAACTGATTTGGTTTTCATTTTCATTACTGTTAATATGTTATTTAAATAAGAAAAGCAACACATTCTACATGTGCGTTACTTTATTTTAGATGGCAATCACTGTTTCTTGTTAAGGAGATTTCTTTCCAAATGCAGATAGAACGAGTCCCACACGCTTTAATTTATCCACGGTTAACGTCTCACGTAACTGATCAAGGTAGTCAGTACTTCTGCTCATCACTGTCCACAATACGAAGTATTACTTGAAGAAGAGCAAGAATACAGTATAAAGTCCACTTGCTGAACTTTATTATTAAACTAAGGTCAGCTTCAACGATTCCTTCTCCACAAGAAGAAAATCAAATTTCGGCAGCTGTGATCTGTCATTTGATAGCTCTTATTCATTACGTCAGAGATAATTAATTGGGAAGGGAAGCGAAGAACAGCTGAGGATAGAGAAAGAGCCTCAAAGTTAGCACTGTTTGTTTTTGTACCAATGAGCTTTATATTCGCCAATCGATAAATACAACTGCACTTCTAATTTCTTTATACAGTGTATAACTTTACGTCAACCTTTCGTTCACAACACAAAAAGTGTACTTGATAAGCAAATACTGCGAGCTGTGTGACAGTTTTCTCTCCGTATTTTTAAGGCCGTGATTCAACTGGGGGAAAATTTTATGTAAAAGACACTCATTCCGTCAAAGATACGAATCGTTTATTTAAACATTAAAAAGATTATTTGAAGAAATCCCGAATGATGGCGACATTACAAACGCACCATATAAGTTGTATTTTGCACTCTGAAGAAAATTTGACTGGAACCTAAAATAGAAATAAAAATACCAATACGAGGTATTTTAAAGAAACAGATATAAAATACGACTTTTTCTAATGCCATTAATTTTCACTTGTAACCTAACATGGTTTTTAATAATGTAAATATATTCTTCTTGCTGTGCAAATTGAATTTCCACATTTATTGCATTTCAGACACTTTCGAGATGGAAACATCAATTTCGAACTTCAGTATGAACTAATTTCATGGCTAGTAAATGCCTTTATATTATTAGTAATATGCAAAAGTTACAGCTGCCCCGCTAAGGTGAGCTGTAAGTGTCTAACCGGCCGGCGACACGTGCTGTCAGTTCGTGCAAGAAGCCAAGCATGGCAGTCGGTAAAGTACATTTGCGGCACTGTTTGTTATGTGTGTTTAATTTAGGGAAAAGTGCTAGTAAAGCATACATATTAATATGTCAGGCCTATGGCGAAACGGTTACGGGTGAGCGGACGGGTCGAAAACGGTTTGCCAGGTTTAAGAAAGGTGATCTACGCTTGGAAATTAAGCCATGTGCAGGTAGACTGCTGGAACTCGCAATCAAGGAGATGGAATTGCTGTTGCAAGCTGATGCTGCATAATCGACTACACCGTTAGCGAAACTTTTGAAAGTGGCTCAATCGAATTTGGTACCGCCTCCACAGTCCTTGGGAAATATCCAGAAGATTAGTAAGTGTGTTCCGCATATTCTAAAGGAAAGTGATATTGGTCAATGATTGGGCATCTGCATGTCGTTGTCGGAGGTTTCAAGGGAATAATTGAAATGTAACTGGATATGCTACACATATTGTGAATAGCCATTCCTGCTTTCAGCTGCATTTCCAACAAAATTTCATTCCTCGAATACCTAGCGATTTACAAGAGATAAAATTTCCTTCCTGTAGATTGGGTGGTTTGAATAATTTAATTAAAACCCATTATCTATGTCTGCCTCAAGATCATTTATCACTCGTATCGGGCAAACTAGAAAAATATCTTATTCAGTTCCACCTTTTCAAAGGATGTTTACCAATTGGTAGCAAGCACTTCCTCCTAAAATATCTTCTCGGACATCTTTTAAACTTCTGAAAGAATTACAGGTTATTTTTGTTACCAAACACTATGATTTCGTTTTATATCTATCTCCCTTTAATACGGACTGCGTTTATTGAGATTAATATGTCTGCTTCATTCGTGGTGTTTTAAAGCTATTCAATGCAAACTAGGCCATTTCTGACAATTTAATTTTCTGAAAAAGTAATATAAAATTTCATTATGTTAAAATTTATTTGAATTATGAAAAGTACCATAACCAACCCTGTTAGTAGATGGCTCACCTAAGGTGTTGTCACAGTGTAAATTTTCGTTAACTAACCAAGATCAGCCATCGAAAAGATTCAGTAATCTAATGGCACATCAGTGTATATATGTTAAGAAAATACAACGTCTGTCACAAATTTTTTTTTCAACTTCGCCAAGGTTTTGCTGAGCTCTGCCTAGCTTCATCAGGTTAAATGGCACGTAAATATTCAAATTGTGCATTACATCATAAATGGTGTTCACAATCACGGGTTTTGGTTAGTTTCTTCCAAAATCCTAATGGGAATGGTGTGGATGCCATGTCATAAACAAGTTACGAAGAATTCTGATATATCTGGAAAGCTTCCAAATTATCAAGTCTGATGGTTGAATGTGGCATGTCGAATAGTTTTGCTTCTTCAAACAAAAATTTATGGTCGTTTTCCTAAGAGTGGTAAACCATCGATGACGTATTTATGTCACAGTTCCGAATACAGGTCTTACACTCCTTCCATGGAATGAATCCGTTAAAGTTTGTTACCAAATTTCAAAAGGTGAAGATTCTTTTGTTGATCATTAACGTTCCAAACAAGCACAGAGAAACGTTCCCACATAGCGTTGTCACCGTCACTGTCATGTGCTTAATTATTAATGTAATTATTTAATGTAATCCTATGGATAAATGTAGTTTAAGGCTGCAATCCGATATTCGTGAATTGCGTATCGATGTGGGCAATACGGGGTTTTAAAATATCCCGGCCTTCCAGGTGGCGCAGTGGTCTAAGTGGTGGCTAACAATCATTCGTCCGAGATGGGACCTGGTTCGAATTCCGGTGTAGCATGGATGTTATATATTTCTTACAGCCTCGCTCTCTCGCTTCCCTGGAATTAGTGGCGCTGAATTAGGGACTGGCGACGGCTTATTGACCATTAAATTACTCACGGTGGTCGTTGAACCTCGAATCGTAAAAATATCCCTGTTAGGAAGCAGTGCCAGCGATACACCGTAATGTTCCTTTCAGGTAATTTTAACGAATGCTGTATATATTTCGTCTTTTTTTTTAATAACCTTGCCTTTTAGTTTTACTTTAGCAACGGAACGCAGGTAATGTTTTTATAAAATATTCATATTTCGTTACATATCATGAAGAAAGGCACATAATGCTCATACACTGACAGAAAAAAAAAATCCCAACACCAAGAAGGGGTTGTGTTAGATAAACGACAGTTGGTAGGCGGTGAGAGTACATCTGTAAGATGACGTCTATGCAAATTTCGCGCTCAGCGCATACGTGTGGGGCTAGTAGCGCCCCTCGGAACATGCAAAGCAGATTTGCTGTAAATACGCGCTGTAACGTTCGTGAGCGTTAGTTATCGTGGAGACTCGACGTAGGGTGTTGATGGTAGTCAAGAATGCCTTTAACAATACGAAGAAGCCATTATCAACAGCTCACGGAGTTTGAATGAAGTCGTGTAATAGGGCTATGAGAAGGTGGATTTTCTTTCCGCAATATTGCAGAACGACTTAACAGGAATTAAGCCACTGTGCATGATTGTTGGCAGCGGTGGTCAAGGGAAGGTACGGCCTCAAGAAGACCATGTTCCGGCCGGCCACGTGGCACTACTGTGAGGGAAGACCGCCGTGTATGGCGTATGGCCGTGGCGCATCGTACCGTGTCTGCAGCAGCAATTCGAGCTGCAGTTTCCACCACAGTGACACAACGAACTGTTACAAATCGGTTACTTGAAGCACAGCTCCGAGCCAGACGCCCTGCAGCGTGCATTCCACTTACTCCAAACCACTGCAGTTTGCGACGTCAGTGGTGTCAAGCTAGAGCTCATTGGAGGACGGAGTGGAGATCTGTTGTGTTTTCTGATGAAAGCCGGTTCTTCCTGGGTTCCAGTGATGGCCGTGTGTTGGTTAGAAGGAGGCCAGGTGAGCGCCTGCAACTAACCTGTCTCCGGCGAGACACACTGGACTTACACCTGTGGTTATGGTCTGGGGATCGAGCACGTATGGGACATCATTGGACGACAACTCCAGCGTCACCCCCAACCAGCATTAACCGTCCCTGTATTGACCGACCAAGTGCAACAGGCATGGAGCTCTATCCCACAAAGTGACATCCAACACCTGTACGACACAATGCACGAACGTTTGCGTGCTTGCATTCAACATTCTGGCGGTTACACCGGTTATTAATGTACCAGCATTTCACATTTAAAATTGCTCTTCTCGCACTTTCATTAAGCTGTGATCTTGAAACCTTAATCGATTAAATATGTTACCTATACAAATGTATTACCGCCATTTCATTCCTCTACAACTATTTTTTCGTGGTGTTGGGATTTTTTTCCCGTCAGTGTATATTACTTTTTCGCTTTGAATCATATCATGCCCTTTAGCGCATAAAAATTGTACCCATGAATCAGTCGCAGAGATAAGTGCCTTCGCTCCACTTAACCATTTTGTGCGTCCATTTCGTGTTTTAGCAAATTGTAATCACACATGATTCCAAATTTATGGAACTGTTAATTTATTTTTTTCTGCTGATCTAATTTCACGTATTATGACTAACCGTTATCCAGATGCTTCAGTATATTTGACAGAAACTAAAGATTTTTGTAATATAACTATTACCTGTTATGATGCGACGTTCACAGATGGTGAAGATTTCGGTATTAGGCAATGGAATCTTCAGCAATTTTAGAGTGTTAATCCAAAAACGCTATGTAAGCTCATGTAAATTCTTAAGGCTTCTCTTGCATAAACTTCGGGGAGGTTCATAGTTAGATTCAGAGCTCCAAAACGTTTTAAGTATGGTAAAGCAGAACCATTGCAGATTGTAATATCTTTGGTTATATGGTCCAGAATTCTTTTACTCATAGTTATATCGTTTCATTTCTGACGAATTCCACGGTCGAAGCTGAATTCAACCCTTTATCTGGATATCCATAGTTCATACTCTACTTATTATATGAAATGCAAATTATACTTTGATTATAGGTATTTTAGGTCACACTGTACTTGTATTTCTATTTCGAACAATATTTAGGAAATCGATCTGTATGTAAGAGTGGAAGCGATATATTCATCAGTTAAAAAAAGAGGTGTCATCATCATAGTTAAATTATTCACAATTACAGTTACAGGTTTCATCATCGGCACATGAAAACAGTTACAGCCTCCGCAAGATATGTTAAACTGACGTCCAGTTTGAAAGTAGCTAAAGGAATAGGCAACGTAAATTTCATCGAAATTGAGTGATTGTTACGCGAGTTATCGTGCGGACGGCCATACGCACACAACGCGTGAGGTAATAAGGCAGATGGGAATCGTGACCATTTGCTCGCAAGAGTGTGACGTCATCAAACTTTAATTGGATCCACACAAAACGCGTGACGTAATGAGACAGATGGCGTGACCGCGCGCTACATCTAATAGGACGACGCCATGACACTCCACTAAAAACGTGGTAATTCGGGATGGTTATTTAACCCACTAAACTAATTTTCCTACAGTCGAGATCAAGCTAAATCGAATTCTGGTACCAGAAAACAGTGCGTTAACGACTTTCATCAAAATCCTTAGAGCTGTTTTCAAAATAAAATGTTCATGGATACAAGAGTTGCTCCTTTAAGGTGGACGTCAAGTAATTTTGCTTCCTATACTTGCAATGGAGAAACTTCTGTACACATCTTCTTCGCAAAGAATGCGTTCCCAAGAATAAAAATTTGAACATCGATTAAAATAGCTTCATTTTGTAACTTGGAATACCTTATATTTTCTAAAACATAACCATTATTATGCAATCAAACATTTGTTTGTCTACTGACGTTATCAAAGCACAGATCGCGCCATCTTTTTTTTGGTTTCAACACCACAAAAAGAAACTTTATTGTTTTTAATATAATTATGGTTATATTTCAGAAAATGTTAAGTATTCCAAGTTATAATATGAAGTTATTTTAATCGGTGTTCAAATTTCCATCCTTGGGAACACACTAATTGTGAAGGAAATGAGTAGAAAAGTTTTTCCATTGGAATTATAGGAAGGAAAGTTACTTGACGTCCACCTTAATAGTATGGGATAAGGGCGATGGAATGGATCCCGATCCTATGTCCTCACCTTTGACCCCATTTGTCCCATTTTCATTAGGGTCCTTTTCCAGGTGGTCCCCTACCATATGCTAGAATTTCATCGAAATCGAGCCATTTTTACGGACGTTATGACGCATAAGAGCAATGTAATGCATCCCGCTTCTATGTTCTGTCCTTTCATCCCACTTCACCCATTTTCAACAGGTTTTGTCCCCAGGCAGTCCCCTACCACACAGTAAACTTTCAGTGAAATCAAGCCATGATTACGCAAGTTATGAGGCATAAGGGCAATGGAATGGATCCCGCTCCTATGTCGTGACCTTTAACCCCATTTGTCCCATTTTCAATAGGGTTCGTCCCCAGGTGGTCCCTTACTACATATTAAAATTTCATCGAAATCGAACCATTTTTACGTGAGTTATCGTGCGGAAAGGCGGACCGACTGACAGACGGACGGAAAAAGCTGGAGGATATACGCTTCTTCAACATACGGATGGAAACCGTAAAAAAAGAGTGAAAACGTTTCATACGTTTAGTTTTTTGACGTTTGTAAGTTATAATATAAGACATGATCTTAACGAGACAGTGGTATCACATGTGTTACATTGTGTCACTGCTGCATGTAAATGGCAGTACCAATCAGTCTCTGTTTAAAGATATTTCTCTCCTATATTTAACAAGGTCACTACATTTATTTTCACACTAATTTAGGTATATGTTAAAATACAAAGAAAGTTCTTACTTTATATAAGCGTACACCTGAAGCAATGATTGGCCCAATATGAAACCATGCCACTTGTGTATCATATCACACAAACGTAAACGACTGAAGCTTTTTTTGTCTCAAATAGATCAGCACCAATACTTCTAGATTACATTACAAGCTAAGCTTATTTCGAAGGCTCTAAAATGTATTAGAACAGCAGTACTTTTCCGTCATTACAAAAACAGATTGCATTATGAGAAATGAAACAATATATTCTGGACTAACAAAGCCCACATGTGAATATATGAGCTTATAAAATAGTATTATTATTTTTTCCACCTGTCAATCAAATATGCATTTCAATTACAACTTAAATATACTGAGTCACGCAAAACAGAGGGGAGGAAATCCTTGTCGAGTATAATTCTTGCGCAGTGTACAACTGTGTCCTTCAAAGAAAGGCACTTGAATAGCGCACTCGTTGTCCTAAAGGAGGGACGGGAAACTGCTTATTGCTCATTGAGTTGCTTACGGTGGTCGTTGAACCTTCAATCAAAAAGCATAAAATAACCTTCTCGATGTGACGTCACTTGGTCAACGCTGACTGAAGAGATGGGATGGATTGGCGAGAACGTTTCCCCGAGAGAGAAATAGTCTGTGCTTTCCGAATCAGTAAAATAGGCGAAAAACAAGAAGGAAGGTTTAATTAAGAATTATGGCTTACGGTGAAATTTAAGGAATGCAAATAAACTGCGTGAGGTTGTAAATCTTAATTTGGCAAAATGTAACAGGGATTGAGCAGACACCTACAAGTATGCGAAAAATAGTGGCTACTCCGGCAGTTTGAGCGAAAGAATGTATAGATTTAATTAAAATACTCGGGCCGTAATAAATAAGCTGGCGACTCGCCATTTGGCCATCATTGCTGTCTGTGTACTAATTCCTAGTCAGACAAACAATCAAATTTTGATCGCACGACATGACATTATATTTTCACAACCAGCTTCCTACTTTTAAAATTTACATGCGAGTATGTATTCGCGTTTAAAAACAGGGAAAAATTCACCATTTATTGGCCAACTGATGATTTATATTTAGAATATTATATTTAATTTTGTATATAAATTACCGAAAGTTATTGATCATTATTCAGTGTTACTGAAACCAAAAATTCTTCAAATATAATTTCTTAAAGTTGTTCTTTAAGAGCAACAAAGGAATATTGTCTCACAACAAAAGTAATTATGTGATAAGGACTAAATATTGAGGAGACAATCTGTGAAACTTATTTGAATGATCATGTGTTCATCAGGCATGACTCATACAGTAGTTTTCTTAGTAATTTTAAAGTAGTTTTCTTTAAAACAAAATAAAAATAAAAACAACGACATAATTTCTTTTCAACGCATATTAAACTCAATAAGTAATTCATGCAGAAAATAGAGATGTTTCCAAATAATGTAAATTTACTTCATTTCTTTGCATTTGATTAAATTCTCAGCATAATTATGTATTTTTACACTAAGAGCATTCAGGAAATTTTGATATATCTGGATTTAAATAATACTTTTCTTTTCTATTCACTGATAAAATCTGAATATAACCGAACGATATGATAATTTTATGAAATAAAGTATTCGACATGAATATTTTATGAAATAAAGTATTCCACATGATAGTAATAAAGTATTCGACATGATTATTTTCATGAATCCAAACCGAATGAAGCTTGCGTTGGCTGTCACCTGTATTTTGCGGTCACCTGCCAAACACTGTTTTGTCCGTCACGGATGTTATCACTCACAAAAGCAATGCATAGGAGACAATCCTTGGGGGGCATGGAAAGCTATTTTTGAAAAGTATAAGACAATATACCAGCATTTAACAGTCGGGAATACGAGGAACCTTTGGAAAAATCTTGTTTCCAGGTTTTAAAAAATAACGAAAAGAAGTTGAGCTTAGAAATATGAAACATCTGATTCTCTTTCTCTCTCAGATAGCACCCTGCACAATATTGTAAATGGTTGGTGGTCCTTGTGGTCAGTCTATCAAGTACTTAGCACTTTGTTAGTAGATGCAATAGTTTTCTTTTAACTAGGTTACGCATGATCATCGATTTTTAACTGTTTAAAGTGAGAGCTTGAAAACCACAGAACAGATTGTCCCATCATTGTGACAAACAAAGCTTTCTCACGTAGCGACTGTTTAGTGCGAACAGGCGTACCTTACGATCCAGATGGCAAAATAACATATCACGGATTTAAAGAATGATACTGGAAGGAAGGGGTTGAATTTGTTTCAGGTATTAACTGCAGCAGTGCTGCTAGTTGGCTCGGCATCTTATTTTTCAGTTCCTCCCGGGGCACAGTTAGATACAGTGCAAAACTTTGTGCAACGTACATGTGATTCTAAATTACAAAATGGCAAGGAAATGAAACGTTTACCTCTCGGGGGTCATTTACTTTACGAAATTTTATTGCATACAATGGTTAAATTATATTTGGGATATATCTGATTAATTGCATGAGATATACTCACGGACAATGAAATTTGCGCATCAAGAAGGAGGCATCCGATTGAACTGAAATTTTATGGACGTAATGATTCAGATGAAGGATACACAAGATGGCAAAAACAAAGCTGCAGCATAATTACAGAGGGATCTCCGACACGCAGTCAAGTCATCTTCAATAGCGCGAAGCACCGCCTCGTGCGGCGATACATGCTGCAATATGGTCCGTCATGGAAGCGAACAGAAGTCTGATGTTGTCCTGCGGCAGACTGGCCCACACGTGTTGGACGGGGTGCTCCAAATCCCTGATAGTGCAGCACGGCAGCAGCTGAAATTTCAAATGTCCCCACACATGTTCGATAGGGAACATGTCCGGGGAGAGGGAAGGCTATGGAAGTGTCTGGACATTACGTAGGAAGTCCTGGGCAACCAGAGCCGTGTGTGAACAGCCACTATTCTGTTAGTATAGCGCATCTGGAATCTCGGCCGGGAAAGGAACACATGGGGCCGTAGGATCTCATCTACCTACAGCTAGCCCGTCAATGATCCACGCACCACTACTAGAGCTCATCGGCTATCGTAGGCTGTGGCTTCCCAGACCATACTGCCTGCAGTGGGGGAGGTGTGTTGCCCGATAGCGAGGTTTCGATTGAACTGTTAACCCCGAGACCTCCATATCCGGAGACGATGATCATCTGTCCCCAAACCGAAGCGGCACCCATCGGTAAACACCACGCGTCGCTCTGGCCTGGCACCACTGCAAATGAAGCCGGAGATTTTCCCGTGTTCATGGCAGCTCATGTAAAAGGCGCTGGGATAGCAGATTTGCTTCCGCCAGGCCTCGGGAAATGGCTTGTAAGCACACAGGAGACACTAAATCTGCCAGTTTAGTGGACCGTGTTCCCGTGGGATACGTTCGTGCTTGGAGCACGATCCGTCGATCCTCTCTACCGGTGGTTCTCCTGGTCCGACCGGAGCCGCTCCGCCAGGTGGCAGTGTCGTCACATGTCCACTGCTCCCAACACAGTTTGGCTGTCTATACGGCGCTCTGATCATGCTGCGATTTTCAGCCCTATGATCAGGCCTCTTTCAAAGTCAGTAAGTTGCGTAAATCGACGTCTCTGGCATCTATCCTGCATTCTTGTTATACTGCACTCTAGCTTGTGTCGGCCGGTGGTTTTCGCTTTCATAGCGCATCGATTACACGACGGTTTAAAAGGCTGCCGGTTCATGCTTGCAGCCGCCCCACAGGGTGTGCGGTCATGCGCAATCGCTCTTAACGTGGGTCCTTTGCATACCAATACGCACTCTAGCTATTTGCAGAGTTTCGCGGTTGTAGCATGTTTTCTTCTAGTTGCGCAAATAAATATATCACTGTCCGTTAGTGTTTATTCAGTAAAATATGCATCAGCTTCGTCATACTTCTGACTCAAAATCTACGTCGTGTTAATACAGTATAAAAATATAATTTAAATAGTGATTTAAAAACTTTCTCTTATTAGAAACGAAGTTAGTTAGATGGTTAAATTTTTCTTAAATAATGTTCTTGTTTTCAAATTAAAGTGCCACACATTATATTTGCCCTCATGATTTCTAATCTGATACTTGATATTTCATACTGGTGTTTCACAGTAGACGGCATTTCTAGTGACATTTTTCTTGTACATATATTCTCACGTGCCACTTTACCTCACACCAAAATGTTAACATGGGTTAACAGTTTTATTACATTACTAACACAGATGAAATATAGGTGAGCAAACACTCACATACGGTACAACAGGACTCTAGAAACAAGTATAATTAGAACTAAATATATAATTTAAATTATTAATTTTCAGGATTATTTACTGTAAAAAAATAAATTCTGTGAATGTAACTAAGTTTTCATTTCAATTAATACGTGCAGTCCATTTTTGCAATTATATTAGGTTTAATGATCGCATCTAGCTTTAAAACGGGAATACGCATCGATTAAACATATATGTGTGCCTGTATGTGATAAGAAAATGACATAACGATGATCTTATGATATTTCAATAAATAAAAAAACGACGAAATCCGTAGGAATCGACGGTTAGTTTTTTCTTTTCTTTTCTTTTTTTGAAAAGAATTATTTCATATGAAACAACAAATGCAAACTTTATTTGATTGACAAATTCAATCAACCACTTCAGTAAAGACAATAATCCAGGTTCGCGATTTTTTTGTCTAAAGGTTTAACGGCGACCGTGAGCAACTCAATGGCTTATAAGCAGTCGCCCGTTCCTAATTTAGGGTCACTGGTTCCAGGGAAAGTAGATAGCCAGTGCTGTAAGACAAACACAACATCCATGCCTCACCGGGATTTTATCACGGACCCTACACGAAAGAATCATCATAAGACAGCGCTTAGACCACTGCGCCACCATTGTGATGAGCATCACGACTGCACCCTTTTTCAGTCGTAAAATGTGAGCGGCCGTCCACTGATCTCGATCGAGTGCAAAAATTCAGCTGGATAGCACACTCTTTCATTCTTATCTTCAGTCACAACTGTGTTTGTAAATGTTGCTGGAATGAGATTCGCTTTGCGAATACTCATCCCCCTTCGGAATCGACGGTTAATTTTTTTTTTTTCGAAAAAAATAAACTGATGTGAAACAACAAATGTAAACTTTATTTGATTGACAAATGCATTCAACCACTTCAGTAAAGACAATAGTATAGGTTCGTGATTATTTTTTTATTTTTTGAATAAAGGTTTAACGACAACCGTGAGCAACTCAATGGTCTATGAGCAGTCGACCGTAATATGTTCACTAACAGTGGTCAACGGAATGTTTATTTACAATCTTTACATAATGGGAAACGTCTGGCCTACGTGAATTAACTCGATCGAATGAATATTAAATTGTATATATACATCACACAGTCCAACGGCATAACGCAGGCAGGTCTTCGAGAGTGTTCGCTGTTCCGATGAGAAGAACTTTGATACAAATGCCTGCTAGCGTTACTTTGCGCAACGATTCGCTCTGAAAAGAGAAGACTTCGGACTTTGGACTATCTCAGTTTCTCCATGGCTCCGCCTTCAACAGGGCTTGAGTCAACCGCACGCTTCTCCCATTGACTGTATTGGGAAATCTCTCACTCCAAAACTCCCGGACCGTTGCCCCAATATCATTTTTCTCTTTGACTGGCGCATCTACATGGTACGTCCTTTATTTTGATACCTCAATCATATCTTTATTTTTAGCCATTCTCTCAAAAAAGGACTCACATTAAAAAAAACGTATAGAAATTAATATATAGATTTACGATTTTTCTGAACGCAACTTTGTTGGTCTGGAGGCTTAACGACCACCATCAGTAACTCTGTGGGCTAGAAGCAGTGCCTGTGTCTCATTTGGGATTACTGCTACCAGTGAAGGAAGAGAGACAATGCCATTAGGCAAACACACCTTCGATGAAGCACTCAGGATTTAAACCTCAACCGGTTTCGGACGCATGGTTAGAAGCCTCTCTCTGGTATAACTTGGACACCTTTGCTGCAAATGAAACTTTTACGAAATAAATATATTCACACATTTAGTTTTGCGTCTGCTTCTGGAATGTATTATCTAACAAAACTTTTGTAAATAAATGTATTCCCTTTTCTGGTTCATGTAATGCGGGCACTTAAAGATCCCCAGCTGTGTTTAAGCGATTTCACTGTAGCTTTCAGATTTCTTCACGACTAGCAAAAACTATTATAGTAATTATATTGCTGCATAAAATCTCAGTATCGTCAAATCAACATTGCACAAGAAGACACATTTCATCAAAGGAAAGCTTTACTTTTCTAACGAATAAACGAAGTGATTAGTGCACAAAAGACATGACATTTCATTTCTTCTTTTCTCGCTTACAGAGACACTCATCCTTACCTTTCTGCTAAGCATTTCTCGCGTAGGACATCAGCTTCCTGGAAAAACGCGAAAACTGCTACATTTCCTTTAATGGCGTAAAACTAATACATTTGCGGATCATGTCATTTGATAAATTATACAGTTTTCGACTATTACTGTTTATGCATGAACGTATACAGTATATGCTAGTACAGATTCAGACGTAATTACCTTACATTTGTGTTCCCATGATCATGACACTCGTGGTAATCTAGTTTTTAATAACCAGAGCGCGTACTAATTTATTATTTAATAATATTAACGTGACATGCCCTTGGTCCTGAAATGGTCCTTCTATATTATTATGACTTCGTATCTATATGACTACTTCGCACCGGGAACTTTCTAAAACGCACTATTTCACTTAGCACGTGACAACGTCGTACTTAGTATTTCCTACTGCGCGTTTACTTGGCAGTTTTTACGTCGCATCTCGTTCAATAAGTAGGGATTGTACATCAATTTTACTCAAAATAGTACACTAAAGAGCAATTGATTTAGAGACAGCTGGTGTTATGCAAATGTGGCTCTGTGGACGGCACTGTAAACGGAAACGACATGACGTATGCAGCGATCCGACAATATAAGGAGTGATGCGACGGGAATCAGTAAGAGTAGGATGCAGTATGGGTAAGACGAAGGATCTAAGCGCATTTGATCTTTGGAAAATTGTCGGGGTCAGACGAATGGGTCACTTCACCTCGGAAGTCGTGCAGGCACTGGGATATTCACGACCCACTGTGTCCCGGGTGCACCGTGAGTACATCGAATCCGGTATAACCATCCCTGCAAGGGCCAACTGCCGTGGACAACAGCGTGTACATGAGCGGGGTCATCGTCAGCTAGCTCGCATTGTAGCAGCGGATAGACGGGCCACAGTGCAAGAATTCACTCGGCAATTTAACGCTGATGCACAAAAACGTGTAAGCAGCTACACCATCCAGAACCATCTCCTCGCTATGGGGTACAGAAGCAATCGTCCCACGAGGGTACCGCTGCTGACCGCGCATCACAGGGTGCAAATATTAGCATGGGCGCGTGAACATTGCCACTGGACCTTAGACATGTGGAAAAATGTTGTCTGGACTGATGAGTCGAGATTCACGTTGGTACATGCGGATACCAGGATACGAGTACGGCGCAAACTACATAAAGCGATGCATCTTCTTTCCAGCAAGGTACTCTTCAAGCTGGTGGGGATGGCGTTCTCGTCTGGTAACTGTTTACGTTTCCTGAAATGGGACCCCTGGTACGCGTGGCATCGTCCCTCACAGTTCGACGTTACCGCGATATCCTGGACGACCATTTGCTCCCGTATGTCCGTCTTCAACATCCCACAGGGGACCTCATCCTGCAACAAGACAATGCACCGTGCGAACGCTCCCGAACTGTATCCGAATGTTTGGACGAACACTCCACCGACATGACATCGCTTCCTTGGCCAGGTAGGTCACCTGAGCTCAATCCCATCGAGCACACTTGGGATGCCACCGAGAAAGATGTTGGAGGCTCTAACCCCCCTCCATCAAATCTACGTGAACTGTGGGAGCTTCTTCAGGGGTCGTGGATCCGTATGGTTTCCCAACGCTTCCGGTGTCTTGTCGAGTGCATGCCGAGGAGAATCGCCGCCGTTAATAGGGCGAGAGGTGGTGCTACACGATACTAGACAGGTATCTCTAATTCATTTGCTCTTCAATGCATAACTACAGTATAGAAATAATCCAAAATTTCTTGGCGTAGAATAGAAATAAAACTTTCCAACTTTTGCCTATCAAAAAGATGCCTTTTTTAAGGAAGGTAGATAGCAGTTAGCTGTCTAGTTGATGTGCGAAAGCTTGAAAAGTTTTATTTCTATTCTACGCCCACAAAAATTTCAGGTTATTAGCATATTTATGCTATTTTGAGTTGTATCTCGTGTTGATTTCACTAACTCCGTGTATATATGTTAAGTCCTTTTAATTCCCAACGTTGTATGGGTGTTCTCTCAGCCTCTCAGAAGTTTTCTGCCTGCGGCCTGGACTGGTCAACTGAGCAGACCAGTGCTTGACCTTGAAAATTACACTAGTCGACAGTTTAAAACTTTGTTTTCGTAACATGGGGGAAATAAAGTGTTTTAAACTAATTTCGGGTGATAAATTCAAATATGACTCAAAGCCTCTCCATGAAGAACAGTTTTTTGTGTATGAACATTTGTTATCTTTTCAGATGCATATATACATGTATACAATGCAAGCCTTATGAAAAAGCCTTTGATTCGGTGAAACCATCAGCAGTTACAATGGCTCTGAAAACCTGCGGTATTGAAGATGCATACATTAATATTATTAATAACATCTATGAAAATGCAAGTGCAAAGATTCGGCTGTTTGAAAATACAACACACATAAAAATTGGAAAGGGAGTGAGACAAGGTGACGCCATATCTCCAAAGCTCTTTAATGCCACATTGGAGGGTGTTTTTCAGTCGCTGAGCTGGGAAAACAAAGGGATAAAGATTAATGGAGATTATCTAACCCACCTTCGTTTTGCTGATGACGTAGTCATTTTTGCTACTAGCCCATCAGAGCTGCAGAGTATGATCCAGGAACTTGCTGACAAGAGTAAAGAAGTGGGATTAAAAATGAACTTTCAGAAGACAAAAGTGATGTTCAATGCTTTTACAAGAAATGAAGATTTATTGATTGATGGATAAAAGCTGGAGATAACAGACACGTACGTTTATCTTGGACAGCAGATATCAAGTGAGGGTCACATTGATGAAGAAATTAATCGGCGTACAAAACTTGCCTGGAGAGCTTTTGGAAGAAACAGCATAATTTTCAAGAGCAATATGCCATTATGTCTTAAAAGAAAAGTGTTTGATCAATGCATCCTTCCAGTGCTTACGTATGGTGCAGATACGTGGACCTTAACTAAAAGAGATATACAAAGACTGCAGACAACTCAAAGAAGCATGGAGAGGTGCATGCTTGGTGTAACCAGGAGAGATAAGAAGAGGAACTCGTGGATCCGAAAAATGACAAGAGTGGAAGACATCATGATCAGAGTTAAATCCCTGAAATGGCAATGGGCTGGACATACTGCCAGAAGGACAGATCATCGATGGACAGCCGAAATTTTAGATTGGATTCCAAGGGACAGGAAAAGACCCAGAAGAAGACCACATGGGAGATGGGTGGATGAAATTCGAAAGTATGCAGGGGGGACATGGAGGAGACTGGCACAAGACAGACCGTTGTTAAGGAAACTTGGGGAGACCTTCGTCCAGCAGTGGATTGATAATGGTTGACAATGATGATGATGATGATGACAATGCAAGGTGCACATAATGCAGTTTTACGTTGTAATGCATTACAGCTTCGCATTGTAATATTTGATAGCATTTATGTGTCTTGTTAGCTATAGAATTACTGTTGTAAAGTACAAATAGCCCATCCATATATTACTGCATATGAGATATCAAAAGAAGAAAGAAATAGAGCAAACAATGTTTACACCAATGTCAATGTATATACACATACTTGTATGCCCGTAAAAATAGTTCATGTTTTCCTCTCATGAGTCGTGTTGCCCTCTATCTGCAAAAACCAGCAGAAATCACTCAACATTGAGTTATCCGATCTGCCTTGATGCCTCTAATTCATCGTTCAGATATCTTGGTGGAATATTTCTGCTTGTTCTTCACTGACTGCTCCTAGGTTCTCAGAGAAGAAGTCCAGATGGGAATAAAGGAAATTTGATTTTAAAGACATCCGGCACCTAAGGTTTTTGTAGTTCTTGAGAAGGTTGTGAATCAGCAGTTTGTAGTTGCCCTCTTTGTGATCACCCAGAAATCCCTTGACCACAAATGTGAAAGTTTGCCATGCTGCGAGATCCGTGCTGCTTAAATTTTCGGTAAAAAGGGAATAGTAAAATCAATTTCAGTATCTGAGGTCTAACGATGATGCCTTCATTTAGTTTTGCATCACTTACTTGCGGAAATGTTTGCTTTAAGTGCAAGAACCCTGGGCCAGGTTTGCTCATAGCCTTTACAAAGTTTTTCATCAGCCCCAGTTTGTTATGAAATGGAGGAAGAAGAATATCAGAGGGATTAACTAGGTGCTTGTTACAAACGTTATATTGTATAGGAATGAAAACATCTGGTTTAGGTCAGTCTGTCTATTCGTAGTGTCCTGTTGTGGCCCTACTGTCCCACATACAAAGAAAAAAAAATGGTGAAGCTACTTTTAAGCACGAGCAAGAATGATATCACTTTCAGATCACCGCTCTAAGTGTTTAGGACCAAACTGGTCATATTGTATTAGAGTGAGAATATTGTCCATACCTTCATACGTCTTCTTCATTCCTATAACATGTGTTACTGGAATGGAAGGCTTCTGTTTTTCGTTAGACAAAAAGACAGCTTTTAAACTAACCTTGGATGAGTGGATATAGTAGACGCCATTCCGCAGGATCCTGAGATATTTCCTAATTCCGTCATTAACCCGTGTATGTCTAAACACATACCATCCTGTATTTCATAGAAAGAACATAGATCAAAATTTCTATTTCTGAACACAGAGACACGCGTACACTTTGCTAGCAGTTTACACTCTTGCAGTCGGGAACCTGAAAGTCTGGCTTGTTGTTTAAAAAGATGTAGGTCTCCAAAAAGACCATTCATTTCATTTTGTTCAATCATGTGGATCTCGTCTAAGTATTTAGGACTGTATGTAAGATTCGGATCTTCATGAGCGTCCATATCTTTATTGGATTAATTTTAATCTATCTCTTCGCAGTTCAATGGAGGTTTTGGTATAGAAAGATGTGGAACAGGCTGATTTCAAATTTCGATACTGTATTTTACTTGTACTCTTCTTTGAAAAGCCACTAACTTTGGTTAAACAAAAATAACTATCTTGCACGGGATCAGTTGGCTAACGCCAAATCATCGGAGCTGCGAAAGGAATGAATTTCAACTTACCTTTCAACTATGCACGCAGGCCAACAAAGCAGGATATGCAGCAGACATGTGGAGCTCACGATTTATTTAGTCTCCAAGATGACATTCAAAATACAAACAGCACGTTTTCTCACAATCTTTGTCAATGGACGATTCAGCGATTTTATGATATGCTGTCTGTGAACATAGCATAACCTAACCGGAACATTAATACATCCTGGATGATCCCTTTTCTCCAATACGCCAACTTTTGATGTAAACATGCAGCACATGTTTCTCCTTCAATGTAAAAAACAGCAATGGCGGTTCGGTTGCAACTACATATTCTCTACCTAAGAAAAAATCAGTGTTCCTACCCAAAACATGTCCGGTGGCGAAATATGACAATAAGAAGATCCAGTTTTCTTTTACATGCCTGCGAGCACTAATGTCGAACAATAGTACGTATTTAATTCCCTATATGACTCATACTTCACGTGGTGCCCATTTTTTAAGGTGAGATCTAAAGTGAGAACCCAAAAATGTGTTAAAAACAGATACCATTTTTCTTTAAAAAAAGGGCTACACCTTTGTTTTAAAAACAGCTACACCGTTGTTTTGTGGTGATAATAAAAGGTGAACAGCGAAATATTACGGTTGCACACCTTTGACAGAATTCTGACGTTCTCGTGAGACTCCGGTGTATTTAACGACAGATTTAACAGGGAGTCGGCCTTGAAATGCGAGTCCTCATATAGCAGATATTTGTCCACCATCAAGACTAACAATGGGGACTAACACCATCAAGACTAACATAATTTAAGATTTTGCTTAAATTATGTGAATACCTTTTTTCATTCTAGGGGACTAAAGAAAAAGAAAAATTTCCCGCTCGTTCCCGTGAGTATGTCCGCAGAGAACGAAATAAGCTGCCTTGAGGACAAGGATTTCATGCTCTGACTCGGAGGGGCTGTGAAAAAGGAAATGGTGCACAAGAAAAGATCATTAATTCAAATAAAAAAAAATAAAAAAGTCAAGCTTTACACTTTTAAAAATGAAGTAGCAGGACAATGTGGTCCGAAATACGAATTACTTGAGCATCAAAAGGAACAATACAAATCACAATAAAGTACTCTTTCAATTAAGCGCCAAAGTAGCATTGTTTTTGGCGTTGACCTTTTGATCAATTCGCCGGACTATTATTATAAATTGTATATCTTTCGTATGGGACTGAACTCATGTAGAGTCCAAAACATAAAAAAGCTAGTGGGGCGTAAACTCATAAGTATCGCACTTGGCGGCACGAGCGCTACAGCTGGACAGTCGTCAAACAGTTTTTAATCGAGTCGTGTGTATTTTCCTGTAATGTCCGGAAGCGTTTCTCAACATTTTATTTCAAGTCATAATATTCCGTATATTACTCGGCATTTTTAAAATTTGTTCGTGTCCCACTTAGTGCTAGAACTTTTACCTTCGTTCGCTAACACTGGGTGTTAGGAGATCAAACATAACTAGCGAAAGGTATACGGTACAAGATGTACGACAACAATTTGATTCCCTTACATGCAAAGATCTAGCCCTCCATTTCTTTCACAGGGTACCCTTGGCTGCTCTCTAGGTGAAGTTGCTGCAGGGAACAAACACCGCCCCTGTGGCGCAGCGATGTAAGCGCTGATTTATGATCATTCGTTCAAGAAAGCTCCGGGTTTGAATCCCGGTGAGGCATGGATATTGCGTTGGTCTTACGGTACTGGATCTCTCCCTTCCATGGAACCAGTGGCCCTAAATTAAGCTTAGGGCCCAATGAGTTGTTACGTTGGTTGTTAAACCTTCAACCTCCCCCCACCCTCACCTCAAAAAAAAGACGCCTTCTTGTTGAGTTCAGCGACATCCAACAGCCAGAACAAATTCAGAGAACACGTCTTAAAGCAAACATTTATCATACAGGGAAGTTCATTCTTAGGTTTAACTTGATACTACTGACACCGCATGATATACTGTATCAAGATCATTTTCAAATGCAATTAACAGAGGTTGCGAACGAAATTAAATGGAAATCCATACGCACAAATCAACGAACATAAAAAAAAAGCAAACGGTGGGAAATCTGCCCTGGGCTTTCGATGTGTCATACTGATTTTAAATGGTATACAGTATTTAAACAATGTTTAAGAGTGGCTCAATTCAGCTCTTCTAAGGCCATTCACGTGCAGTAAAGAAATGGAAAAAGATATTAAGTGTTATATAAAGCGAATATTTAAGTTTATGGCATACTATTGTCCCAGATCTATTAGTCTTGTCACTTGTCTGGATGTTTAGCGGAGACTGCAAGTGGCTTCTGGAAGTCTACCCTAAAGTTTCCCAGTGTGGCATTGCGCTCGTATGCTTAGAAAATTATCATTTGGTTAAGCAGAATACTGATTTTTAAATTACCTGGAATGGCAAAAATTCTTTTTACCATACTCCTATTTAGTACAGATTAGATCAGATCATATGCAGAGGATTTTAGGAAGGGCGTGTCTGTCCATAGGTTTTAAACAACCCTTAGAAATAGGAAGCTAGGAGATTTGGGATAGAGAGCCGAAGGGAAAGTGAGGTAGAAAGGCGGAGAAAGACGCCCTTATGTATTCCCAGGGAGTTAGTATCCGGTGTCAGACGGCTTAAGTGCCCATCCGACGCATGGCTGGTATTCAGTTGATCGAACCGGAGGTCTTCTCCGTGGCATTACTCTTGACCACTAGGCCAACAGTATTTACTACAGAATTCCCAATTTTCTTTAATTTTATATTACATATTTACTAGTAAATACTGAAAGCAATACATTATGGTATGTTACTGTGTTTTAAGTTTAAACCATTTATAATATTAAGAAATGCAATTTCTTTATCAAATAAAATTTGAAACATCTATGAAACTTTTCAACCGCAGTCGGAGTATGATTTTCAAATGTCTCTTCCAAGGCGAATGCGCTGTTTTAAGTCCACGTAAAAGACTTACCTGCTACCCTTCTTAATCGTAATGTGTGCGTGAAAACCATGGAAAACTTCACTTCCTGGTGCTTTGAATCTGGGCTTTTGTGGTACTACTAACGACTGCTGTGGTTAAACTGAGGTATTCGGCTCCCAAGGAGTTCAAGCGTTTTTGAAGTGCGTGGTGTATTTCTGAACGGCTTTTGCAGACACCTTTATTTAGCTTGAGGTCCTCGATTTTGCGATTTAAGCCATGGTTTGAAAATTTCAAAATGCGTTATGTCTTCAGGTGTGTCACTCTGTCCCTGCTGACGGGCCGCACACCCATGGATAAAATAAGGGAGTCGACAATGTAAATGCTTGGTCAATAACAATGTTAATCCAATCCACTGAAAAATACTTGTGCAATAAACTACCCAACTGGATACAACAAAATACCACCCATCCGTTCTACCAAAAACCCGCTAAAATCAACGTAATCACTCCTAATCCAACGAAAAGCGCTATTGGCTAACGCTATATCTTCTAAACCCCAAATTTACTGGAAAAACGAATACAAAAAGCACACCAAAAGAACTTACGGGTTCCCTTTACAATGCGCACCAAATGTACAACACACAAAGTACCGGAGGTATCATGCATTGCTCTGGATGAAAGGGTAAAGTGCAAAACCAGAGATGTGTAATCACTGATGTGCAGGGTAAAATATGGATTGATATCATTGCTGTATGGTACTCTCTTTCGAATTCAGAGTTTAAAATGGAATGCATAATGAAGAAGCGTTTGGTAAAGGATTTAAATAAACGTATTAGAAATTTTCATCGCGACGTTTCCATTGCACATTTATCTAAATGTTACTAATAGGAATGAAAACAGATTAACATGAAACCACTGTGAAAGAACATTTGAAACAAAAAAATATCCCGAGACATATTAGAAACTTTCTTCCCAATGAAATTGTTCCAATTTCAAATAAAAATTTCCCTGTTTCCATCAATGAAGTAGTTACTTCGAGAGGTAAGTTGCTGGATCTAATATCATGGGCATGAACACGTATTAAATTCAGAGTAACCCGTATTAAACAAAAGGACAATAAGTTTAACCCGTATTAAACTTATTGTCCTTTTGGAATCACAAGTATATATCCCATCCACTACCTACAAAACATGATACGAAATTTAATGTTAAAGCGCTGCGATATTTTTACATTTTGAAACTGATATCTGATATTTCTGTTTCATGATCACACGTTCGCCATCCATTTCCACAAACGAACAAACAATTCGTTATCTAATTGGTCTCACCCCCTTCAGCGCGGCCCAATGACAGGACGAAAAACGGGAACAAAATACTTATTCGTGATGCTAGTGGAGTGTTTGGAGGACATTTTGAAATTTCTCGCTGTTCTTACAAGGTCGGAAGGACTTTTTCTTCAACTGTGGAGGTGTCTGCACATGATTATGCATGGAAAAGCCTGAAGGCTTCCCTAGATTGTTTATGACTTTGTAATGGAGTTTTGATTTTGTGTTATTTCCTTAAGGCTCTACGAGACCCGCCATCTTGTATTGCTGCCTTCTCTTATTAACCAAAAGGCAAGCGTATTTCACAAATTGCTCGGGCAATTTGGCACATTTTGGAACACCGTTGTGGTTAACGCAAGATATACTATAAATAAAGAGTTTCCTGGTTTCAGATTTTCATTTTGGACCTTTTAATAGTTTTTTATTAATTAATAGAGCTATGGAAGACGCCTTGGTACGACTCTCGCTGCAGATAAAAAATGAAGGGAAATGTCTATAAAAATTCTGAAACCAGGGAACTTTTTATTTATCATATATCTTGCGTTAGCCACAAACGGTGTTCCAAAACGTGCAAAATTGCCCTAGAAATTTGTGAAATACGCTTGCCCACTGGTTAATAAGAGAAGCAGAAATACAAGATGGCGTGTCTCGTAGAGCCTTAAGAGGTGCGGAGCTGTCGGGATAACTGGCAGCCGGACACTTGACGTTAGGCAGCACCGCCTTCCTCAGTCTGTCGGTGTTTTTTTTCGTGTTACTGTTGTGGAGTCCCGACTATTTTCGAGCTTTTCTATCCTCCAAACCTGTCCTGTTGGCAACTGGAAAATGGAAAGGTTTTTTGTCTTTGTTTTTTGACGGTAATTCTCCCTCTCTTTGTTTTCAGGGTATGGAATTCAGGGGTGTCAGTGAGAGTGGGTGTTTTTTTATTAATTATTTATTAATTTAATGCTCGTGAGTAAAAGTGGTGGTTATGTTGGGTGCAATGTACCGCTTCAAGACGCCTATGAGCCCTGTCGGAAGTGAGAGTGGCTGCTGCTTGGGGTGCTTCTCTTAGGCTCTAGCTTTTATCGGGATTCATGCGCCTTTGATTTTAAAACAGTGGTGGGTGCAGAGAAATTAAGGGACAAGCCAAATTGTTGGCAATCCTTATTATCCAAGGTAAATAAACAGTGTGAAAACAGTGTTCGGTTTATCTACATGATAGCAGAAGAAATTGCAAAACGTGGAAAGCGTTTTATTTGCCGGAGTGTTCCTGAAAGTGTGTCTTGAGAGGCAGTTGATATGCTTTGCTCGTTACAAGCTCAAGTTGTTTCCCAAATTAGCTTGTCTGGTGCGACAGTGTCAAGGCGAGTAGAAGATCTGGCAGCAAATGTGTTCAACAATTTTCAATCCGATTGCAAGGAATTTATATTTTATTCTATAAAGATTTATGAATCCTTAGCTACACAAGTAGCCATTTTCATTCGTGGCGTTGATAAAAACTTCTGTGTAGTTGCTCTTAAAGACTTGGAACGGGATTCAGATTTGTATTCATGTCGTAGAGATAGCTTGGCTAAGTGTGAGTTTACATATCCACCATAACCACAGATGGTGCGCCTCATATGTCTGGAAAGAAAGGAGGAGTAAAAACTTTAATGAAATCTAACACGCTGTCGGGAAGGAGTGCCGTAACACTAAGTTAATTGCTTTCCATTGCATCATCCATCAAGATAAACTGTGCGAAGTCCTTCTCTAACTTTGAACATGTGATTATTGTTGTTGTGGAAGCGATCAATTTTATCAAGACGAAAATTCCCAATCACAAGCGATTTCCAACGTTCTTGAGCGATTTTTAACTGAATTTGGTGACGTTGCATATTACGCGAAACTACGCTGCTTGAGACACGGGGAGATACCTCATTGCCTTTATTCATTGGAGGACGAAGTTCAGAAATTCATGAAATCCAAGGAAGACCCATTCGCGAGGTCCATGAGGAGGTACAGTTGTGACTTTGCATTTCTTGCAGGTCACCGCAATGAATTGACCTACCGTTTAATTGGGAAACGTCAACTTGTTCACAATCTCTATGACTATGTGAAAGCTTTTGAGACCAAAGAAATCCTGTAGGAACGTCAGTTGCAAAGTAAAAGTTGCAATCTCTTTTAAATATTAGAGGCGTTTGTGAATGAAAATAGAACGTTGAAATCAGATGATTGTGTACAATGCATTTCAAATCTGTCAGAAGAGGTAAACAGCAGATTTTCTGACTTCAGAAAGAACGAAATTTCCATAGGAAAATTTCGCCTTGCCCTTCTTTGGTTGACATCGAAAGTGTTCCACCTCACCTACAATTAGAGTTCGCAGATCTGCAGTGTGACTTTGCAGTGAAATGCAATTTTTTACATGTTCCTACAGTAATTGACTTTCATTCCAAATACGTGTGACTAACAAAAAGGATCCAGAAATATATCATGCTTTGTTCTACGCTTCTATTTTTGGCGGTACCTACATATGTTAGCAAATCAGTCAAATGAAAAACGCAAAACCAAAAGGAAGGACACGTCTGACCGACCATCATTTCGAACTACCTTTACGAATTGCGATAAAACGGATTACACCCGATATTGAGGTTTTAGTCAAGAAAAAACAACGCCCAGTTTAACCTTAAGACTTTAATGTCATCCATCTCTGCTCTAATATAAGTAACGTATTGTCAATGGATTTTATTTGTAATATACAGAAATTTTATATTAGTACTGACTTCATTCGGTTTCATAAAGTACGAAGTATATTTCTGCTGAACGTTCTTTTGGCTATAAAAGTGTAGGATAGTATGAACTGAAATATGTCATCTGTAATTCTCAATCAGTCTCGACATACGTGCTGCCTGTGGAAGTTTTCGGCTTTATTGTTGTGGTTCCCGGTCCTGAAAGGTTGAAGACCCAGAATTTCAAGTATTAAAACGCATACGCTACTAAAAACACATTTTTGTGTATAGTAGTGTAGGGTTGGAAAATATATATATATATGCACAATTTCGCATACATATGCGAAAACGGAATGCTCAACATTACCTTCCTTTAAATAAATAACAGCTTTCTAAAGTGAGCGATGCTTATAGAGCACATAAAGCGTAAGAAAATTTTTATTAAGCAATGAATACTAGATAACACTTACCACAATTATTGCAAAAATGTTATACAAGTCTTCAGAAAGCTTAAGGCTACATAATCTTTGAGGAAGCAGTACGTGTTATTTAAAGTGGGTTTAATTGCAGCGATTAAAAAATCGCCTTACATTAACCAAGTTATATTATATGTATAGCCAAAGAAAAAATTTTAAAATTCAGTAATTATTACATCATTTTCGTATATTTTACTGCAAATATTTTGAAAATATTGTTTGAAATACCGTGCAGTGAAACAAAATCTTTCGTTCTATCACGGTTGCTCCAACGGAAGACAGTGAACGAAAAAAGAATTAGTGGGAAACAGAAAGTGGAGTAAAAACCATACTTAGAATAAAACTAAATGTTGGTTGATATATATTATTTCTGAACTGTATAAAGCAACATATCATTCGGATATATTGCTTTATAAAGTTCAGAAATAATATTTGTCACCCAACATTTAGTTTTATTCCAAGTATGGTTTTTACTCCACTTTCAGTCTGAGGATGCTTCCAGCTGCTTTTTCAAAGTTGCAAACAAGTGTGCTGAAGCAAGATCCTCTAACACATATTCAGCACAGATTTTTCTGTAAAGATTAAAAAACGAACATTTCTTATTGCAAAGCTAGGAAAATTTATACTTCAGAAGTAGTGGAGCTTTTGAAAGAATATTTCGAAAGTTTTTTCTAGGAAAATTAAATAAAGAAGAAAGTTTAGTCGGTCTTTTGATAAAAAACACGAAAACGTGCGTATCTTAATACAAATCAAACGACTAACGTCTGTGTACGATTAAAAAATAAGGGTAAAAATCTATGAATAATTTAATTGATCTAAATAAAACCATACATAACACCTTTCGGTTCATAAAATACATTGGCGTGCAAAAGTTAAGGACGAGACGGTTTTTTGAATATAACGTCGTGCAGAAGTGCTCCACATCAACTCAAATCATACCATAAGATCCCCAAGATGTAATGATAAGGGAAAAGTGAGCAAAACCGTCCAAACAAGGAATTCAAAGGACACAAAGGCACTTTATTGAAAAGGTAGCATCGAGCAAAACTGGACTGAAGACAGAAACGTCCATGTGATAAGCGGCTGCCAAGGAAATCCAGTCTTTAGTAGGAGATATGATTGTCCCTGACTGCGTCGCAGGATTTACAACGTCTGTCCATGCTGAGGACGAGGTTGTCAATGAGCCGTTGAGGCATTGTGGCCCATTCCTCTTGTAGCGCCAATCGCAGCTGGCGGCTGGTGACCTGCTACCAAGCATCTCTCGAGATGGTCCCACATGTGTTCGATTCGATTTAGATCCGGGGACCTTGGGGGCCAGCCAGGCTTTAAATATCTTCATTCTCCAACAGCTCTGCGACAGCCACTGTACTATGAGGTGTAGTGTTGTCGTCCATGAAGAGGAACGCAGGACCCACAGCACCTCTGAACAGACGCACGTGAGGCAGGAGAACCTCGGTACAGTAGCGGACATCAGTGACTGAACCTGCTTGGAAGATGTGGATGTCAGTACGGCTACCAAGCATAATACCGCCCCAAACGAGAGCTCCGCTACCTCAGAACCTGTCCCTTTTGATGATGTTGTAGGTGTGATTGCACGATCCCTGCTCTCTCCAGATGTGTATATGTCCAGAATCACTCGTCAGACTAATTCGGCTCTCATCCGTAAAGAGAACTCGACCCCATTGCTGATGTGTCCAGAATATATAAATAAGTTTTCCCAAGCTTTAGCACATCAACTAGATGGCTTTTTCAAGGAGGTTAGACAGAAACTGTTTATCTTCCTTGAAAAAGTCGTTTGGTTGATGTGCGAAAGATTGGAAACGCTTATTTATATATTTCGCGCCAATAAATGGGATTACGAGTCTACATAATTGGTGTACAGCTTCTCGTTATTAATATAATTCGGTTTGTCCAAACGTTTGTCAAAATTTTGTAGCGCAGTTGATAGGGTCATCAGCATAGCAACAACCAAGAAAGAAATATTTGTGACATCACATTTGGGCTCTTCGTGTTTTCATGCAGGGGCTCTGTGAATGGAAACTGCTTTCCGCATATAAAGATGTGACGTCATCATCATAGCATCAACTGGGAAATTTGGAATTTCTAGCTTAGCTTTCCATGTTTCTGGCAGGTGTTCTGCGAATTACACTTTTATATGATACTTCTTTTTACTGTTGTAATGTTCATGAGACATACATTCTGATTTGGACATCACGAACAAAAAATACCTGGTTATTAAGAACATGGTCCACAATTCTTAATTTTCCTTGTCATTATTGACGGACTTTCAACTAGTTTAACAATAATATATTCAAAACGCAAAATGCCGAAGAAATCCAATGTACACTAGTTCATTCCAAATATATTCCAAATGTGCAGTAATTTATTTTACAAATAATTCTATATAATATACCTCAAACATCTTTAAATTTTTCAAAGAATATTTCTCTTTGACAGATACGAAGGAATTATTCATTGTATGAATTGTCCATGGAACATTGTTAACTACGGAAAATCCTTTGGAAGGAACTGTTTAAAATGTTTTATGAAAACAAGTTCTTCAATCACAGTATGGGGACTAAATTTCAAAAACGATTACTGATATTAAGTAAAATAGTAACATGACATTTCGGCGACGATCGTGTTTCAACGTCAAAATAATTAACAGTAATTAATATGACATCAATTTCTCTGTTGAAAGTCGTTTTTAGAATAAATCCTTACGAAAAAAATAAAAAAAAGAAACATTTCGGAAAGCGGATCATCAGAAATACAAAAAAAAAAAAAAAGACAGGGACAGAAATGTAAAATTATGTAACATACTCGTAATTATACATTAATTAACACTTTAACGACCAGGACCGGAAGTTCTTGTGTCTCTCAGAATTGCATAGCATGCAAAACGGATGTTGCCATGTTCTGATTTTCTGTTGCTTTCTCACCGCTGTACAGGGGAACAAAAGAAGATTTAATACTGTACAACGACCGTCACATGAACCTTTCGATCTGTAGGTTTGATACACACGGACCGTAAGACATTTTTCAAGGACAGTCGTATTATTTTTTCATGGAGAACGGAAGCGATATCGTCCGAAACATGAATAGAATTAGTGATGGGTTACCTTTCGGAAATTACCCATGATGCGTAAATGCTTGATAATTTTTTTCTCGAGGTATAACTTATATAGTGATGGGTACATGACAATGCCAATAGTAGAAGCAGGAGAAAAAATATATTTTTCGGCTGGCATTTATGTTATGGAATTATGGAAGTACAGAAATATAGAAATAACAATAACTAATTAAGGTTACTTTTCTTGTCACGCATTTGTACGGAGTTTTTAGAGAATATAGCAAATAACAGCATGTGTTCTAGTACTAATTAATAGACCACAACGTGTAAAAGCATTGAAGAATGTAAGCTTTTAGATTATACCATAACAAAAACATCAAAAATTAACACCAGCAAGAAAAATATACAGTTGTTATTATAATATATATAAATCTCCTTTTCCGAAACACTGAAGAGTTACATTGGTTTTGGAAAGCAACGTATGCATGGTTTTTATTATGTTAAAATTGCATATGCATCAGTTGTGTGGGAACTAACTAATACAGTTATTATTGGCATAATTCAGTATACGTAAATTTCCGAGCTTTCTCTATCCACTGGGAAGCTTTATCAGACAGCTGTCAGACACAAAATGCAGAGAATAAGAATGGGTAAGAAACAAAGTTGAAATTTTAAAAATATTAATAGCTTGGAGGACATCACTAGCGGTAATAGGTGTTATTTATCACGCAAGTACACTCTGCGTTGGGACGTGTAGCTATCCCTTAATAATATATACATCCCAAGTTATAAGTAGTTCCATAGAAACAGCACCATGTCATGCTATATTGTTGCAGAGAATTTCGACTGCTCCTCTAGTAACGGTCTCTTTAAAGTTTCTGCAAGGGCTAACTCCTGTAATATTATTCCGCATAGAAACAGCAGTGCGGTTCATGACTTCCCTGGCAAGCGCCGTGGTATGCATGTCATGGTCGAGATTTCATGGGAGTTATTTTTATCTAGTGGCTAAGGAGCACGTTGTAATTCCGATATTTTCCATAGCATTTTTGTATTGGGGTGTATACAAAAGGTATAGTGTACACACCAGCCTCTTTTTTCTCCCATTATGTCTCCTTGCGGGTAGATATGATGAGTCATAAAGGATCGGTGTTGTTATAGATAAAATTAGTTACATTTATGTTCCAGATTTTTTATCCCTAATGTACTGTTGAGGCTTGTATATTTTGGATCATGCGTATCTCATTGTCGTCCTTATTAATCTTTCCAACGCAGATTATGCCGTTCTTCACATGTATACGTATTCTGCCTGTATCATTTTAAATACCCTGTTGTTTTTTTGTAACTTAACTAGAAAAATTCCTGATTTCTTCAGTATTCAGGCAGTCGAACTTCTATGTATTATAAGCTCTACTAAACCATACATTGAACTCAGCGGCTTTATAATCTCCATAGAAGGGTGAATCAATAGTAACAACGATAAATAGCGCCGTTGGTTTGCAACACACATGGAAGTGGAAATTGGATGTTTCATTTACTGTGAGAGCGGTGTTAAGGCAAAAAACTATTCAATTCACTCTTACCCCCTTGGTGAATTTTTTGTATTGCGCATGTTGTTTATTTTTGGGAAACAGTTATTGAGCAACATACCGCTATCAGTAATATACATAGCAATGTTTCTTTTGGAAACCATTAGCACATGCTCACGTGTCGCACATATATTAATAAATAAATTAATACACATAGCAATGTTTTTTGGAAACCATTAGCACACTCTCACGTGTCGCACACATATCAGTGAAAAATTCGTAAAATTAGAAATTATTTGAAATAATTTACGTAGTGCTGCATGTTCAAATAATTAGGTACTTTGCAAGTTATAAAAAGCATGTAACCGATTAGGATTATTTATTTTAATACCTTTCTTCTATTGAGAAATGGGTTATAAATTAAATTCCAGAGTAGATATTGTTCGTTTCGATTGATGTGGAGTTATACCGTGTAAACCCAAACACACTCGCTCGGGGTAATGACACAGACGTTGCTGTGATTCCAGTTAATTCGTTCTTCATAGAGAACAGTGCTTTCTAGCACAATTCATTTTGGAGGACAACTGATGAAACATGGATATTTAGAAATTACTTCTTTTTTAGTTGGGCTTGAAGATGAATTTCAGGACCGAAATTTTAATATTGACATTCGGCGATATGTGTCATCAACAACAAAATTTTCCTTTCTTATAGAAAAGAATGCATAGTGAAATAAGTGAGTCAAAGTCTAGATTTATATGTACATAATCCATGCCCACTTCATCGATAACATACACAGAAGGCAAATTGCACAAATATAGAATGCTAAAGAAACATAAGCAAAAGTTTTCAATTCCTTACTCTTTCAGAGTCAAAACATCGGCCCACAAATGCAGTTCAACGTTATAGCAAAAGGAACGCGAACAAAAAAACGCTTAACGATTTGCTTAAAAATGGGTTTCTCAGTTTATGATATTCTAAATTGAGAATTATGTAAGCACGTTTGCTTTATTTTTCAGAACGGAATGTTACCATGATCTCTGAGACTAGTTCTCTGCAACACTGATAAAAGTCGCTGTCTCACTTAGCGACGAATGTCACCCTGTAAAGATTCCACAGATACCTCATACTAGAGCAAGGTTTAGCGATGAAATACACTAGAATCGTCACGATGTCAAGAGCAATATGTTCGATGTCAAGAGTAATATGTTCGGTGTCAAGAGTAATATGTTCGATGTCAAGAGTAATATGTTCGATGTCAAGAGTAATATGTTCGATGTCAAGAGTAATATGTTCGATGTCAAGAGTAATATGTTCGATGTCAAAGAACACTGTTTGCCTTCCGTTGTCGGAACGGAAGACTACCACAAACTCTGAGACTAATTATCTGCAATGAAGATACCAGTCGCTAACAGTCGCAATGAACGAAATAAGGTCACCCTATGAAGAGTCCTGGATTGCCTCATCGTAGGGCAAAAGTTTGACGATACAGTACGGGAACATAGCTCGTCATTCCCTGAAACGTGCTTTTTCCTTTACCTGAATTGCCCAAAACGATGAGATATATCCACTCTGAGATTAATTGAGTGATGCTTTAAACATGTACTTGAAATAAGTAGCAATTCTTGGTGTCCCCACTAGGAAATAAATATATCCTCCTCCCTACAAATTTCATTGAAACGTCTGTTTGAATTTATCTTACAGCACAGTTAATGAAAAGCGACTGAAACAAAAAACACTACAAGCTTGAACTACAAAAGAACTGGAACTAACAGCTACTAAACAAGAAATGGGGCGTGAACGAAAATGCCGAAATGCTGCGATCTGTCGGCCGATCTGTTATCATCATAATTCAGGAATATGGGACTAGGTTTGGACGTACTTCATCTCAGGAATTAAGTAATCTGTTTTGTGCAAAATGCTCTTTTCTTTGCCTGAATCACATTTTAAGAGTAGTGCGTTAAATTACTATAGTTTTTTTAATTCCTTTTCAGATCTGTATGTACGCTTTGTACTTACTGAATATTCCAGCTTTTAAGACCTCAGTTGAAACGCCCATTGTTTTCATTAAGTTTTAACATTACTATTCCAATTATCGAATTTTAAAAGGGTGTGAAGTAAAGCTGAAAAAAATATAAACACTCACTTTCAAATTTCTCATTTTTCCTCATTTGTCGGAGGTGGAAAATGGAAAAGGATACATACACATCACTGACACTACATTTCTTGTTAGATACGTGAAAGAAATTCATTAGTTTTTGTGAAGTTGGATGCACTGCCCTTTCCCCTTTCCCTACGACATCACGAAAGAACTGTATAACTAGGAATTACAACAGACATTTGTTGTTGTTTGTGTTGCAGTACTAGCCGTTTAAAACGAAGTTTTTAAATGAGACACAAACTGAAATTTATATTATACAAATGCAAACGTTTCACTAATTGAAACTTCAAAGGTAAATTATAAATCAAAATGTAACTTTACAAGGTATAGATAAGTTAGCTGTATTTAAGGAAAGGGATTAGATTTAGCCTAAAAGTGCACGATGATTTACATTTATTTTCATGACTAAGAATAGTATATTTTCATTTTTTCTTTATTTTCCTATATCACAGTCCTACTTAGGATACAAAAACCTTGCTGTATTCAGTTTAAAATTGAAATTTAATAAACATAAAATATTAGTAGAATATATTACTCAATTTTCATGGCCCTGAGAATAGTATTTTGATAACTTTCTGTGAAGAAGTAGACAACTCACTTCCCGCGGAAAAAGACCACGTACAGCACAGGGCGATAAACAAGTGACTAATTATTACCTCGCAAAGTCCAAATTATTATCTAAAATTAAAAGAAAGGGCCCATCGTCAATTAGATGCGGCAAGAAAAACACCAGGCCACCCTGGGAACGCCCCTTCCTGCAATCAAACCTCGAACTTTTCCCCCAAAGAATGCTAGAACATTCCTTTGAGTTCTTATTACGTGAAACAGCACAGACCCCAGCTAAATTCATTGTGGTACAACAGGACACTAACGTAATGCATATTTTCATTTTCCTTTAAATTCTTAGGTGTCCACATTAAGAGCAATTCCGGACCCAGACCGCGAAAGCAGATACAGAATTTCGAGACGACGAATCGCTCTTGATGTAGATATATCAGAAATTCTATAGCGTCAAACTGCCAGTTGGGACTGGAAATGCTAAGCCTAATGTGTTCGGATGCGTCTTTATCGCATCCGAACACATTAGGCTTAGTATTTCAGATACCGTCAGCAGTTGAAGGAAATAAATGGACAGGATACAAACACTACATTACCACGAACTGCTTCGGTTGGTAAGGTTTCCTTAAGAAGTTTTTAGAATTAATGTATAATTGAATAATTTTTTATCAGTTTTGAAAATTTAACTGACACTTTTTCTTCAGGGCGTTTGTTTCATCCCTAACATAAAATACGTTGAAGCTTTGAAGCGGCACACATATGCTTTCACCTAGTCGGTTACGAGGGAAACTGCCCGATTCTGTTGCAGAAATTTGTTTTCAACAACACATAAAAACTTTTGTTCTCCTGGTTTTTAAGATAATATTTTTGATTTTGCCGAAATTTAAATTTGAAATTGTACTAACAGTTTTAGAGATTTCTTTTACAATGAAATATTCCTGTTAAATATTTCTGACAGAAAGTGATCTACTTACTCCGGATTTCTACATGTAAAAAAATATGTTGCGCAGATCTTATCGAGTGAAGAAATCTTAGTCACCTATTTCAAATAAAAATATTGTTTTGATTCAGAAAACTTGCAGTTTATTGATGGATATCGCACACCAAATGTCTCAGAATATGCCATAACACCAAACTAAGGCTATGACTTACTCTTCTGTGACCATCTGTTTGTGTCTGGCGGCTTACAAGCGTTCTTCGAGACTGCTCTTATGATATCAATCTCTTAATGTTTCAGAACAAAAAAAATCACCCGTACCACTGTTCGCGTGGGTAGACATCGTACAGAAACAACCTTCATTTCGCACTAGGGTATCTCAAGAAGCGTGGAACACACCCATTGCGTTACCTCATTGGAGGAAGCCCGTCAAAACGGCGAACAATTCCGATCATTCATCCTGATCTTTTAGAATAGGAGTATCTGGAGTTTTGATCGACGGAACCGGAAGTTAAGGTGTTCAACGTGAACGACACTGTCTTTTTCATAGATAGACAGTGGAGTGTAAAATTAAGATACACAGAATGCTCCGTATCTCTAGGTTGCTAGAATAAAAAACTCAGCAACAAATATCTGTTCACCTCCACTCGAAATGTAATGAGGAGATAAACAGGAAAAATACAAGGCCTTGTGTGAACGGAAGTAAACTAGTATGTTTCAGTAGCGAAAAGAAAAAGATAATTTCTTCTATAACTCAATGCAGATCTAAGAGCTCAAAGAGTAAACACGTGTTAAACTCATTGTAATTCGATATACAAAGCAAATATTTAAAAAATGATACAGTGCCAAGCTATTCTTCCATATCAGGCATACAAATAGTTCTGAAATGAATGATTGTGCCGGTACGTGAGCACAAAATGTTGAATTTCTTGTACCTGTTTGAAATTGTGGAAATTCATTTGTATTAAATATTATGTTTAAAAATAAGGTATGTATTTCAAAGGTCACTTGCAGTTATTTTTGAAAAACGAAGTTTATTGATTGTTCCACAAAGAATGGTTTAAAATCATTTTTTTCCTTTTTATCCTAGGATTGGATGCTGTTGGGTCAAATCGCATGTTTACGTCCTTGTGTTTGGCAAGTATTTTCTTTTTAGGTCTTCCTGAGAATCTTCATCTTATTATCCAGAAACACATCATGTTACGAAATGTTCTCTTAGTTAATGAAAGAATAGTATGGCATTTGGTCATCTTGTTTACATTTGTTCATAATCAAGTAAAAACTGTGGTGCAAGGGATAAAGCAGTTTTTAAGTGCTCTTCCAAGGAAACAAATCAGACAGTTCGGGAACATGCCCCTCCATAGGTCGACTTCCCACCTCTAACAGGAAAAGATAAAACCTCCATCGGACCTAATACAGTGGAAATTCCTAATAACCCTTCTTTACCACATGATAACTCTGAAAAATGTGATAAATCAGTATGCATTTAAACATTGCAGAGAATTCTGATCGTTACATTTTCGGCTCGGGGATAGACTCTAACTTGCTTACAAATTTTGAAGTTGACAATCAAAATTCAAAATTTGTATTATATGGAGTAATCCCGTATTTCTTTCATGATCTAACTTGCTTGTTGAACATAGAGTTAAATCATAATTAATTTGAAACGACATTGTTTTTGGTACGTTTTATATAGTTCAAGAAGGTAATATTTTCTTGTGATTTCACATTTCTTAAAGGCTGCGGAGCATCTTTATTTGAAATGCGTGTAGAGGTGGAAAGAGTGTCTCACAATTCAATATTTCCGAAGAAAGGAATAAGTTCCTGTGGTCTATGATTTTCCTGTGGCTGTGCAATTCTGTCATCAGTTTTCGAATGTGCTGTTTGATTTTTAATACAACCAGTCTGTCCTGATAATTTAAAAAACATTTTTTTCAGTTTTTGCTGACCTGAGCTTCTTATGCTACGTGCACTGTTCGGGTTAGTGACAAAATCAGGAATTTCATAAAATCTCTTCATTTTGTGTGTTACAACACGGTACAGATTTAACCAGAAAGTTTTAATAATTTGTAATTTCGCTTATTAATTTCTTAAATTCAGAAGTATGAAAAATATTCACAAGAGATTTTACATTCTCAGTAGCATTGACTTCAAATCCTACTGTAAAGTTTACGAAGAAAAATTTGAGAACCTAAAAGGAAATTTTTTTGTAAGAATCGGAAATATCAAAAGTTTGACGAATAAACAAACCTCGCATTTGAAATCGTGCTTAACCTAAGGAATATGTTTTACGTTTTATAGATTAAACCTGGTGTAATTTTTACAAATAACAGAAGAAGCTATTAATTTGAGGATGTCTAATTTGCGCATTTTGTTTAAAGTATTTATTTCAGAAAAATGAAGTATTTTAAATGAATTGTAAAACTTAGAGTTGCTATTTTTCGTTCCTGGATATTATTTTGAGAGCAAAATGGCTCTGTAATTCTAAATATAATGCGTTGGAGAATACAAAGTGCAGTTTTTAAAGGCTAATGAGCAAAATGTTTGAGGAAAAGTGATTATGTTAACATAGGTACTAAATCAAATCACCTGTTTTGTTATAAAACACGTTTTTCCCAGAAGATGGTTCTAGTTTAGCTGGTGCACATAATAGTTTTTCTGGGTATAAATACAATAAGAAAAGGTAGGATACATTTGATTAACTGATTGACAAGGATTGCATTTTCACCGTAGTATCGCAATTGGACCTCCGCTGATTGGCAAATGATTGTCTTCAAAGATGAGTTACGTTTTCTGCTTCATTGAACGGATGGACACTGGCGTACAAAGTGAGAAACATCGGAGAACAAACCCAATTCAACAATTGCTGGAAGAACACAAACTAACTGGTGGGGGCAACGTTATTTTCTGGGGAATAATTTCATGGAATTCTCTCTATCTACTCATACATGTGAAAGGTACTATGGGCCGTATTCGTTATGAATCCCTCCTTGCAGACCAAGTACACCCATACATATTGATTGTCTTCCCTGGGACGGATGGGATCTTCGCGCACGACATTGCGAAGTGTCACACAGCTAAACATGTCCTAGAATGGTTGGCAGAGCACGATGAAGACTTCAGAGTATTTCCCTCGCCCCTAATTCCCCAAACGTACACCCAATGTAGCATCTGTGGGATCATTTCGTTCGTGTTGTTCGCTCTATAGATCTTCCACCACGCACCCTCCAGAAGCTATCAGATGCACTGTGGTCAGTATGGCTCCACATACCTGAGAAAATCCTCCATACCCTTAATGAGTCACTTCCAGCCCGTGTGGCTGCTGACCGCGTTGCACACGGCGGTTACTCTGGATATTTGTTGGTGGTCACAATTATGTGACTCGACCGTGTAAATAATACTTTATTTAGCTTACGTAAAATAGGAAATTCGATAGAAGACCACGAGGTAATTGAAAATGTTGCTGGTCTCAATGGTGGTGAAATTTAGACTAATATAATTTATTTAGTTCAAACAAGTCGAAAATTCCATGGAATACTTTGAAGGATTTAAAAACGCACTGCCTTAAGATAAATATTTTCCTGAAATGTGAAACATACAGGGAAGCACCATAGTTTGGAGAATGCGATATTCAAGACGAGTTATTTTTTTAAGCAAGCACATGCAAATAGTATGTCATTGGTAGCAGTATTTTTATTTTAAACTGTGATGTACATGTAAATATTATAATAAAGCAACAGATATCACAATTACTCAGCAACATTAATTCCTCCGTTTCTTAACGAATACTGTTGTTTAACAGATAATCTTACAGTAAATGTGTGAAATCCGTTTTTATGGTGTAGGATTCAAACTACAGCGTAAAAGCAAACTTTCGCTACTCACGGGTGGGTTTTTCAGGCAGCAAAGCTAAATGTGAACACTAAATTAGAAATACAACCAGTTTCAAACGTTTTCAAGATTTAAATACAGAATAATATAAAACTGCCTAAACAATGACATTTTCACGCGCATGTGACACTTGATGCATGACTTAGCATTTCGGGATTCCAAAGATCGAGTGCCAGACGTAACACAGAGGTGTCTGCATTGCAGACGTTGGGGATAAACAGGATTTCTTTTGTCTCTCTATAAGCTGTGACTCTAGCCGTTATGTATGGTGCTACTTTTCGGATTTCTTCCCACTTAGGTGTACTTTCGGATTTCTTCTCACTTAGGTGTACTTTCGGATTTCTTGCCACTTAGTTCGGATTTCTTGCCACTTAGTTAGAATTTCTTGCCACTTAGTTCGGATTTCTTGCCCCTTAGATGTGTCTTTCGTACATTACGTCACGTTTGTAATCCTGGAGTCGTTCTTTGAGCGAGCGTTTTATCATGCAAATGTACCCACTGTTTGAGCCGTCAGGGTACTCAAGAGGGATAGCGTATACTCAAGTGTTCTGAAGATCAGTGATAACTCGTTTTTTGAGTGTGCCGTATGAGGCAATCGTTTTTGGATCCTTGATGACTTGGTCAAGCCCGAGTTTTCGAGGAAGTTTTTTAAAAATTATTAGAAACCTATGATGTATGGGCAAGATCCAATATACTGGAGAGGTGGTATACTTCTCTGCGTATTAGGTTAATGACGGTTGATTCTGCTCTTTAGATGATGTTGTCCACTTAGTGGCTGTCAAACCCAGCGGTGGACATATAATGTTCGCAAATCGTTGATCTCCTTCAATTGGGCAGGAATATCTAAGGAGAGGGCGATCACACGTCTGGCTCTGTGTCTTATTAGGCTCAGCTTTCGGTTATTTGGGCAAAATGAAGCTGGATTGATTACGTTTGGCACATACGTAGGTTTGTAATAGACCCGCGTAGCGAGGTGTCGAGATTCTGTTTTCTTGACAAGCACATCCAGGAATGGCAACGAGGATTCATTCTGAAATTGTTGAGCATTGCTTCACTTTTGTCCCACACGAAGGAAATATCATCTGCATAGCGCAGCCAGATGCTTGAGGAAGGTAAATGCGTAGTGATGATTCTATTTTCAAGCGGGTGCAAGACAGCTTCAGCTAGTATCGCCGAGAGCGCCGAGCACATGGGGACATCTCTGGATTGCCTATAGATCCGATTCTTGTGACTGAAGAAATTAGATCCTGTGACAAATTCAATTACAGCGGCCATTTCCGAGAGGGAGATTCCTGTGAACAAATTTGGGTAATGTAAAACTTTCTTTAACAACTCCGCAACTTCTTCTACCGGTGCAGATGGGTAGAGTGACTCAACGAAAAAACTACCTAATATGGGTACGACATATCGATAAGTTCCGTATTATTTCGATGAATTCTTCCAAAAAGCGGAGAACTGTATCAAACGGCGGTAAAAAGGGGGAAATAACTTGGCAAGCTCTCTCTATAGGTAATAAGATGGGGTAGAATTTTTTGAGATAGTTGGTCGCATGGTGTTTCCCGGCTTGTGATGCTTAAGTCTGGCAACAATTGTTCCCGTTGGTAATCTAGCCCCTTTCTTGGGGGATTCTGGAAGATCCTTCACTTTAGCAACCTTCTTTACCTTAGCGATCTATCTGTTCAGCGGATCTTTCTACAGGATTGTTCTCTCCGACTGGAACATAAAATAATTGATTTTTGACTCATAATCCAATTTGTCCATTATGGTTAATTGGTCCGATTTATCTTTCAGAGTAAAAATTACCGTTGTATCCTTCTGAAGGTGGCGTATGGGAAGCAAGGTTGCAGGATTTTTAATTATTATTGACCGAGGTATTTCTTCGTACTTGCTCAATCTTGGTAACCCATAAGTGTCGGAGAGATGTTCAATCGGGACTCTGGAGAGCAGGCTTTCAAGTACTACTGGTACTAGGTTCTGAAGAGAGAGATTTACATCTGGGCAGAACTTGGGATGCTTTTCAAGTGTCGCCAGCTCAGTCTGAGAGAATATCTTGGCAAAGACATTGTCCCCTGGGATCCTGGAACATGAAATTGTGTGCTTTATTTATTTTTGTCTCTCAACTTTGAGAGTTTATTGCTGTGGGTGTGAGATAGTGTTTTGCATTAGCGTTGGGCAAGCATGTCGGCAACTCGCAAAAGGATGTCTAATTCCAGTGATGAGCACTCTTCCGCTAGCTTAAGGTGTAGTCCCAGCAGCCGAGACTCTAACGACATTAGGTGTCTTCTTTTTTGCTGGATCAAGTTGGAAAGTACTTGTTTTTGAAAAGTCGTTTTCTTCATTGGAACCACGCATATTCCAGCGTTAAAGCGAATAGGAAAAATACAGGGACGACATCATAGCGTTTGCAATTTGTCAAAAAGGCAATATGACATCGGAGTTCTTTCAGTTTTATTATTAAATAGCGGAACTGTTTGAAACTACCCATGTTACCAGGAGATAGCATAAATCAAAGTGAATTATAATAGGGTAGAATATGTAGAAATCAATAACAGTAAATGGTTGAAATCCGTTTTTATGGCATATGATTCAAAATACATGGTAAAATAAGTTTTCGCTTCTCACAGGTGACTTTTTCATGCAGCAGCTGAATGTAAGCACTAAATTAGAAATACAAACAGTTCCAGAAGTTTTCAAAATTTAAACACAGAATAAAATAAAACTGCTAAAACAATGACATTAACATGCGCATGTGACACTTGAGGCATAATCGTACATTGATTATTTCATTAATTTTCATAGTATTTATTTTCTGTATAAAATATGTGATTCTAACAGTAATTTGTTGACCAACAGTATTGACGTATACACTCCACCTCCTGACTAAATTTTTTTTGTAATTTCTGAGAAAAATTTGTATATTTAATTAAAAGCTAATAATTTTCTTTGTGTCAAGTTAAATACCATGCTTTTTGCAGGTCTGGAAATCGACTGCCGAACCTGGTAGAAACAGGTTTCGGAAAAGTGGTCCCTCACAATTAGCCTCCTACCAACCCCCCCCCCCCGCTAGCACATTTCGCCGCCAGCGGATTTCGGCCCCAGTAGATAATGAGTAGACTGTTACAAAAATGTAAGTAATACACCTAATTTTGTAATAATTCTAATTTTTTTATCGTAATAAATGCATATTATTATTGTTTAAAACTCGAAATTCTATTCAATGCCTGTAAGGTAATCAATCACATTACGATTTTGAAATTCTTGGACTATTCTTTTGATTGTAGCAGAAACTGCAGCATACTTATTGTCTCTTTGATTGCCTGAATTACCTGCAATTAGCTGTGTAATTTCGAAATTGTGCAGCCCTTGTTTTTACTTTAAGGAATCAATGAATCGGCAAATATTTGGGAATAAAGTAGAACAAGTTTCCTGAAATCCTCTGTGCCACCCCTCCACGCCGTTGTTGGTACGTTGCTGATCAATTTCAGTATTCGTGTGTAAACATCCCACAATTCGATGGCAAAAATGGGTAACTGCCGGGTTCTAGGTTGTCTTCTTGCAATATATGTATCTTCAAAATAGTTTGCAATCCCCATAGCTTTAATGGGGAAGTCATCAGCTTCAACTAAATCTTCAAATGCTTGAATAACGTTAGCTGATGGAATCATTCGGTACCAATGAGCAAATTCTTGGTCTTGTTCGTATCGGGCTTTTAAACCTTCATTCTGTACCTTTCGCCAAACGCTTTCGCAAAGACGAAAAAAACAACCGGTATATACAATACCAGGAAATTCTTGTTGGAAGGCTTACGTGGCTGTGACTTTTCTTTTTGTACCAGAAACTCTGATAATCCAAGTCCTTACGGTTCATTTTTCTTGAATAAAATGCCTAGACATATTATTCTTCAACATAGAATCTTAATTTTTAGGTAAATGAATGAAACACGCGAAAAAAATATTTTATTTCCCTTTTTATGCATTACTTATTTGACATCTAATCCCCAATTATGTACTCAAATTAGATATAGTGTAAGTTAGAATTTAGCATCATTTTCCCTTTAAGGGGAGACGGATGACATTCTTTTCCCTATGTTAATTTGCCCAATTTTAGGTACAATTATCTCAGATACTACAACATATATAAGCTAAATATGTTTATTATAAAATACACAATGTAAATAACATTTTAAGCAGAGGGTGTTTTAAAAACGTTTGGATAAAATTATTATATTTGTTTACAATTGCTCTAAAAAAGCTAGAAATATTAATTGTAGAGTAATATATTTTCAAAATTAATAGGAATTTTAAAAATCTATGTGCCCAAAATGCACCGGTAGATATGAGGAACAAAACAAAAAAAATCATGCAGATATCCGGTATGGTTCCAGACAAAAGTGTACCTATATGTTGATAAACAGCTTATCTCAGGAATCGCACTGAAAGCTAACATTGAGGTAATTAACGCAGGTAATCTTTCCTTAATGCATCCCAGCTCCATATGAAGGATATTCTTGGCCCTCTTGCTCTTGGTACATGCCTTCCAACGTCTTTTTGGCTAGGCTGGCCTTCTGGTGACATTTTTTTTTAAATTTCTTGAACTGTCTTTTCAGCTTTTGCGATTTTCTGTTCAGTTTTTTCTCATTGCGACTGTACATTTTTGTGCTAGGAGAAATTCCTAATTTTCTAAAAAGTTGACATTTCACTCTGCTCTTCTGAATAAATTAGCTACAGCCTCATAAATACCCAATTCCAAAGTAATTTTCATTACAAAAGTAGACTAGAATACTTGACCAAATTGTGCTATGACCAAATTGTGCTTAGGACTAAAAAGGATTTTGTGTACCACCAAGTATACTTTTCTGGAGGAGCTGTGAATTCGCTAAATCTCTAAAAATGGGTTTGATTTCCCCCATAACAACTCTTGGTAGGTGTGTATGGTCATTATGGTCGTATCTTTAGTTATTATCTACTTCTGGAACTTGCACCAGATATCGGCTTGCACCAGTATCGGCTATAAATGTGTCACCAGATTTCAAGACCTTCTGGAACTTGCAGCAGGTTTCAGGACCTTTTGGCACAATCCATGATCAGGCGCTACATCATACAATTGCTCGTAAAATGTGACCTACTGCAAAGAAGCACGCCAATTTCGTATTAAAATAAACCTAAAGGTGTATAGAATGAAAAAAAGCTCAAAACCTGATATTCGAATTTGTTTGACCCTCGGAACAATCCGACCACATTTAAACAGTAGTTGGTCTTGAGTAAATTTCGTCCACGGCAGCGCTTTCTAATTCATGAGTTTTACTTTAATTAAACCACTTTCTGATCACAAAAACGGATGTTTTTCTGTTTTTCAGGCAACACAACTAATCAGTTTGAAGAAGAAGGAAAATGCTGAACTAGAGAAAATCTGAGGTTCAGATTCCTAAGACATAGTTGCTTGGCTTTAGTTGTCAGGGACTTAAATGTCCTGTGTTGTGTAACAGATAATGCTCAAACGAAAATCGGGAGATGTGTTAAGATTCTCGCTCCACGAAGTGTAATTTGCAAGTTTTCTGAGGACATATTGCATGGAAACCAGTCACGTACAGGCCGTTTAGAACACAGTTCTGATTCGTTTGAAAAGTGTACTGAATTTCCCATGTATTTCTGTTGAATACTTCTTTCTTAATTTCTATTGCAGTGGTTTGTCTGCATGCTGTGTTCGAATGATGTATCATTGCGTCATGTAGAACAGCACTTATATGACACAACTTCTGTACATTCTGCGTCATCTGGTGAAATTGGGAAAATACAGAAATCTTGCGTGATCAGCTTCAAGTTGTAGAATCCCGACGAATCGTCACGGAATTACCAGATGTTGATTTTAAACCTTTAAGCGGCCGATGAACCAGAACCAATCGGTGACCAAAATTTTCTATGCTTTTCAAACAGAAATGTCTACATAGCTGACGTATTTTACGAAAGTTAGGTAAAGCACTTCCTTTTCTTTCTCATCTCAACAGTATCGGCTATAAATGTGTCGCTGGTGAAAAGTGCTCTCTTACAGTCCGTAGTCTTATAGTCTATGTTTGATTCCCATACAGTCCTATATTGTCTATTCCATGACCCAAGGAATGATTGGGAAGGACGACTCCCCCGACACATGCATCATGCCTATGGGTGGAAACAAGTTCCCCAAACATCTTTTCTCTGTTTTATTAGGTTTGTCACCATTCTACAGCATTCTTAGTGGTAAAAGTAATTAATTAGACAGAAAATATTAATGACAATCATTCCCCTTAAATGGCCACTTTGAATGACAAATCTAAGTGAAAAGCCGCGATTTCTCATGTGCAGGTTCACTATTTCCTGTCTCGTTCGGCCCACTTCTCAGACAGCGAATATATTCGTTCGAGCTGATTTCAGACCATTTTGCTAACCCTGAGTTAATTCGTTCCATCCGGTTAAAAGGTTAATAACCTAATTCCCGATGCTGATATTAAGAACCTAATTTCTCTGAAATTAGAACTGCCATACCAAATGGACAATTTTTCTGATAGCGTAACAATCAGACATCCTGGGAAAATGGCACCTTTGAGATGATTCACAACTCCTAACAGAATACTGCTATTGTATGTGGGAAAATGAATCCCTCCAAAATTTGAAAGTATTGATGAGCTATATTTTAAAGTTTATGTTAAAACATGGTTGGAAATAAAAGTCAAGTCCCAGTGTAACAATGGACCATTAGATTTCTGTAATTTAATCAAACGATCTCGATATTGCCACTTGAGTCACGAACAACACATGAATGAGGCATTGCAGTGTGACAACTCACAGCCTAGAGAAATGGGCTCCCGTGAAAACTGACGGGTGGCGCAGGTGAAGTTCACAGAGCAGTATATATACAACCCGAGAACCGGCTTTCGGTTAGTAGAGTGTTCGGAGTGAGAATGGCAAAAACTACCGTTTTTCGGAGTTTGATGAAGAACAAATTGTGATGGCACGGCACCTCGGAACTACGATCATCAAATCGGCGTGGCTTGTTGGTTGCTCAAGTGCCGCTGAAGTGAGTTTGCTGCACAAATAGCCAAACGACAAACTGTCGTCCAGCCGTGTCTCGTCCGCAGATCATTAATGTCACAAGGGTAGCGGGGATTGTAGCGCATTGTTCACAGCGAAAGCACGGCCATAGTGTGACAAATCACTCGCAGCTACAGCAGTGGTGATCAGAGTAATGTGTTACAGAACACAGTTTACCTCATTCTTCTGCTCATGGGCCTGAGTTTCCGAAGACCCAACTGGGTCTCCATGCTCACTGCAAGTCATCGCCAACAACCCAAGAAATGTTCCTAAGATCATCGAGACCTGACCGTGGATGATAGGAAGAAAGTGGCCTGATCTGACTAATCAGGATTCTTGGTGCATTACGTAGACGGCCGAGTGCGGATAGGCCGATTAACAACGGAGGCTATGACATTTGGTTGAGATATTGGGCCAAAACAGGCCAGCGACGGTGGTATTATGCTGTAGGCGATGATTTCTTGGGACACTTTTGGCCCTATTAACCCAATAGCACAATTCCTGACAGCTGCCGCGTGTCTCAAGATCGATACGGACCGAGTTCACCCTTTCATGGCTGCTGAGTTCCTTGCTGGTGAACTCAGCAGCCAGAAATGGGTGAACTCCGTCCGCAACGTGGCATGGCGCATTACCCACAAAATAATGCGCCCGCCATGTCCCCTACCAGAAGCGTCAAGGAGTTGCCCGTGGAAAATACTGGTGATTTTCTGTTAATGCCCTGGCCTACAGATACAGTTGACATTTTCCCAATCGAACATCTGTATTTGGACTTAATAAAGCGGGCTCAATCTAAATCACCACCACCCCGAAATGTAGGCGAAGAGGATTACCGGCTGTTAACATTACGGTAGCAGATACCCCAGAATACCAATCGCTACGTCATCGAATCGATGCCACTCCTAGTGGCCGCTCTTTTGCCGGATAAGAGGGGACCTATAGCTTATTAGGTAGGTGGTCATGATGTAATGGCTCATCAGTATATATCACTGTAGAAGAGACATAAGTTTTTGCGATCGTCTCTTCGATTGCATCTCCTGGGAAATAGCTTCATATTTGTGGCATTGCTCTTAGAAAGTATATCTTAATAAACATTCATTAGTTATATAGCCTATGATTGAGATAAATCGTTAGAAACAAATATTTCCCTGTAGTGGTAAAGCAATAATGAAACTGAAAATGTGTTGAATATATGTATTTGACTAAGAAATCGTTTTTTCGTAAGACAAAGTAAAATAATGACAGTCTCGGTGGTCAAGCGATACGATGCTATGACTCTAACTATTTCTATGAAATGTGGCCAATTTCGATTGAGGTACGTATGGAGTCCTTTTCTTTCCGCGCTGGATCTACTTTTTAAGTGTCTTATAAATCCTTCATGTCATTCTATGTCGTTAAATTTCTGCTGCTCCGAGATTACCAAAGGCGAAAGTTTACCAGCTCACATTGCATTAACATTTAATCAGATGGTAATAGAACCATAGGAAGAATTTCAGTGAAAATCAGGCGCTCATTATTCACTTGCATTTTATAATAATTATTCATCATAGCCTTTAGTGTACCTAAATATTGCTTTCTTCCTCTAATCACTCTCAAACGGATGTTTAAAACATCATAAAGATTTCGAATTATTGTAATACAAATGCATCATAAAGGTATGCTTTCTGCACCTATTCTAGCATGTTTATAAATACACTGTTGATAGAGTTTTCCTGCTAGCACCAGTACAGTATGCTGAATTAACGTTCCCACGTATTGCACGATAGCTATTTCTCTCATTTTTGCCTTGTCCTTAAATTTGTTGCAAACAGAATCTTTAAACCTTTTCTTTATTGGCTAAAAACCCGCTCCATTCACGGCTTCGTGCAACTCTCTCTAACATTCCGGCGGACTACCTTTTGCACAAGTATTGAAGTTTCCAATTTTAGTACAACAATGTTTACATTTCGATGTAAGATTTTTTGGATTCTTTTCCATGTATAAATATCTAAAGAGAGGTGTTTGATTTTCCTCACGAGCATGAAGACAAAAGCTAAAGCTATGTATCGAATCAGAAATCTGTTCAAACGAGTACAGTACACTGAATGAATGACGTTATGCTCAGTGGAAACCGCTTAATACGCTCACGGTTAATACGATTTCCCGCTCAATACACATTTTTTATGCAGTCCCTCGAATTGATATGCAATTAGATATAAATACTACAATCGCTATAATAATTGGTATTTAATACGCTTCAAATCCCGCTTAATAAGCACTTATTTTTGTATCGTCATTGAGGTCAGTCGCGTGGTTGTAAAAGTCAGTAGATGTTTATTTTTATTAGACAGTAAACTTCCCTATTTCCTGCCGCTAGCTAAACAGGCTTGTCCTGGGCTCAGCTTGTGGCTTTCCGGCGCAAAAAGGTAATCTTATCCGTGACCTGGACGGGTAGAATGCAGAAAGCCTTAAGCGCTGATTTCACGTTTTTATCGACGTCACTGTACTCCCTCCCCAACTTCTGCAGTTGGTTGACGTCCACAGCACTGTACTGGGTGGCATTGTTCACTTAGGAAGGACACATTGTGAAGATAGTGAATTATGAGGTTGCGTATTGATGCGGTAGTTTTTAGCACGTCTTTTGTAAAAAAAGATCGTGCGTATGTTACCGGTTTGTCCGTCCGTACGTCCGTCCGTCCGTCCGACTGTACCCACAATATCTCAGCAACTTTTAGTCAGATTTGGAAAATTCTTTTTGCATTGGGAAACTTGAAATATGCGAATAATGATCCTTAATTTCGTTTTTTTTTTACGATGTACAATGTCGCCGCTAGAGGGGGTAAATGAAGATGATGTCGAATTCAAAAATACATTTTATTCAACATATTTGCTTCTAAAGATCGAATTAAAAGAATTATATTATCTTTCGATTCCATTTTTGTCGAAGAGTATTTTAGATGCACACTTGAATTAGAGATACCTGTCTAGTATCGTGTAGCACCACCTTTCACCCTGATGACGGCGGCGATTCGTCCCGGCATGGACTCGACAAGACACCGGAAGCGTTGGGAAGCCATACGAATCCACGACCGCTGAGCAAGTTCCCACAGTTCACGAAGATTTGATGGAGGGGGTCAGAGGCTCGAACATCTCTCTCGATGGCATCCCAGATATGCTCGATGGGATTGAGGTCAGGTGGCCTAGCTGGCCAAGGAAGTGTGGTCAAGTCGGTGGAGTGTTTCGAACCATTCGGATACAATTCGGGAGCGATGGCACGTTGCATTGTCCCGTTGCAGGATGAGATCTTCTTTGGTATGTTGAAGAAGCAGGAAATGATCGTCCAGGATATCCCGGTAACTTTGACCTGTGAGGGACGATGTCACACGTACCAGGGGTCCCATTTCAGACCACGTGAACAGTCACCAGACGAGAAGGCCACCTCTACCAGCTTGAAGAGTACCCTTCTGGCAAGAAGGAACCATCGCTTCATGTGGTTGGCGCCGTACTCGTATCTTTTCATCCGCATGTACCAACGTGAATCTCGAATGATCAGTTCAGGCATCATTTTCCACATGTCAAAGGTGCAGTGGCGATGTTCCTGCGCCCATGCAAATCTTTGCACCCGGTGATGTGCGGTCAGTAGCGGTATCCTCGTGGGACGATGACTTCGGTACCCCATATCGAGGAGATGGTTCAGGATGATGTGGATGCTTACACGTTTTTGTGCACCAGCGTTAAATTGCCGAGTGACTTCTTGCACTGTGGTCCGTCTATCCGTTGTTACAATGCGAGCTAGCCGACGATGACTTCGCTCATCCACACGCTGTTGTCCACGGCAGTTGGCCTTTGCAGAGATGGTTTTACCAGATTCGATGTACTCATGGTGCACCCGTGACACAGTGGCTCGTGAAAATACTAGCGTCTGCACGACTTCCGAGATGAAGTGACCCATTCGTCGTAACCCGACAATTTGCCCACGATCAAACGCGCTTAGATCTTTTGTTTTTCCCATACTGCGTCCAACTCTTACTGATTCCCGTCGCATCACTCCTTATATTGTCGGATCGCTGCATACGTCATGTCATTCTCGTTTACAGGACCGCTAACAGCGCCACATTTGCATAAGGCCAGTTGTCTCTAATTCAATTGCTCTTCAGTGTAGGTACTTTTCCAAATTACGCAAAGATTTTCCGCTAATGGGCGTAAAAGTAAATTACATTTTCCCTAATAACTCTTCTTCTAAAACTCCGATTTGAATTTTTTTCCTTCAGCGGATACACCTCCTGATGGAAAATCTTTTGCATATAATTTCAAGTTTTTGGTAAAAAATATTTTGGCCACCATGGGGCGTAAACGTTAATTTTTGCTTCTGATGTATTTGCCATAAAATCTGAGCTCCTATAGTATCGATTGAAAAATTTATTTCGTGGACTGATGCCACTCACATCGATAAACATTTTCGGAATATTTTCTTCTTGAATTCTACAGTTCCTCCGGCAGGGGGCGTAGATATATCTTATTTTCGTCAAAATCTCCACTTCTAGGAGTCCGATTTGAAAAATCCCTTCTTTGTTAAATAGTGTTTTCAGTGTGACATGTTTTTCATAAAATTTCAAAATTTTCAAGTAATTCATAGACTTTCCGCTAGGGGGCATAAAGGTAAATTACGTTTCCCGCTATATCTCTGCTTCTAAATCTCCGATTTTAAAAATCCTTTCTGCAACGGATGTACCTCCTGATAGGAAATCGTTTGCACATAATTTCTGATTTTTGGAAAAAAAGATGGTTTGGCCACCAGGGGGCGTAGATCTACATTTCAGCTTCTGATGTAAATGCATCAAAATAGGAGCTTCTAAATTCTCGATTGAAAAAAACGTCGTTGTTAGACCGATACTACTCATGTCGACAAACCTTTTAGAAATATTTTCTTCTTAAAATAATGCATGGTTTCTACGCCTGGGGGCGTAGATGCATATCTTATTTTTGTTGATATCGCCACATATAGGAGTCCGATTTGAAAAATTCCTTCTTTGTTGGATACTGTTTTCAGTGTGACATGTTTTCTATAGAATTTGAAAGTTTTCAAGTAATTTATAGACTTTCCACTAGGGGGCCTAAAGGTAAATTGCTCCCCCACCCCTATATCTCTGCTTCTAAATCTCCGATTTGAAATATGCTTTCTGATGAGAAATCCCTTGCACATAATTTCTATATTTTGTAAAAAATGGTTTGGCCACTAGGTGGTGTAAGACTCGATTTCCGCTTCGGATGTATTTGCAGCAAAATATGAGCTTCTAAAATCTCGATTGGAAAAAAAATCGTCTGTTGACCGATACTACTCATGTCGACAAACCTTTTAGAAACATTTTCTTCTTGAAATAATGCATTGTTTCTACGCCAGTGGAAGTAGATGTATATCATATTTTTGTTTGTCAATATCCCTACTTCTAGGAGTCCGATTTGAGAAATGCCTTCTTTGTTGGATAGTGATTCCCATGCGAAATTTTTTTCCTATAAATTCAAAATTTTCAAGTATATCATAGACTTTCCACTAGGGGGCACAAAGTCAAATTGCGTTTTCTGCGTTATTTCTGCTTCTAAAACTTCGATTTGAAAAGTTCTTCCTGTATCGCATACATGAATTGATGGAAAATATTTTTCACATAATTTCTAATTTTTGGTAAAGAATATTTTGGCCACCTGGGGGAATAAGTGTTAATTTCTATCTACTTCTGATGTATTTGTAGCAAAATATGTGCTCCTGAAAACTCGATTAATTTTTTTCTTGTGCCGATATCGCTCATATGGAAAAACCTTTTGAGAATACTTTCTTCCTACAATAATGCATGGTTTTTCCACCAGGGAATGCAAAGTCATATGTTATTTTTGTCGATATCTCCGTTTCTAAGAGACCGAATTAAAAAATTATTTCTGTGTTGGAGAGCGTATCCAGTGCGAAATGTTTCTCATATAAATTCATGTTTTTCTTAACGCACAAGTCTGCAACCAGAGGTCGTAAGATCCCGATTCCGTTTACAGCAATATCTGAGGGATTAAAAAACCCGATTGAAAAACTTCTTTCTTCCGTCAGATAGTATTGTTTTCTGTACCGGTTCCATTGACTTTGATTAGCTTTGATAAATTTAATTAGCGTCTGAACGGATTCAAAAGACGTGCTTATTACACCCGAAAATTCGGTGTCATCTTCCTTGTTTTAACTTCTGCTTTAAAGCGTGTACTATAAAATAATGTGGATACTGTATAACTTTGGTTTGTACGATGAATGACATAAAACAGTTTGTGTCTAGAGTAAATTGTGTTTTTCTGGTGCTTTCTTTTAATACCATTATTTTTGGTGTTGACCAAAAGTTTTATGAATATGCAGCCAACACATACAAAGGTACGTAGCGCAGGTTCTATTTATTTTCTATTTCTGGCTAAGACGCTTTCCCGTTTAAGACGATAATTAGCGTCGGTTCGTTAAAAATCGTATTAAGCTGATTTCAAAAAATTTGTCATTCTGTGCGATTTCATTTGATATTATATGTAAATTCATTTTTTCGTTCTTACACTTGATTTTGTGAAATTTCAACTTTTTTCAACGCTTTCATCTTCCGGAACTAAAAATAAAGTACATTTGACGTATTCTGAACTTCGCGTAATAGCGGAATATAGTATTCATATTTAGGTTTAGAGTAAATCTATTACCGCAAATTATGTTCGAATTGCAATATGAATACAATATACCATGAAAAAAAAGGAAAACGTTACTTGCTGAAATGCTCATGCCTTTCATTATCCATCTGCGGTTTTGGGTGATGTGGCATCACTTTGAAGAACCTTGTTGTTATCCTTAGGTTACGCTGTTGCACTCTTGCTGCAGATGACTGCAAAATTATATTGGGGGGGGGGGGGTTGTAAACGTTAACACATTTGCAAACATTAAAAATGAAGAAGTCGGACTTTCTTCAATTCTTTCAACTTCCAGAATTAAAGCAAACAAAATTGATGTATTCTGAATTTTTGGGAATTTCCGAAGTGGATATTAATACTCATATTTAGAGTAAATCTCCTTTTTCAAATGTTATTCAAATCCCAATGTGGATGCAATACACCGCTAAAACAGGAAAACCCGATTTGCTCAACTGTACATTTCTTTCACTATCTATCTGCGTTTTGGTATGATTCGGCATCACTTTGAGAGAACTTGCTAGTTGGCGCATAGGACAAGCTGTTACACATAAAAATTAAGGAATTTGTCTGAAGAAGCAAATTGCCTGGATTCTTTTTTTTTTTGGTTGTAGGTCAAACGACTACCGCGAGCAATTCAATGAGCTATGGACAGTCGCACGTCTCTGTCTTAGGGTCACGGGTTCTAGAGAGAGAGGCGAGAGACAGTGCGTAGCTCACTGGGATTCAAACTCATGACGGACACTTATACTCCAGGAATTAGCCATCTGCACCAGTGCAGAAATCCAGAATTCTGGAAAAACGGCGGAAGCCCGCAGTAGCAAAGAATTTTTTTAATTTTAAATTATTACAAAAAAAATTTAAGTTTTATTTATTTAATATAAATTAATTTTCCTGTTTTATTACTGCAAACCAAATTCACTGTCCTAATTATATTATTTTGTAATTTCTGTTGAAACTTATAAAATTTCTCTCACTAATTCTGAAATTGTAGGAAATGAATGAAGGCTGTTTCAGAATGAAAACAGTTATTCCAATAACAAACATGTAGTATTTACCTTGGAGCTTTTTTCCACCATTTACGGAGCAAATTGTTTCGTATTTTAGAGGAATCGGTAGGACATAAATATTATTTATCATGCACTAAACGATAGTAAAATTTATCATAAGCAACATTGCTTAACAATAGCTTAAGATCTGTGAAGAATATTTGCAAACTATGAAAGATCTAAAATGCCTCTATCCCAGTTGATTCGAATTACTTCTTATTTACATCATTTAGCAATCGAAACTAACACCTCTTCGACATTCGGGAAATTCTACCAATTTATCTTAATAGAATTTAAAAGTTACGTTAGGTTTTTATTCTTCTGATTAAATAAACGAGAAGGGAGGTAACAAATCATCTGTACGTCATGACTTGCAGTTTAGTTTGCTTTATCTTCTAAAAAATAGCAAGCTTGACATGTATTGCAAATCCTCGGTCTGTCCAAATATAAAATTAAATTCATGCATCATACTTCAAAATATTATATTTTCTCTGAAGTAATCGATGATGTATTATAATTTGTGAAGAAATGTATCCTCACAATTTGAGCAAAAGGAGAATAACGGAAGGCAATCCCCAAAATTTCTGATTCCTCCGACTGCCGTATCTTACGCGATGGCAGAGGAATTTGAAAATTCACTAAATCTCTCGAACGTATGTAAGGCTCTAAATATGTGTTTCAAAACTTGAAATCTATCAGATAACACATTGCGATCAAATACGTTTGCCTTTTCGATCTGCAATAAAAACTCTAGGTTGGTCGGGAATAAAATCTCCAGGATTTGTCGATATCGTGATATATTGAGTACTTCAACTTTAATTTTGTATAAGGAAAAATCACTTAAAGTTTACAGACACGCCTCGCTTCTATTTCTAGACCGGAGAAAGAGTGATACTCTCTCAGCAGGATATGTTGCCAATTACGTATATAAAATCGGCGGAAAATATATCTCTTTCTCCTTTGTCTCTCTTTCTCCTTTGTCTCTCTATCCATCTCATTCCTCTCTGTACTCTGCCCCTCTCACTCCTTCTTACACACACACACACACACACACACACGAGCGCTCACATATTAAATGCACTGGTGTGCGAAAATTAAGGACGAAGAGGAGAAATTAGCATAACAGCGGAACGAGCAGGCATAACGGCCCAAAAGACAACTCAGGATATTGAATAGGGTCCGGTACGGTAGGGCATGCGCATATATGCAGCATGACGTAGGGGGAGGGGGTTGTCGGAAGCGTATAAAGCACACAGGCGGTGTACGCTCAGCAATTCGGTGAAAGTTATTGCACGGTGTACATCGGTTTGAACGACGTCGAGTTGCTGCCATCGTGTGATATGGCCAACAGGCAATCCAGTAGACGACATCTGGATGACTTTACCCGAGGTCGCGTCATTGGAAAGTTGGAAGAAGGTCAAAGTGTGAGTAGTGTAGGGGAGAAGTTCGGGATCGCTCCCAGCATCGTTTCACGAGCTGGGAGAGCATTTCAAACGACATGGACAGCTGACAGAGTGTTTAACAGTGGTCGTCCACGAACAACCACGGCGGCAGACGTCCGGTATATTGTCCTAGTGACGACATGAGACAGACGGCAGACAACGGAAGAAATCACAAGAAACATGCAGCAGACAACTGGACTTCCGTTATCGCGTTTTACCATGGCCAGCAGGCTGCACAAAGGTGATCTTTTTTCACGACGACCAGTACGGTGTGTGCCATTAACGCCTGCACATCGGAGACGGCGGTTTCTGTGGTGCCAGGAACACAAGACCTATACACATCAGCAATGGGTTCGAGTTCTCTTTACGGATGAGAGCAGATTTAGTCTGACGAGCGATTCTGGATGTATACACATCTGGAGAGAGCAAGGAACACGCAATAACACTTCCAACATCATCGAGAGGGACCGCTTTGGAGGTTGCGGAGTTCTCGTTTGGTGTGGTATCATGCTTGGCAGCCGTACTGACTTCCACATCTTCCAAGGAGGCTCAGTCACTGGTGTGCGCTATTGTACCGAGGTTCTCCTTCTTCACGTGCGTCTGTTTAGAGGTACTGTGGGTCCTGAGTTCCTCTTCATGGACGACAACGCTAGCATGATTTCCGAAAGTCGTATTCATGTGGAAAAGGTGATGAGTCTTACATTATGTTTCCCAGAAAGTTCCTGTTATTAAGATCGCTACAGTTGCAGTAACAAGTTAAACTTAAATGAAAACAATAATACCAATAAGGGACAGCAGCCAGACTGCGGTTTTGCAACATAATTCGGGAAATACGGATAATAATATACGGTCTGCAACATAACAATAAGGGTGCACGGAACAAAACAGTAGTAGAGGACATGTGTTCCTTCCGTCGCCACGTCTTTGTACGGAATACTCTGAAAAATATAGAATTTTTATATATGCTGAAGAGTCTATTATATTTTTTCTTATCTAGAAAAAGCTCTTCCAGGAAGAGTAAAAGCCAATCTTAAAACCGTGCAATGTAAGAGCCAGTGAAAGAATACCTGAGAAGACTCGGAAAGTAACACATAGCGATTGTACTGTGTTCGGCATCAAGTATCGTAGGCCGGAAACAAACATGCCCTCATCAGGTTAACAATGAAGATATTATATCGTATCAAGATATGACAGCCGCCCCGGTGGCTCAGTGGTCTAAGCCGCTGGCATCTGATCATTCGCCCGTAAGGGGTCCGGGTTCGAATCCCGGTCAGGCATGGATGTTGTGTTTGTCTTACGGCACTGGCTCTCTCCCTTCCCTGGAACCAGTGACCCTAAATTAGGGACGGGCGACTGCTTATAGTCCATTGAGTTGCTCACGGTGGTCGTTAAACCTACAATTAAAAAAAAAAAAAAAAAAAGATATGACAGTTAATTCAACCCGATGTCAAGAATGTCCAGCACTTCTTGAATAACCGTTGCATTAAATATCGGATAATTATAGCCCTAAAAAGAGGTGGTTGCAGATAGTTGTGTCTTGCCAATGACAGATTTCGGAAGTTTATTGAAAATGAAATTTCCTGAAATCCAAACAGTGCAGCTTTAAAGACCACTTGTATTCATGAAAAATTATTTCTTGATCATTAAATTTTATTTTCCCTTTCACCCCAAATAAACTTTTACTTAATGTTTCCGTTTCCGACAGTGCATAAATTAATGGCTGATACATCGGTAACATATATAAGGGAGTTTTTGGTAATCAAGGCTTGTACTTGCGTGTGCTGACGTTAGTTAATTTAGAAATTTTCTATAATATTGGAAAAACATGCATAATTTTCTAAAAATGTATTAGAATTCACTTTCAAAGTAAGAGAAAAAAGTAGCAACCAGTTCAATATCAATGCCGTAGAGAGTGAGCTACAAAAAAGTAATATATATATTATTGGTTGAAAACCACGTTCTTTTCTTTTTTATCCTTGTTTCCCGGTGTTGCATTCTACTAATGTTTCTGTTGATCTAGTGATTTTGACTCTTATTTACTGATAGATTTTCTTAATTTACGGATTTTTACCTGTTTTTAGAACCACCTCCTGGATTCTCTACTGCTATGCCTAATTTTTTTTATTCCGGAGTAATTTTTTGATTATTTGACAGATGTTTTATCCGTATAAAGTGTAGAATAATTTTCCTGATTTAACTCTGACACTAACATTATATAACGTTTCGAGACCATAGTTATAGTTTATTTTATCGAATGCCTTAAAGAAGTAACAATGGACATTTCATGTCGAAACGAACTGTATTCTTAATAAATCTGAATCCTTAGAACACTGCTCGGATGCAAGAAAAGAGCAAATATGTACAGGAATGAGTTACAATATATACAGGTTCTAATGCTTACCAATACGGAAATGAATGTTTGGGTGAATACCGAAAAAATAAAGTTAAGTGGGAAATGATAGCGAACGAAAATTTCCTCAATGCTCCCAGACTGAGAAACAAAAAAGAGCCAAGAACAGGTCACAGGTATTATATGCATTATCTACTGCAGTGAATCTGTAAGCATATTATGGAAGTTCATCGAGTTAAATTTTGAAATGTTTAAAATGTAGGATAATGTCTATTTAATCAAGTGCTACTTTTAGGCGTAATTTCCAAAATTGCTTCTCACAAATCTCAAAGAAAATTTCTGGTCACTTTTATGTTTTCGTAGTGTTAAATGTAGTATGTATGCAGCAGTTTTGTTTCTATTATGCGTATACGTTGCATGTCAAATAAGCTGCAACATGCCATTGCCTCCTTTCATATCTTTCAGTTCCTTGTTTATGTTTTTACGGTACTGCTTCCTTAGGTGTACTACTAATGAGGAAAAGCGGGTACCACATGCGATAGGTACGTGTTTTTTCTTAATAGTATAATATTGCGGAAGAAGCTTAACAAATGTTATTTTTTTTTCGCATTTGTACCCTCTCAATGCCAAAAAGCAGGGAACAAAGGCATCCGGTACGTGCTTTCCGCATTTACAGTGTATTTTAGGAAGCAACACTCGCGCAACCTATATAAATTTTAGTTGCTCTCTATTCCAGTGTCGGTAATAGCTTAATTTGCGGCATCTGGCGTACCTTAGAAAATATACCGACTTCAGGAATTCACTTTTTTCATGTCATTTTTAAACATCAGTCGGTTGTGATTTTTAGCAAATATCGGAATCACAAAAGCTCCATCGTCACGTATTATTGAAAAACGTAGTATTAAGAATATCAACAAGTGAATGCATGCCATAACATGGGAAATAAAGCGAACGTTTCATTGAATTCGAAAAGAAATCGTGTAGTCTTTTCACATTCATCTATGAACGAAGAGATTAAGTTGTTTTATTAAGGTTAACTATACTATTTTCAAAGTGTTCTTCCCCTGCGCATACATCCGATTTAAAAAATCAATCTGAAAAGAGGAAGGAATCTAAATTGCGGATCCAATAAGTAATCCTTTAGAATTTTGTTCGAACGATTTGTGTTAAGATGTATCAGTAATTTTGCTCTTATTTAAATGGCGAGTTAATGTTTGGATGTTTTTCTCAGTTGACTACCGTTCATATTCACCCCACTAATTTGTTCTTTTAGGATTAAATTACTGCGATTTTGTTAGGAATAAACGGTTTCATTCTTCAAAATTACAGAGAACACGATGGTTTAGCTAGAAGATTAAAAACCCAATTCATAATTTTTTTCTCAAGTTATGTAAGATAAATGTAAAAATTCATTTTTGGCAACTCTTAGAATCTGAGTTAGGATTTGTATGAATAATCCATTAGTTTTTGGACAGGATAGGATAATGTATGCATTCCACAGAACTGAATACTCTGGATTTGCTGGAAATGTGCTAGAAGTAAGGGTCAGATTTCATAGTTAAATAAAAATATTTCCAAAAGAACATCTGCAGAATTTTGACGTGTCTAAATAGAAAAGTCCCTGGCATACGCTAGTGGCCAGGCACTGTCAATTTACCTTTCTCATGAAGTTCAATGTCTTCTATTGACGTGACGTCAGAACAAGAATTACTGGAGTGATGACGTCATGTTGTTTTTTGTTTTGTTTTTTTCATAAATCTTAATAAAATGAATCAAAACCGAAAATCATGCCATTGGATGAAAAGTTTCATTTCCGATAAGGTAAAACGAAAAAAAAATTAATTTGAACCACTTTGAATATACCTTCATTCATTTTCAATTCAATTTCATAATTTGTCTTAAATATGTCTTCTAGAAATACAAATATATTGTTGTCTGTCTCTTAAATCTTAAAACAAATTAAGAAGTCGATTATGTATGTAATTTCTTTTTTTATATCTTGTAGAATTATGATATCAAGTATAAGACAGCGGCATTGTTATCATATGTTGACTTCAAAATTTGTCGTAATATGATTTCGGTCGCTTTTAGTATGAAATTGAGCAACTAGATCCCATAAAATCTTTCTTCATATGTTAAGTTGACGACTGAAGGTAATCGTATTAGTTCATGTGAAAGGGATTTTAAAGGGATTGCCGATACATTGGAAGGTCATCCAGGTTTCATTAATGAAGTATGAAACAACTAAAAATAATTTCGAGAGAAGTAAATGAATTTCCGTTTCTTGCATATTTATACAGATGAGTAGAATATAAATATTCTATGTCAAAAATTCGCGATTTTTTTTCCGTGGGAATATCGGAACTATATATTCAGCAGTCTAAAAAATATTATTGGCAACTCGTTGTTAAATTGTTGAGCAACATACGATATAGAGAACCGAGATTTCACCCTCCAATCGTCTTCTCTAAAATAATACCATGAGAACTGGTAAAGAGGGAAGTCATAATGGGATCACGCACGACTACCTATCTTGTAGTATGACGATTGTTGCCCAGCAACCATTACCGCGACCTTTGTATGCCATACAAGAAGCAAAGAAAATAAGACAACCGGAGCAATGCAGCCTTACTGACTTTCGAACCACTCACCAAAGAGGTGAGTGATGCTTGAAATATCTCAAAGTAACACATTATTTCAAAATAAGCCTAAAATTGGGAATTTAAGTTACATATTTGATTTTTCAAAGAAAGAAACCAACATATTCCATACTAGCTGTGGTTTATTGTAAAGGTTCTTGTTTGTAACATGACGTAACTTTAAAAGCTATTATTTTTGAATTATCACCTTACGGGAGACATTATAACTTAGTGGTGCAAAATTAAAGAACGAGAAGTTTAAAAAATAATGACGTTCCACGTATAAATAATATAAAGGGCAGTCCCCGTTGCAAATTGGTCTATGCTTTGGCTTCTGACCATTTATCCGATATGAATTCTGGTTCGAATCCCGGTGAGCCACAGATTTTGTATTTGTTTTACGGTACTGGCTGACTCCCTTAACTGGAATCAATGGGCCTAAATTATTGACGGGAGTCTGCATGTATTAAACATTTTTCTACATGGTTGTCGTTAAACTCCCAAACAAAAATAAAAAAGACACTGTATTAATAATGAAGAATTATGAATGATAAAAAATGCAACAATACTTCCTTTTCCTTTTTTTACTTTTATTTTGAAAAGTTGTCCTGGCTTACATGGCACCTATTGATGGAGTTTGGATGGAAATGTGCTTCACATTGAGAACAACTCTCACTTCTTTTCGGTAGTCTAAACGGTAGAACAGATGATCGCCAATGATGAACTGGAGTACGCATAATGAAAGAGCGGGGAATTTCTTTTTGATTATTCTTACGTATGACACTCAAGAAGGAACGCTTGGCTGTGAATATTCCAAACTACGGTGCACACTTAAAGACGGAACATCTCGCCAAAAGTCTGACATTGAAACATCGTCAAAGAAATCGAAATTGAATAAAAAAAGTTGCTGAGATAGAGCGACTTTTATTTTTATGGAAAGATTTATCCGCTTTTAATTATTGATTAATCAGTAAGTAAAGACATATACCTACATCGTTCAGTAAAGGCATAACTACAGGAAAGGGACGATATATTTCAAATATCTTGATGGTTATAACAAATATGGAGCGCAAATTTCTTTTTCTAAACCTAATTGTAGAGGAAACTCACGAAAAAATTCAAACCTAATTTACTTTAACTGGTCAAAATATTTCGCCTTGAAGTAGATAGGCCTGTGTGTAATCTTGCATTTCGCTCCAAAGCTTTAGCAATTTTCTAATACTTTCGCAAAAGAAAATAAACAATAATTACACGCAACTGTATGATAATAAATGAAAAAGTATTCAAACACACACACACACACACACACAGAGAGAAATGAATACAAGGCTAACCAACGACAACAGCGGTTTTAAATTGCAAGAGATTTGGGACATTGTTTAAGAAAGAAGAAACCTACTGGAAAGTGACATTACGTTTTCCTTGCCGGAACAACTACTTAGTTTTACAATTCACCAGCCAACCTTTTAAGTATTTTACTGTCTATCGTTCTCTAACGAAAAATAGAATACACTGTTTCAACTGAACCTTCTGAAAAGTCAGAACAAATATCAATACTAATTTACATATTAGTCTGCGTGTAGTATCGGCAGTACGTGTTCAGAGGTGACAGACAGAGGAAAGAAGGGCACGTGGTTGCCAGAAATCCAGTGATAACGGACAGAGGAACGATGTGAACGTGGTTTCCAGGAATCCAGTGACAACGGACAACGTAATAAAGTGCACGTGGCGACGCTGATGGGCAGTACTTGGTTTAACAGATGAAGCAGTACAGATGGAAAAAGAAGGACGCTCGAACGCCTCGGTAAGTATCAATTTCTTGACCTTTTTTGTTTCTGTTGCTTTAACATGTGTCTAGGATAGGAAACAGGAAAGCGTTAGGATGACCTGTACAATCTTTGTTCTACCTTAGCCCTAATCCCATCATGGCATTAGGGCAAAAATAGAACAATAGTAGTTTACGTCAGATAGACATTATGCAAAGTGTTAATAAGAATTTGTGTTTTTTATTATGTTGCGTGCAATCAATCAGTGATTTGTATTACATTGTGATTAATTAGTTAGAAGCTATTGGGATTTTAGCATAACTGAATAATGTTCGGAGAAAATCATTCAGTGTCAGGAACAAGCAATTAAAATAGGAACGAAGGAGATGACCCTAATTCTAGTAGTGAAGTACAAATAAATAAGGATAAATCTATTGCAAACTAGGATAGGATGGAGTGAGAATTAAGACTTAAAGTGTTAGAACTAGAAAATAGAAAAGACGAAAGAGAACAAAGAAAGTTAGATCTCGTGTTATAACTGGCAAATAAGGGAGTTGAAAGTGAGTTTGAATTAAAGAAAATTGAGCTAATGAAATATAAAGGAAAATAGGTTGATAGCCATGATAAATTGTCTGAATATATTAAGATTCTAGAAAAGACGTAGCCTAGCAGTCCGAGTAAACTGGACGAAATTATATATTTTTTTATTCTTTAGAAATAGCTTTTATGTTACATTAGTAATTGCACTTTCCAACTCTGAAGTGTGAATCATTTGTTCCGACGGCTGACGTTGAATGAGTATAAGGATTATTAGGTAATAAAAACTGCTATTTTAACAGAGTGTCATTTAACGCCGGATATCTATAGGAAGCAATTTGATAAGGTAACTAGAGTAAAAGGGGAAAGCTACTTGCAACTAGCTGGGAGATCAAAAAGGACATTAACATGCTATGTTAACTGCAGTGAGGTCAAAGAATTTGACCAATTAGGGAATCTCGTTGTATGTGATAATTTTAAGACATTGATATCTCCTGAGCTAAAGACCTACATTTTACAGAGAAGAGCAACGGTTCCGGGAGATAGAGAAAATTGCTTTTCTAGTGGAATTATGTGACTTATTTACGAGTCACGTGGGGAAAAGAGGCGGCGAGGAAGAAAACCCCAGACAAGGATATAACAGCGGGTTTGTATGGAGCCAGGCTAAGGGCAGCGGACCGGAACGCAGCTATAGGTCTAAATTTCCTAATCAAGGAGCGAAAATAGTTAGTAAACTGGGTAGTTCTGAAAAGACTGGAGTTTGCTTTCGTTGTCGGATGAAGAGGAATTTTAAGAATAGTTGTCCGCACAAATCATCGCCCAAGGGGAACGAGGGTAATCCAGGGAATAAAAGGAAAGAGGACCCGAGAAGAATTAATAGTGTCGGCCTAGACCAACGAGGTGAGAAGGACGTATTTCATGATAGGCAGGCCATAATTCAAGAGAAAACGGCTGAAGAAAGAAGAACCACCGCAAGGATAGACAGGGTGTACGCACGGGATAGTTTACGGGCGCAGATAGCAGAGATTCGGTTAGGAAACGAGGTGAGGCTTGTAAGTGAAAATTAATCGGAAGCAGTGGCATTAATAGACACGGGGTCACAAGTTTCTTGTGTTTTAGGTGAACATTCAGTTGAACCGCAAGTTTCAGTGATTTTGACAAGTTTTGATAGAGAAAGGTGGGAATTTCCTGTCAAGCCATTGAGGGTCAGATTGAAGATGAAGGGGTGATTAAAGCAGACAAAAGGGTAGGTTCGTATGTCGAGATTTAGTGTGACATGTTTTCCAACCTCACTAATCAGGTAATTTTAGCACCAAATGATTTTCGAAGGTTAAGGAAGTTACAGGAAGCGAAGCCTCAGAGGCCGACAGGAGGAGAACATTCCGAGTCGGAGACGTCAGAGAAGCACGCAGATGCGGAAAATGCCGAGTTGGAGATGTCAGATAAACACGTGGCAGGAGAAAAGGCCGAGCCGTAGAGGTCGGGTAAGCATTTGGTAGCAGAAAGCCGATTGATGAGTCATGAAGACAAGCATTTCGATGTCAGAGCCATGTTTAGAAGCGGTAAAGATAGCTGGGGGGGGGTTGAGCAACGTAAGGGCGAATTAGTAGATAGAACAAAAGGAGAGTGCCCATTGCAGCCATGTGGCGAAGCGAAAGAGGATGGCCAAATGGCAGATCAGAGCTCGACGCCTGGCGCTCTGCAGGTTAGGGGGAACGAAACTCAACCAGCGCAGCGTAAACCAATGGGCGAAAAACCTCCCCAGGCAGGAGGGATAAGTTACAGGGAGACGCAGGAAGAGCCGTCACCTACACGTCCGACACCGAAGCTTTCATTATGGAGCAGAATAATGACCCGTCTTTAAGAAAAGCGAGGGAGTGTGCAAAAATGAAGAAAGGAGGTTATGTGATATGGGACAACATAATATATCACAAAGAGAAGGTACAGGATCAGGATACTTTACAACTTGTAGTACCGGAAACCAGAAGGGAGCAAATTTTTAAATTGGCCTACGATTCAGTTTTTGGAGCACACTTCGGAGCCAAAAGAACCCAAGGACGAATTGTGTATTATTTTTACTGGCTCACGTTGAAAAAGGACGTAAGGAAGTATTTTGATTCATGCACGGCATGTCAGTTAAGACGTCGGATTACAAAAATGGATGAAATATCATTTCAACCGGTGAGGAGGCCAAAACTTCCATTTTAGGTAGTGAATGTGGAATTGATTAAACCAATCGAACCTTCTTCAAGTAAAAGACATAAGTGGGTGTTAGTGCTAATTGACCAGCATTCTAAGTGGCCTGAATGCGCATGCTTAATGACACTCATAACAAAGAGCAAGTGTGAGGTACTCTTAGAAATATTCCAGCGAACAGGTATACCAGAAGTGATAGCTAAGGAGAGGGGTACGAACTTCCTGGCATCTTTGGCACAGGAGGTGTTGCCTCGTTTGGGGTTTACTTCGCGTTTTTCGACGCAGAATCATCCGGCCCGTAATGGGATCTTCGAACGGTTCAAAAGGGTGTTCAAGGACATGCTGCATCACATTATCAGATAGGAGCCTAGGCAGTGGCTCAAAGCCACATCATTCTTGCTTTGGACGTATCGGGAAGTCCCTAATGCTACGACTGGTGTAGCCTCATTCAAATTGTTTTACGGAAGGGAACCAGTAGGTCTGTTTGCAGGTTTATAGAAAAACTATCCTGGCAAATGTGAGTTGCCAGTAGGAATTTCGGTTCCGGCTACTTAATGTTTACTAGACTTGAAAGAACGGATGGAGAAGGCCGCGGCCACTTTTCCGCGGGCTATGCACAAGGTGCATATTCCGCACCAAGACTACGCTGTTGCGTATTTGGATGATGATGCCATCTTTTCACACTCCTGGGAGGAGCACTTCGAACACCTGGGACAGCTGTTAATGAGTTTGCAAAATGCAGGATTTACGGAGAAGTTGGCTAAGTGTTGTTTCGCTTGGAAGGAGGTGCATTATTTATGACATGTTGCGGGATCGGGGAGCCATCGCCTAGATCAGGAAAAGCTCCAGGCGATTAGACAACTTATTTCCCCTAGAAACAAAATTGAAGTTCGAAGCTTCTTAAGTTTCGTTAGCTATTACAGAGACTATGTGCCGAGATTCTCAGAGATAGCGAAGCCTCTGACGGATCTCACTGCAAAGAAGGCACAGGAAAAAGTCTGTTGGATGACACAGCTGTAGAGTGCCTTACAGCAGTTAAAGGATACGCTTTGCCAGGCACCAGTGTTGTGCTCTCCAAATTTCGATAAACCTTTTTTATTACATACCGATGCTAGCGCTTTCGCGGAAGCGTGTTGTTTAAGTCCACGTGACGAGGAAGGTCAGACTCGAACGGCGGCGTATGCCAGCAAAAAGTTGAGGGATACGCAATCACCGTGGGCGGCGAGCCATAAAGAGGCTTATGCTATTGTGGGGGGGGGGTTGCATGAATTTGAAGGGTGGATCTTCGGACACAAGATCGAGGTGATGTCGGATCATACCCCACTCAGATTCCTTACTAATTCAGCCTCTCTGAGTTCGAAACTGCAAAATGGATTTTAGCCATGTCACCATTTAATGTATGTTTAACGCATGCGCCAGGTAAAAGGATTCTGCATGCGGACGCGTTGTCACATCTGAATTTCGTTGACTAGGGCAGCGCCACGATGGGGTAGGCCGAGATATCCGCAGATTATACGGCAGAGGGTCATGAGAGTGGTACCCGTGCCTAACTCCCAACGACAAGAAAATATTGCAAGTGAAGTAGCACGAAATGCTGCAAGAACTATACGCACATAACTTTATGGTGGTAGCAAGAGTACATGAACTTTCTTTTGTAAGTTGTGTTATCAACGTAGAAAAGTTATCAAAATAGGATCCCCACTCCCCAGGGCCATGAAAAGGAAATTGTTCTCCACTCTTCCAAATCCTTAGTTCAATCATATTTCCACATTCGTATGGCCAGGGACGAATGAGGAAGGTGGATGGGAATTCATTGAGGGTGGTTATTACTAATTGATGTGCTGTTTGTTTGGGGTACTAAGTAGTAGATTCCAACATGGAATGTGGAGTCTAAAGCTAATCCATGCAGCTCCGGTTGCTGAGTGGTCTAAGTGCTGGCTTCTAACCATCCGTCCAGTTTTCTGAATAATAAAGTGAAAGTTATTCGCATCTCCGTCCTTTCTTCGTTTACAAATAACATAAAAATTTGAATTTTTTTTTTAAACTCCACTTTGCATGACATGAGCAAAATGTATTATATTATATGTAATGTCATGTCGTTGCTACTACGTTTTCCTCTAACAGTTGATTTAATCAACATTTTCGGTTTGGCTTTGGTCTATTCTTAAAATGTTTCCTTTTATTGTATTTTACCCGTAGGATCTCAATCTGCGATAAGATACATTAACTGTGCTGTCTGTATATTCGAACACATTAATTGTTATGACAGATTAATTTGGGAGCACTGACGTGGAAAACAGAAAGTCTGGTAATACAACAGGTTTAATCTATTGAGATATATTTTCTCGTTATCTTCACCGCGATTTGCGCTTTTTAGATATGTTTTGCAGTACAGAATCAATATTTTACATGCAGTATTTTAATGTTTTAGGTAAACGCAAAATTTTCCGACTCTCCTATAACTGGCTATGAAAGCGAAATGGGTGCACTTCTGTTTAAACTTTTGTACTGTGGCTTTCAGGTGTCAACTCCGTATTGAACAACGTTCGATGGCGGCCAGAACGCCCCTGCGGTTATTCAAAACAGGAATCGAAAATGTGCATAAGCGTCTATGTTTTTCATATTTAATGGCAGGAAAACCCTTCACATGACAAGACTGGGGTTTTTCGGCATACATAGCGGAAAAGATATAAGAACAAGCATGAATAGCGACTGTTTGGGAGATTCGGAATCGGTGAATACAAAGTGTAGGGAAAGCAGCGTATCATATTGCCAAAAGAGATAGAGAAAGAATATGTGCAACGGCTATTTTATACAATAATGTAACCCAACTGACGTTAGAACCGTCTGCAATTTGGCATATCCTTTTTTGATGACTGAAATAATCTGCATTGGGAACGTATCTATTCCGTTTCTTAAGTGCTGGAAAATCGTGCACGGATCTGATAATTCTCTCATATGCAAAACGAAATATCAATATAAAGCGAACAATAACTGATCTTGAAGAATGCGGTTTATTATTCTAGAAAAATATTTGATTTAATTACGCAGTGTCGCTGACATTAAAATTTGGTGGACCAACAACCTGACCTCTCCTATCCTTTTTGCAGTTATATGTTTTTCACTTTTCAAAGGAATCCTTTGCCAGTGCTAATAGTTTACTGTACTTTCTGTCGTACCTGGAATTTCATTATACAAAATTCATTTAATTGTAAGGCGATAATTTCTAACAGAAAAATGATTGTTAATGCCAAGTGATTGGCCATTAACATTCTGGACGATTCAAGAAAGTAACCAAATGCTCATTGAAATTAAGCATATGGATTTATTTCACTCATAATATCAATTGCCGTTAATGTATAACATAACAGTAGTAAACAGTACTTTGAGTATATTTCACTATATTGATATTTTTGGAACCTTTAGTAAACCAATTTGCCACAGTATCAAAAATGAAAATAATCGAGGAATCATTTCTTAGTACATTACGTTATAGTTTAGAGGAGTCCTGTTTATCATTATGTGGTTAATTTCATTACCAGAGCATTCGATTATTTGTTCCATATTTCTGTGTGAGCGTAAAAGTTCCGCTACTTATTACGTGTTTGCAGTGAATCATGTCGTTTCATAATATTTTGCCGTAATCAACTACTTGGAGAAAATAGGAAGACAAGAAGTAAATTAGTGCATAACATGGAGTGTCATATCATTTGATAAAATAAATAATGGTAGTGTCATTTCAAAGGAAGATTATCCGCTCGAAAATGGGCAGATCAAAGGTGGCTTCCATAAATGATGGGATAAAATAACGGTTCTGTTTCAATGATGATCAGATGAAACCGCCAAATAAATGATTGTAAACTGCAACGTGCGTTCTGTAAAGCTACAGAGTAGTATACCCCTGCAAAAACCATGAACAGACTCAAACTTTAGGCATTTATTTTCGGCGGAAAATTTCATGCCTCTCCATAGAACCATCACAATCCAATCACGTACAGAAATGGCTGAAGACAAACCTTCCCACTTGGGTCACAGGTATATAAATGCCATTTCTCAAACAACAAATTTCAATTCTTCAAGGAAACATAAACGCTAGTGCTTTAGAAAATTGCAACATCATAAAGGAACCATTCATTTTGAATGAAATTTATACCATACATTACTGATATGACTGCACATAAGTTACCTAATTTTCAGAACAGTTTTATCTTTCCGACTTTCAAAAGTGATCAATTCATTTGTCTATCGTACAAAGCAGGAAAACCCAAGTCGCATGAATTTGCATAAAACGAATTCCTTGAAAAACTGTATTTGACAATTTCCTTTAATTAATCTAACAAGGATAACATTTCTTTCCTCTCCAAACTAGATAAATTCCCCCAATTTTGCTCGTGAGAAAAATAAAAGATCTCAAAATTATTTTGCAGTGATTATAAATAGCGTGCTACACAAAGCAGTGCAACAGTATATCCCTAGCATTGCCATAGTATAGCATGTATCACAGCTGCAAAAAGAAGCTATTACTATATAAGTAGTATGCTACAGAATATTGTAGATTGTATTGAAGATTTGTTAAAATTGTGTTACTTCAGAAAAAGTGGAAAAATGTTCGTCACATCGCGTGGCATTTTCACATCTCTTGAAATAATATTTTCAGTAACGGGTGCACCCTGCTTTCAATAACAAATATAATTAACTTTGAATTATGAAAGTTAGACGAACTGAAAACTTGCAAGAATCCTCAGGGATTCTGAGAAATCACACGCGAAATGATGGCGTAACTTATTTTGTGTAGGTCAGTTGATCACCAAATTCGATTCTCTAATTTAAGAAAGAGGATTCGAAGATATTTCTTGTTGTGGATTATATTAAGTTATCTCGTCTTCAAAACTGTTCTAAGAACTTTCATTGTAAACCAGTGAAATTTATAAATCATGTTCTTCTTGCCCAGTGGTCTTACGATCTCGCTTCTGATCTGTCCTGCGAGATGTGCCCGGGTTGTTAAGGGGTTTTTTGTTTGTTTGTACATCAATGATTCTTCAATGAAGTATTTCCCTTCAGGAACTACGGTATGCCGTTATTGAAAATAAAGTGCTATGTATCATTACAAAGGAAAGATTTGCGATATTTGATGAAAAGTTTATAAATGTAGAACTCCACCCATGTGGTGCAGAGGCTTACGCGATTCCAATCGACTATTTGTCCGAAATAAGTCCGGGTTTTTTTCCCCGTGAGGCATTGATGTGGTAATTGTCTTACGGTACTGGCTCTCTCTCTACCTTGGAACCAGTGGCCCTAAATTTTGGACGGGCGACTGCTTATAACCCTCTGAGTTGCTCAAGAGCCATATGCTGCTTTTTCGAACAATTACTTTATTTTCATACAATTCTTGCGGGACCATATCAATACACAAATAATGCCTCTTTGATTAAAACCGCGCACCCGAAATTTGGGAAATCACGGCCTTCGCAGGTTGCTCACTTACTCCTGGATAAAAGCAGAGAGAACAGCTTTTTTCATTTCATTTTCCTCCCATGTTGAACCCAACATTCCAAAGTATGTCTGATGTCTGTTCTTTCTAATGATTTTGCTCTGACAAAGTTAGGAGACAAATTTCTGCGCGAATTGCCAGTGAAGTATCAAACAATATTCTGGAGAACCCTTTAAAATTTTAATGAATTTTTAGCTCTAAGAGAAATCAGATAAACTCTTGTTTATTGCATATTATGTGCGCCTGGTAATATTAGATATTGTCATGCTTCATTTTGCTCTTTTCGGATTACCTAACGCAAAAATGTAAGTTCAATTTCCCAATTATACGTTTCCCTTTTCGTCATAAACTATTTTTAACAAAATGAGAAATTTAAAGAAACTTCGGAACAATTTTAAAATATCGTTCTGCCTTTATTTATTTTTTGATTGAGGGCTTAACGACCACCGTGAGCAACTCAGTGGGCTATAAGCAGTTGCACGTCCCAATTGGTTCCAAGAAAGGGAGAGAGTCAGTACCGTAAGACAAAAAGAACATTAATGCCTCAACGGGATTCAAACCCGGAACTACCTCGGACGAATAGTCAATATCCATCGCTTAGACGACTGCGCCACCTGGGCGGCGTTCCCCATTTATAAACTTTTCATCGATAATCGCAAACGTTTCCTTTGTAATGATAAATAGCACTTTATTTTCAATAACGGCATAACGTACTTCCTGAAGGATAATACTTCATTGTAGAATCATTGATGTTCAAACAAACAAAAAATTCATGTACAATCCGAGCACATCTCTGAGGACAGATCAGAAGCGAGATAGTGAGACCACTGGGCAAGAAGAACGTCATTTATAACTTTCACTGGTTTATAATGAAAGTTCTTAGAACAGCTTCGAAGACGAGATAACCCAATATAATCCACAACAAGAAATATATTCGAATCTTCTTTTTTAAATTAGAGAATCCAATCTGGTAATCAACGGTCCAACACAAAACAAGTTACGCCATCATTTTGCGTGCTATTTCTCAGAATCCCTGAGAATTTTTGCAAGTATTCAGGTTGTCTAAATTTCATAACTCAAATTTAATTATATTTGTTATAGAAGCCAGTGAGTACCGAACTTTACCCATGTCACTGACAATATTATTTCAGGAGATGTGGAAATGTCACGCGACGTGACGAATATTTTTCTACTTTGTTTGAAGTAACACGATCTGTAGCAAAATTTTTCAACGCATCCTACTATATTTTGTAGCATACTACTGATACAGTAATATCTTATTGTATACATGCGATACTATGGCAATGCTAGTGTGATACTGTTGCACGGCTCTGTGTAACACGAAATTCATAATCACTGCAAAATAAAGTCCTTGAAAAATCCGAATGAATAAACACAAATGCTCAGGCACTGAATTTTGAGAGCTTTTATTTTTCTCACGAGCAGAATTGAGGGATTTTTTCTAGTTTGGAGAAGAAAGAAATTTTATCCTTGTTAGACTAATTAAATTAAAATGTTAAATACAGGTTTTCAAGGAATTCGTTTTATGCAAATTCATGCGACTTGGGTTTTACTGTTTTGTACAATAGACAAATGAAGCCATCACTTTTGGAATTGGGAGACATATAAAACGCCAAATTTTCGACATTTTTAATTCATCATCTGATACTACCTGACTCTGGTTTAAGAAATCCTTTCCTTTTTACGAAACAAATTGTTTTCTGTTACAGGGTGGAAACGTATAGATGTTTTCAAATAGCAGGGAAATGCAATAAATTTTCTTCAACTGATTGAAGTGTTAATATTAACTTTCAGGAAAATATTTAAGTCCGTTTTCTTCTCTTCGGAAACCTCAACTTTCAAAAGAAAATTGGTTAAATATGCTTTCAAATACGAGACGTCGACGTTGTCTGATTTATTATCTCTGTGATACGAACCCACCATATTAAGGTGTTCTGAAACATATTTAGCAATGCAAGGTCCATTCAGAGTGTTAAAATTGGTTTTATTATATATAGAAAAAATTTCTGATTAATTAGTGAAACTAGTTGATAAAGAGGTTCATGATAACAGAAGTTGAATTACATATTTCCCCTAGCATTATCATTATTATTATAGATAATTCCACCTCTTTCTGAGGTTTTTCTCTTCCATCCGGAACGTGTACGACGCACCGAGTCTCGGAAGTGGTACCTTTCTCCTCACAATTGTCCAAGAACTTCCTATTACCCTACAAGTGCTAAGGGTAGTTGCATCCCGTTGCGCCATGCAATTAGGTTAAAGGTCTATTGTCTGTACAGAGCTGTGAATGATCTATGGTACAACTCCTGTGGCTGATATTACTATGGGGACGGTGGTAATGTTCTCCATATGCCATATTTCCTTGATTTCGTGTCGTACGGCATTACACTTTGACATCTTCTATCCGTGCGTCTTCTGGATGTTGCACGTGTTGGGCACGGCTATGTCAGTAAGGTATGTAAACTTCTTTTTGTAGACCAGGACGATGTCGGCTCGACTGTGAGGTGTTTTTTATCTGTCCTGACCGATCTGTCCCAATACAAAGTATCTGTATTGTTCTGTGAAAGCTTTGTTGGCACATACTTGTAGTAGGAGACAGGCTCAATTCCAATGAGATGGTGATTTCTTTCCAGTTTCTGATGTAGGATCTTGGCGACTTGATTGTGCCTGTTCGTGTGCTTTGTCAGTGTGAGGACTATGCACACTGCTGAAATATGCTGTATGGTCTCTAGCGCTTGGTGACATTGCCTACATGGGTTGTTTTACACTGACGTGTTCTTCAGGATATGCTTCCAGTATTTTCTGGAGTTTACAACTTTATCATGTAGAGCCATCAGGAGCCCTTCCTTCTCGGGGAAGAGTGATTTGTTTTTTATCTATGCATTGGAGGTGGTCTTATCCACATTGTCAGATTGCCGATCGTTACGTTTCTCTTCGTGTAGGACTTTCTTGCCCCAAGCTTCCTCTTTTAGCTCCCTCATTCCAGTCTCGATGTTCTTAATAGATAGGCATAGGTCTGGGTACTTCTTGTCATTCTGGTTTATCGCTGGGTGAAGGGGCTCCCTCATGGGTTGGAAGTACTTTCTCAGACTGCTGATTTCGTTGTCTTGGTGTTCCAGGAGATCAATCATTCCCCGTCCTCCCTCTACCCGTCTAATAGTCAGCCTATCTACTGCTGGCTTTGGATGGTGCTGGCGATGCTTAGTGAGGTTTGTCCTGGTATTGCGCATTTTCCCTTAAGCTCTGATGTGGTCCACTTGAAGATTCTTAGAGAAAACGTGAGAACTGGAACTGCGTATTTGTTGATAGCCCTAGTTATGCGGAGAGCGTTGAGCTTCGTCTTCATTAGCGTCCTCAGCCTTCGGTTGCACTTGGTAGCTAGAAAGTGTTTGATTTCCTTGTGTGCCAGGCGTTGTGCCTGAAGCATACCAAGGCACTTATGGGTTCTTCCTTCCTCTATATCTGTGATCTGTTCTCCTGTCTGCTACGTGCAACATGCTTTCCTTGGTTCATACCTTATGTCTAGCATTTATCTAGGCCAAATTCCATTCTAATGGCATTGATGAAACACTATGTTATTCGGACTAGCTGCTGTAGTTGGTTCTCCGACGATGCGCACAGCTTGATATCTTCCATGTGCATGAGGTGGGAGAGCTTGTCCTTGTTACTTTTGTTGCACTTGATGGTAAACCTACACTTGCTTTCTTTTAGCATGGTTGACAGCGGGTTAAGTGCTAGACCGAACCACAGTGGGCTAAGTGAATCTCCCTGGAAGATGCATCTCCTTACCTAAATGGGCTTGGTTGTTATGTTCTCGACTGTGATTTTTCTCTTCCACCCTCGCCTGGCCGCCTTAAGGCAGTTGATGACTACAGGACGTACTCTGTAGATCTCAAGGCCCTGTATCAGCCAGTTGGGTTAAGGAATCGTAGACCTTAGTGTAATTGGTGTATGCTGTGACCATATTGCTGTGCATCTTGAAAGCTTGCCCCACTGGAACAGCGTCGATGTTAAGCTGTTCCTTGTATCATCTACAGTCCAGTTGGTATCTCTTTTGCTGTTCTGCCATAATTGCTTATCCTTCCATTTGCCTCCTTTTTTGAATGGCGATGCACGCTGTTAGGATCTTATACAGCGTAGGAAGACAAGCTATTCGTCTATAGTTGGCTGGATTTCTTTTGTTCTCATCTGTAGACTTTAGTTTCAATACTACCTGGGATGGGAAAACCCGGGATTAAAGTGGATTTTGCATCATGTTGTTCGGTTGATCTGCCAGATATTTTAAAATACAGGTGATCCTCTTATACCAGGAGTTGTAGATGATCTTAACACCTGGTGCTTTCCAGCTGGGTGTCTTATCTATGGCTTGCTGAAGGTACTCTGTTGCAATTTTCTAGTCGGTCATTTTCTGATATTGGCTCGCTGTCCGTTTGCTCGCTGTAGCCATGAAGATTTTCTGTTAGGGTATATTTTCTCGCCCAGAGGTTACTCCAAAAATTTTCTCCCGCTTTACATTCCGGTTGTACTTCGTCTTTGGTGTCTTTCTTGGTAATGTTGCGATAAAAGCTTTTCTCACCGGTTTCGGGTGTGTTATTGTCCATATGTCGTTGTGTCTTTTTCAATCATCTTAGTATCTTCCTGATAGCTAGTAAACTTTGTCTCAGCGTGCCTATGTACGTAATATTTCATTTGTGGGTTTTTTCGAACCTTACGTGGACTTCGGCGAGTTTCAGCAAGAGCTTTACCTAGCTGCTTTTCGAACCTATTTACCTTTATGTACTGTGCCACTTGGTGGAATTTCTTCTACAGTTCATCAACTCTGCCCTGCAGTCCTTTTTGCCATGCTGGTAGAATGTTTTCTTGCTCCTTTGTTCCTTCTGATGGATGGTGTTTTCCCTGTTTAGCCTTGTGGCGTGAACTGCAGCACAATACACAGCTGTGTGGATGGATTTTAACTTGGTGCCATTTTCATCTATGTAAGCTGGTTTCACAGACTTGTTGAAATGTTCTCTTATTCGCCATATATCTCTGTTAGGTTTTTGATTCGATATTATATGTGTCAAGGTAGATTCCGTTCCTTCTAACTCAATGACGCCTGTTCTGAATTCATTAGAAACCGCTGATGGCACCCGCTTGTTTTGTTCGGTCCGGTCTTATGACTCTGTCACATGTCTTTCTTCAGGCATTGTATTCCCTTATGCAGCGTGCTGCTCGCCACTCTATTGTTGATCACCCAGTTTTTCTTGATGGCTTCCATGACGTAAGATGTTATCCTATTCTTCGCGACAATGGTCCGTATCTGATCCTCTAGTCGCCGTTCGCTGACTTGAGTGTCTCGGTATTGCTGTAGCCATTTGTCATATTTATCTTCCTGTGCATTGTCATTTTTGTCTAGATTTTTGTCACTTCGTTGTTGGTTCGATTTATGCACATGTTCATTTGTGGACTTCATCTCATGAGTTGGCCTGCAATTCGGTCTGGCTTGATCTTTGGCTTAGTAGCCACAGAAACATCTCCCGCAAATTGTTGACTGTTTCATGTGGCAGCTATGAGATGGGCATCGCTACTTCCTTCATTGGTTCCCTATAGAGATTGTAACTTACTAGTCGAACAAGGCCCTCTACCTGAGGCTCGAACGCAAGTGACTTTATCCTGTGCCACACTCGATGCTTAGTGTCTTAGTATCATCCTGATGGAGTTCAGATATTTCAGTATGCAAGTTTCTTAACCAGTGGATATTGTATCTTCTTAACTGATGTTGTATGCACGCGATGGCGTCACATTCCTGCAAATGCTTCGAAACATTTTTTAGAAAGGTCATCTCAAGTCGAAATGGTGCTTCGCTCCCCTGCTAAGAACGTAAGGGGTTGCACTTGTAATCATCCGCGAGTGAATTACACGCCGCAGTCAGTTTTCCTTTCAACGGGGCAAAGCCTGACATCGTTGTGGTAGCGATGCGTTAAGACTAACCGCAGTGTCTCTTCACAGCATCGCTCTTACAGGTAAGTATTGCGATAAAAATCATAAAAAATCATTTAAAACATGAAATTTCTGCACCATTTGCAATTAAGTTCCATAATCTAAACTCTGTACGTCAGACATTTTCCAGGTACTGATACTTTTTCGACGAAATAATTTGGGCCGCTAATCAACACATTTACCGAAAAAATACGGGTATCTTATAATTTCCCGTTAATCCACGTTATTTCCTTATAGCAGACGACAGGGGCCGTAAACCGAAGTATACCCGATTTTCGCACCACCAAATGGGCCCTCTCATTGGAGTGACGATGAATTTGAATAAGTACACGTGCCTTAGCATTTTGAATGATGAAGCAGTGCCCTTTGCCCTGCATCTCAACGAGCAGCATCGCATTGCCAGTCTTTTCATCCAAGACGACAATTGTCTTGTGCACAGAGCTGAAACGGTGTCTGAGTGTCTCTACGGATAATCAGCAACAGTGTCTCACCTCAACTGGCCCGTCAAATCTCCAGTTTTAAATCCTACTGAAAACGTGTGGCACCATTTGGAACAGACGGTGTAACGCTAGAATAGACTCCCACGTGCACTGGTGGAACTTCGGGACCAATTGGTTCACGAGTGGCTGCAAATCGGTGTTCAATACATCCAGAACCTCGTGGAGTCTTTACCGCATCAGATTCATGCTCTTATTAAGGCAAGAAGCGCGGTCACCTGTGATTACGAAAATTCTGACAGGGGGGAAAATTATTTTGTCTGGTGTGCATTATAGATGTAACCAAGAAAAGAAAAATATTAAAATTTTGATAAATTATGTGAAGATAATCCTTAAGAAAATTTCGAATCAGAATAGTTAAATGATATTCTCGATCAAAAAGGATTGTGCAGCCTAAATGAACAGGAATCTTAACAAAACATTCATTTATACCTGTTTATCATTTTGTTTTAATATCATTGTAATCACTGTAAAACGAATCAACATTTATCTGTAAATGTTTTCGCTTACCATCTCTCTTAACGTTGAAAACAGTCAAGTATCCTGAAAAAATATTGACAGAATTCCTCATGTTTATTAATTTTTGAGTCACGTCGTGATATCATTGTCCAGAAATAAATGGATTTATCTTTGCAAATCTTGAATGCCAAAGGGGTTAAAGGTCATGAAGAACAAAAGTGTCTATTGTTAATTCTACACTGGAATTTTTATTGGTTTTTCCTTAAATATTGGCTGCCGTTTACTGCACTTGATTTATCGTTAATAAGAGAATAAGGAATGAGACACAAATCTGAAAGTTTAAATAGCGGCTATAGCAGAGCAAACGCATGGCAATGCACAGGGTTTAGTATTTATAATTTTCCAAATCTGTTCTAGTTTAACCTGCTGTTGTGTAGGCATATGATTCACAATTTGATGTGTTATTATTTATAAGAGATTACGTCAAAAGCAATCATGAAGGAATAAGCTGAGAGTATATGAACCAGTGACAGGAGTAGTTCATCTGCACTGGGAGATCAGTCGAGGATTTTTTTTTTTTTTTTTTGCTGTTTCACTAGCATTGTAAGCAATTACATGAGCTATAAGCAGTCGGTCTTTCCTAATGTAGAATTACTGGTTCTAATGAAGGAAGAGTGCCAGCAGCGCGAGAAAAACACAATATCCATGTTTCACTGGGATTCGGACACGGACCCATCTAGGACGAATGGTCGAAGGTCAAAGCTTAGACATCTGACCCTCGGGGGCAGAAATTTAATGCATATCGATGTCAACAATCGTATCAGACTTACTGTTCGTACGTCCATTGGACGTTTCACCGCAGAAGACAGAATTTTTTGTTGGAATACATTGCAGATTAGGGTTTTTGACTTTTAGTTCACTATCCTTAAGGGAAAATATTTTCAAGAGTTCATTGTTACCGTTTCCAAAAGGATTTGCGTTTATTTCATGTTTATTACGTTCATCTCAGTGATACTTCTGTTAAACAACAGCATGATGCATTAGTGACGGATTCATCAAAAATAGAAATTTTATCTCATATACTCTATAAGTCTTGAGGCCGAAGACTTTCAGAATGAACCGGGAAAAAATATATTTTTGAGACATGGTCCGTACACTTTCTTTGTTGTTTTAGCTGTTCTAACACAATATCTAGCGATTCTAAAATTAATGCTTCGTGGTAATAACATATATAACTTTCTTTGGGTCCAAACATCTCCAAGCCTGAATATCTCAAGAAATAGAATTTTGCACTGTCTTTGGAATATGCCTGTTAAAAGAGTTTTTGATGTAAAACCTTGCAGTTACTTTGGGCTACATCTTTTAAAATAATTTGTAATTTTACAAAAAATCACCTAATATATAAAAAACGGATAAACTTCCATGTTCGTCCCGCAGCTAATTCCGAAAGCAATAACAGATGGCGCCACGATAGCTCTTACCGTTTCACCGTTCTTCTGAACTTTCACGTGAAATGCGTTATAGCTACCCACGTAACTTAGTTCTCCGTCTCTGCTCTGCGTTACGTAAGTTTTTTTTCGTTCTGTGCTCCTGCAATATGTGGAATTTTTTTTTTTTTTTTTTTTTTGATTGGAGGTTTAACGACCACCGTGAGCAACTCAATGGGCTATAAGCAGTCGCCCGTCCCTAATTTAGGGTCACTGGTTCCAGGGAAGGGAGAGAGCCAGTGCCGTAAGACAAACACAACATCCATGCCTCACCGGGATTCGAACCCGGACACCTTTCGGACGAATGATCAGAGGCCGACGCCTTAGACCACTGCGCCACCGGGGCGCCTATGTGGAATTTGAAAAGGTTGTTTAATGAAGTTGGGAAGGATGAGGAAACCTCTATTTCATGATGTGAACCACAGGCTTTGTTTCCCACCTCTAAAAGATGTTCTTAGGGCCTCTCATTATTCTACGTGTCGATGCGTCTCATCGTTTAGAACAATGCAGGTGTAGGAAAAGCACGCTTCAGGGAATGATGTGCACTCTTCCCGTACACTTGGTACGTGTTTTTTTATGCTCATATTCCGATTGATAGAGGGATGATTCTGACGTATTGTTTCGCCAAATGATTGTCTTACGATGAGGCGATTGAAGAAACCTCGCATGGCGATGTTACCACATCCACTGAGACAGTTAGCGACTGGTATTCGTATTGCAGATAACTAGTCTCAGAGTTTATGGTAGCCTCGCAATGTGAGGAAGGAAGGCTTGGTGGTTATGGAATCATCGTCGAAGTGGACGAAGCCAAAGTGGGCAAACGCAAGTACAACTGCAGTCGTCTCTTTGAGGGCACCTGAATTCTTGGTATCTTTGAACGAGATACCAAGCGTTTGAGGGTGGAAATCTGCCCTGATAACAACAGATCTGCAGATACATTGATGCCCCTAATCATCAAAAACGTAGAGCCAGGAACAACGATTATGACGGACCAGTGGGCTGCATTTCGGAATCTGCCAAGCTCTGGCTACACTCATTTAACTGTCAACCACTCCCTCAACTTCATTGATCCCGTCACAGGGGCCCATACACAAGGAGTAGAGAGCGATTGGCGATACCTGAAACATAAATTAATGCAGGGGAACCGAAAATGTACTTGGCAGACCATATACTAGAATATTTATACCGACGGAATTGCCGTCTTTCCTCAGAACATTGCTTTGAAGTCCTGATTTGTGCGATCAGACAGTTCTTCCCTGGCAGATAAATCTTGTCTTGTTTTTATTCTGCTAGCTAGACAGTTTCCTATTCATGAAGAAAAACTATTCTTCCGACTTAATAAATATTTCTCACATATGCCAAACTGTACATTAAAAAGGTCTTGTTAACCCATATTATACACTTCCTTTGCCAGTTTCATAACGTAACGCTTACGATGTAGCGATAACGTGTCGCCATCTATCGTCGCTTCATCAAACTATTTCCAGGCCGAGCGTGGAAGGTTTACCTTAAAAAATATGTTCATCATTTCGAATACGTGCAGACAGTAAAACGTTAGAAAGAAACTTTATTTAAAATGTAATTATTGCACAGCTTCTCTCTCTATAGTGACAAAGAAGTCTGGCTTATGCGAAATGAGTTGGTAGAACTCATTAGATTACAGAGGAAAGGCACTTCGTAAAAGGTGCATTCCCGACGAATACTCTTCCGCATGCATTGTTAACATGCATGCCATAAAATATTATTCAATCAGCCATCGTGCAACATACTAAAGGAGCCGCATCCAACATCGTTTTCGGCCCTCATGTGTTCTGAAACGAATTTTCAATTAGAAAAGTAATGTGGAGAATAAATAAGTATAAGCCGTTTAACAAATGGGAATCAACAATCAGATAGCGAATAATGGTGGAAATTAAACTTAATTAAGAATGATGTATGAATGGCATTCATTTGAATGGTGTGCCCTAAATGTTCGTCACCAACCGTCTTTTGGCAAATCATGCATCTTGAACAAAGAAGAGCTCGTTGTTTTGTGGGCAATTTCAGGAAAACAGCTGGGACCTTAAATTTAATTGCTTTGGTAATAAATTAATTTTCCATGCAACGAATAACGTAGCCAACAAGCATAGTGCCAACTTGGAAATTGAAACATTATTCATGAATGACTCATTTGCATAAACAATGAACGTGCCTTCAATATACAATGACCCATACCAACACTACTAAAATATACCAGTTAAGTAGCAGTTCAAACATTTTTTAATTTAAAAGCATCTATAAATGGCATTTCACCCCAATTCACTTTTTGTTCGGATTTGCAATGACGTAATGCAATACATGATTCTCATCTTACAAAGCTAAACGTGTACGTTTGCTTTCCAGTAATTATTGTTAATTCACTTCCAAGAACGTGTCCAGCCGAAGTTGAAGGTGTCAATAGAAAAAATACATTTCTGTATACTAGATATCAATATTTTTCAGATAAAAATTCGAAAACGAAATCAATATGAAATAAAGTTACATTGTTCTATGTACCGATATTTCACGTAAGATTCTTGTAATAAAGTAAAAAACATATTTTTCTATTTGTTTCTCACATTTTTATTCGAATTCATCTCTTATTGGATTAAATTTTCCCACCCACGTTTTTAAGCGTAATATTTTTTTAAGTATTTGCGTGTACAGAACATTAAACATATTGAATAGAAATGTTGTCTCCGTGATTATTTTGCATCATCTTTTTTGCTATTTTTGTAAAGTCTGTAATAGAAAAAATATTACAAACCACCAAATGAAAAAAGGCATTTTCGGTTCGTATATTACAAATAAGTGGTGTTTATATTAATTATCCGTTCTTCTGTAGCTCCATGCATAAACACAATGAGTTTTAAAATATTACTGTGATACATACAACGGGACATTTTTGTTTCCTTTTTTGGCATTTACAATAGTAAACCATAGAGCAACAGTTCGTTCTTCTTATTCTGTATCCAGTACATACCTTTGGAACTTAGTGTCATGAAACATGTTTTCGAATTCAAATAATGTTATTCACCGTTCCCCTACAATCCTTCTGAAATTAATCCTGTCTTTCGATAACGTTTGTGTACGGTTTGTTTTTCAAACTGTTTGCAAATTTTCCGAAAGAAGTCTGAATATATTTTGCTCTTATTCATATTCATCTGCACTTAGAGTTGGAAGCTCAAGACTAGCAAATATGCGTTTATCACACGCACATGTGTTATAAATAACACCACACCCACACTATTGGGAATCTGCTATGTATTAATGAAATCGGTTTCAAAGTTAAGTATCTACACCTCCGCCGCTGTCATCCTGGTGGCGCAGTGATCAAAGTGCTGGCTTTTCACCATCCGTCCGAGATGTGCACGGGATCGATTCCTGTCAGGACGTGGATATTTTGTTTATAATTACACTGGCTCTCTGTTGTCCCTGGAACCAGTGACCGTGAATTAATCTCTGGTATCCGGACTTCTAGGGGTCATAGGATTACTTCGGATAATACTGCAGAGAGCGCGTAGTCCAATGGGACCCCTTTAGTCTGCTTGTAGGTATGGTTTTAGCAGCTAAAATAGTTTGCATCAGTAACCAATGGATTTGGATATCTCCGTTAGTGTACTTTGAGTGTAAGGCGACGAATCGGCGAGCGCTTGCTTTAATGTCTTCGTAGCTTCTTTAACAGGAATTGAGTGGTACAGGGAGACAATATCAAAACTCCCTAAGATGTGAGCAGGCATTACCTTTAGGCTTCTAATTCTTTCGATAAAGTTCTCAGACGACAACAGAACAACACTTCAATGCTACAACAATAGAAACAGATTTCAGCTTTTTACTAGTATTACTGGTGTATATCTACCCAAATGTTTCCGTTATATGCTCGTTAATATTTATTCCCGAGATAATTAATAACTACGAGTTCGGAAGATCGTGCAACGTTCAGTTCAGTTCTGCTTTAATACTCACTCCCCCGAGGCCTCAAATATCGGAGTTAAGCGAATTCCTAATGTATGAAAAGTTTTCTCCAATTATAAATGTCTACAAAAACATCTGTAGTGCTTCCGAAAGATTTGACGATGGACATGGCAGTTTCTTATAGATTCCGGTGTGCTGTCTGCAAAAAAAAAAAAGAAGAAGAAGCATTGTAGCACTCAGTCAATTCTTCAAGCATCCTTCATAGTTTTGCGGGGCCTTGAAAATACGGAGCCCGGGGTTGCAGCTCTGCCTGACCTCCCTCCCAAATCTGATCTGTTTTTGTGCGACGTCCGTCGGAAATTCCGTAAACCGAGATTTCAACGGCGTACCAACATAGCACCTGAAGGGCACTTTCATGAATTTCATAATAAAAGATGATGTTCGGCACACTGCGAGTCCTACTTTGTCTTAAAACAATAAAAGAATCCTATGATCACTCGCGGGATAATTCACTATACGCTGTTAACGCACGTGGTCCGATGACCCATTGGAGTTCACTTTCCATGTGGCTGGGAAGTAATGTTTTGGGATCGTCTCAGAATTATCGATTTGGGATCATGTCAGAACAGTCGGTAATTTAAATGCTCGCAACGTTTACCATAATGCTGCTGTAGTTGTGCCTCTACAAGTACGGGTAGCATCACTAAGATTGCGTTATTAGTTTGTGAGGTTAACATTAGGTTAGGTGAATTGAACTGATTTTAGAGTATGGTTTTGTCAATGAATAGGGCATGTCTTCTTCCAGTACCGCTGCACTTTCAAAGGGTAGGGAGATGTGGAGAATCTTCATCACGGAGGTTTGCGACACAATTTGGAGGGAGAGAAAAAAATAGGTTTACATGCTTAAAGTAGTGGTTCGGGTTTCCCCCTTACAAAAGTTGTATCGCAAATCAAGTGCGAGATTCGCGACCATGTTACGGTAGATGATCGAACTATTTCTGATCGTTTCTTTAGTTAGGGCTCGTTGGGTGTTTTAGTCCCATATCATCAAAGGCACAAGGAACAAATTTTTCTTCCAGTGGAGCACTTTGCCCCGGTACCTTAACCACTAAAACCCTGAACCTCAAACGTTATAATATAGCTTAGTCCCCTCAAAAGCGAGGAATTTTGCTATGATTTCTGGTATGTTGGAAAGCGTAACATAATCAGTGCATTGCATGATTTTACTAACTAGTTAACTGAAACATTAAGTAAAAGCTAATGTTCGCACTATTTACCAAGAAAACATAATTACAATTTTCTACCTAACTAGGGCATGTTTCTATTATCATATCTTCGGCTACTTTTTTCAAGGGCAACAATGCAACTCTTATAAAGTAACCCAAAATAACCAATTAACCTTTTCAAGGGTGTTTTTTTCTTTTTTTACGCTTTCCAACCATAGGTTGAAGAAGCATATATGCTCCAGCTTTGTCTGCCGCTCCTCGCGAAAACTCGCGTAAATATGGTGCGATTTCGACGAAATTTTAATATGTGGTAGGGGACAACCTGGGGACCAACACTATTGAAAATGGACGAAATGGGGTCAAAGGTCAGGACCCATTTCTCCATTTGGCGAATTGGGGCCAATACGAGAAGAATCCGTTTCTACAAATATGCGTCATACTTACGTAAAAATGCGTCGACTGCGACGAAACTTCATCATGTTGTTCCGGAGATATACTGAACCGGTTGTGTTGAATATCATCCAATTGAGGTCAAGGATAAGGGCATAGAACTGATATTTATTTTGCAGCCATTATCTTCATAACTTGAGCAATGATTTCTAATATGTTGGAAAGCGTATCATAAGCAATGCATTGCATGATTTTACTGACTTGTTTTGACTTGAAAATTCCGAAAATTAAACCCGATGAGACATTCCATTTTAATAATAATCAAGACAGATAGGTCATTCCAAAGCCAAAGGTTTAAGAGGGCAATCGTATTCAGAGTGTACCACAAGTATATCGCCGATGGACGAACCAGCGCCCAGAGAGCAAGTGGTAGCAGACAATATGCCTTTGAAGACAGTCGTCGAGTTAGACTCTCCGGGCTCACAAATACAGACCACTTGGCACGAGCGAAGCAAATCACATCAAGGTTAAATGTTGTGCCTCGCGTGGTGCCGGAAACATCAAAACCTCTCCTCTGCAGAGTGACACCGCGTCGTGTGGTCAGATCAATTCAGGTTTCAGCTACACCAAACTGATAATAGGGTACGATTGTGGCTGCGATAGCACGAGACAATGTCCCGTTCGTGCCAGATTGGCCGTTAAATGCGATGCCTGCTCTGTGATTGTTTACGAAGTCTTCCAATGGGACACATTAGGTTCTTTACTGTGTCTAGAAACTTCCTTAACCACTGCTCGGAACCAGCCTTTGTTGGCTAATCACTTACACCATTTCATGTCGTTCGCGCTCTCTACTGCACATGGTGTGTTACAGAAGGACAATACGTCACTCCACCGCGACGCAATCACCAACGCATGGATCCAGAAACGCTCACCCTGAGTTTTGAACCATCCGGTGCCCCCCCCCCTCCGTGGTTTCCAGATTAGAACTCCGCGGAAGGTCTATGTGATGTTTTGGAGCAAATTATCTGACCCATGGATCTTTGATGGACGTCTTGGAATGTGTTGTGGACAATTAAGCATTTGATGTGGTTTGCATTAGCTCCGCACACATTCCGGCATAATATTGTGGAGTCAATGCCATGGCTTTTTCAGGCTATAATTCGCGTTAGAGGAGTGGTAACACTCTATATAGGAAGATACCTTTAATGTTTTGTCCTTTGAGTGTACAGGAAAATGCAAATTCTGTAGGCACGGGTTGAAACTGCAGCACCTGACCACCATTATTACTTTAACAGTACTCGAAAGCAGTTTATTTCGGAAAATCCTTGTAAGAAATGCTTTTCTTTGGAGTTCTTTCAATTCTATTAGGGGTACGCAAACGTTTTCGCCGTTTTATGGAGAGAGGAGAGAAGAACAACCAGGAAACCCCTACACATTTATTCAACGAAATACTGGCCGTTAGCATTAATGACCTTTTGCCATTTTGGAGGCAACAAATGATTGTCACTGTAATAGAGGTACTCGGGTTTTAGCTGAAGAACGCAGTGACGAAACTGTCAACCTCTGCAACTGTGGCGAACCGCTGTTGGGCTAGAGGATTTTGCATAGAGCGAAACAGATGAAAGGCTGAGGGTGCAATGTCCGAGGAGTAAGCCGGAGGCGGTAAAATCTCCCAGTATAGTTGTACAAGGGTTGATTTCGTAGTGGTTCCGACATGTAGTCTGGCATTATCGTGTAACAGGATGACTGGGCAGCGTCCTTTACCTGTCCATGTGCGTTTTTCCTTTATCGTGGCGTTCAGTTTAATTATCTGATCGCTATATCGTTGTACAGTGATTGTTTCGCCCGGTTTCAACAGTTCGAAGGACATCATTGCATGCATGTCCCACCTCACAAACAACGGCACCTTTATCCCGTGGATATCCTGTTTTGCATTTGATGTTGATGGCTACCGTGGGTCGACCCAGGACAGCTTATGTATGGGATTGTCGTAGTAGACGCATTTTTCATCCCGGGTGACGACCTTCCACAAGCAATCCTTCCCCTGAAACCTCTTCAGCAATGACATGCATATGCCCAATCCTTTACCAATATTACGCTCCGTTAAAGCATGAAGAACCCACTTACCAATCTTCTGGATCTTCCCACAGGCCTGCGGACGCCGTACTACCTTCGATTTAGTCACTTCCAAACGTTTCGCCACTTTCATGATCGATTGTGTGGCATCCTCTTGCAACAGCGAATCCAGCTCCTCGTCTGCGAGTTCCTGCGCTCTTCCTGCACGTGGCTTATTTTCCAAGCTTAAGTCACCTTTCTTAAACCTGTCAAACTATTCTCGACACGTCTGCTCACCCATAACCGTTTTGCCACGCGCCGGACATATTGAACCATATGCTTCACTCGCACGTTTACCTGAATTAAACATAAAGAACAAACAGTGTCGCAAATGAACTTTTTCGACCGCCATGCTTAGCTTCATGTACAAATTGACAGCACAGGTCGCCGGCTGGTTAGACACCTATAACGCCCATTAGCTGAGGCAGCGTAAGATTGTTCATATCCCTAATGGAAATTTCTCTGGAGAAACAGACCTGAGTGAAATTTGAAGGATAGCATTGAAGGTCTTGCTACGAGGTTCTCAATTTTTGCATTTGCTCAATAAATCACTCGGAGGCGAAACATGTTTAGGCCCTTACCTTTGACACGTACTCTCAATCAAGCAAATTAACAAATTTCCAATAGAAAACAAACTTAATTAAACAATACTCATGTTTCAATGGACAATACTGTTTTTTTTTAAATTACATAATGCACTTAATAGACGTATTATTATTATATACATCCGAATAATAATATGCACAGCAGAAGTATTGCGTTCAGTCATAGGAGACGGAGAAACTGACAATGACTGTATATAGAGATGGTTTCCATACACTTGAAACCAGTCACGGAAATGTAACCATAGGTAAAATCAATGACATGAGACAGTTTGATCTAAACCCAATGAGAAATTGATTTTACCGTTTGTGGGACATATGGGTAAGATCTGTTCGAACCCAGCATCCACCACAACCAGCTCTGGATAATCTACGGCCGGCGATTTTCCTTTTATGTCCGGCAATATCACCTGTTGATTTAACCATCTCACCGAGTCCTAACCAGTAGGTCTGGCTGCCATTTTAAGGGGTAAAGTTAAACCCGTTATTATGTAGGTGTGTAAAATAGTTTGTTCATTTACTTTATATTTGAAATAATTAAAAACTACCAATGCGAGCTCAGATCAGTTTAGTAAAATCGGTCTGCTTGTTTTAAAGCCCTGCATAGCAAAGGGGCATAAACTGTTCGAGCGTACCACTAAAATGCCTGCTTATAGCAGATTTAACATTTCAATTTTTTTCTGTGAAATTATTGCGTTGTAATTTTCAAAAATGTTCCTACACTTTGTTGTTAATTCACAACAAAAGAGAAGGATAACAGTATTGATGAATTCATGATTACATTTGTTAACGTTTTACTTCATTAGAACTCATCAAAATAAAGTGTGCTCCTCGTTGGTTTTTCTATATAGTGTTATATGTACAGATGCATGTGCAATGAATGGACAGAAATCATGTTGTACCTATGTAGTAACATGCATGCTAACCTTTCTTCCGGATAAGGGTACTCACACGGTTAGAAATACAGACCACTCCATCCGAAAGTGTTTCACTACCTAAGGTTGCTGTACCACTGGCGGAAATTCGGTCGCATTCCTGGGTGGAGAATACAAATATTAATTGACCTTTGACCTGCATCCAAAAGATTTCTATCAGGGTTCAAGTGCGGTAAACCCAGACGGCCATTTCAGGATGGGAATTTCTGCAAAATTCGTTTCAACCATTTTCTAGTCACCAGGAATTTACGGTGAGGGACATTGTACTGCTGAGAGAGTCTATTCTCCTGTGAACGCATGAAAGCCATGAACGGATGGCGATGGTCTGAAAAGATGGACACGTGGCGCAGACCGTCGACAGATTCATTTAGATGTACCATGTGTTTCCGCTGAAAAGGTAAGCCGCAAGAACGTCTCGTAATTGTTACAAACGTCGTTTCCACGACGGGAGAAAAAGTGGTTTAATATTTCTAAGTGCTATGCGTTAAATGCTGATATCGTGTGACGTGATTAGAACCGGCAAACATCTGGCGTATGAAATGCCTCTATTCGTCTATTCGCACATTTTCACACGCCTTCTGTCGTCGCTTAAGCTACGATGTTTTTCGCAATCGTAGTGTGTGCGGTGCTCTCTGACACTGCGTTCATTTTTAAGTGCAATAGTTCAAAAACTGCATTTATTTTCTATTTCTTGTGTTTTGTTCAAGCATCAATAACATTTATTGATAAGTGTTTTATCACCTTTAGCTTAACATGTTAGATTATTTCATATAACGTGAGTCATTATACCTGCATGAATAATTTCCAAAGTATGTGGTTCCTCCATTTGCCACATAAGTGTACCAAATCAAAGTATAGAAACATAAACACCCCGTTTTTCATATCACATTACAATAGTCACGATGTGTCACAAGTGAACACGCCTCAGCTCTTAATTGACATTCCACCAGAGAGAGAGACGTTCATTTTTGACATGTAAGGTCCAGGGCTTACTGCAGTTTCCACCTGATCCGCATAATCCCGTTTGAGCGAAATAACGGAAATGGTTTTGGTCGGATCAACAGAAATGCCTTTAATCTCCCAAATTCCGTACCAATGATCTTTTGAACTCTTGATGGGTACAGTTCGGTAATGTAGCATTATTAATAGAACTCCGGTGGGTCGGCGGTTCACATAACATGTTGCAATTAATAATCGCCTGATAGTCTTACTGGAGACGTTCCGGCACCTCTGTCGTCAAATAAATGATGATTTGTGCAGCTGATGCTCTCTAATTTGTTTCAAATATGTGAGACAGACGTCGACAGCTACCTTCACCCGCCATTTTTCCAGCCAGTAGCACGTTTAACGATGATATGTTTTTTCTTGAAATGTAGTACCCTGTGATACTGCCTAACAGGGATAGTGTAATTCCTGTACTACCTGCGCGCTAAAGTAGCCCATGCTTCGTGCCCCCATTATCAACCCTTTTTGAAACTCAACCTCTCACATTTTTCTACTGTACAATGACACCGAACTCTGTTGACCTGAGTGCAGTGATGCCCTTCTGGCTAACTGCCATGCGGTGTGTTTGTCACCATGCAATAGGGGTGACAACATTGTGTAACCTAGGAATAAGGTACTTCATAATTTCTGACATTTCAGTTTATGAAGTTCAAACGTGAATGTTCGAGCTTTTGCTCAGCTATTCCTTCAAAAAATGGTAAAGGCGACATTCCAAAATTATATCAACGAAAGGGACTGAATTTCACGTGAACGACGGAGTACTTACGGAAATCTTATTCAATTTATTAAAAATTACACTAATTTGTTTCCACTTTTGAACTGTTCACAGTACTAGATTCCCGGAGTCTACATGGTAGTTAATCTAAACTTATAACAATTTGTTTCTTACTGAAATTAAATCTATCAAATTGGATTCTGAATGAAAGCACAAAAACCGTTTCATTGTTAAGGAACATACAGTAAAATTATAACATACGGGGAATCATGTAGAAAATCACGAATGCACGCCATCGGTGAAGAAGAGTTTTATAGCTGTACGGGGTGTTTCACAACGGGTGTCTGAAAGAAATAGGAAAGTTAGGATTGGTCGTAGCAGTTAAGTGAAATCTGTAAAACACGCAGTGAACGGAGAATAATTCAGCTAAGATAGTTGCACCCCAACCCGAAATATGATGGATAATCTTCAACAAATACGAAGAATAAAATACAAAAATTCGAATATTTATTAATGAAATACGCTGTAGAAGGATGCTTTGTAATCTAAAAAGCTAAATTATATTTAGGCAAACAGTTCTAACTGCATTATAAGTTACAGCTTCGCCTCCGTTTCTCGGAATATCGTTAAGCAAAAAAAATATCCAAAACGAGAAAGTGAAATTTTGCAAGACAATTGGAATTGTGAAGTTTCTACAGAAAACAAGATATATTTAGTCTTATTCGATTGTGCTTTAACTAGATTTAATAACACAGATTCTTCTTTTCTCTTCAGTATGAGCGTTGTTCTCATTTCACCAATGCACAGCAACAAAATGCGAAATTCGTTTTCTGACAAGAGCAAAGCATTAAAAATTTCAAAGTATATGGTAGAAAAGCTGTTACCCAGTACAACTTTATTACGAGAAATACATTTCTTTCCAAACCTAATTTATGTAGAAACGTGTATTTATTGTCTTCACGCGGTAATATTTTCTTGTACTTTACAATTGATGAAGTTGTTTAAACAAAACTCTGTTATACGTATTTCATTGCACCACATCATTTATGCTGAGATGTCATAGAGCAGGGTTTCTCAAACTTTTGTACTCGCGGACACTTTTTTAGGACAGATATTCGTCACGGAACAGTAACTTCGCCGTTAAGTCAAACACACGTAGGTGTTTTATCTCAAAGACTACAATCTTGCGACGATTGTATATAGATTAAGATAACACAACGTAGTTGTCACAAATGTTTATTTTTTGAAACCGACCATGGTTTCGCTGGGTATTGAACTAGCTTCATCAGGACGAATGACACGTAAATATTCAAATTATATATGACATCATGAATGGTGTTTACAGTCACGTGTTTTGCGTGGTTCCGAGAAGGTGCGGGCGGGCAACGCTGACTGAGGTGATGCATAATATGCAATTTGTTCTATAATACTTGCTATCAGCGCTGCTTCACATCACGCTGCAAGTGCTAAATAATTTCTAACTAATACTTACCTATACACAGTTCATGCAGTACAAATTCACAATTTTGTGATCTTGTCACATTAATTTTCTTTCAAATCCCTTCGCGGAACACTAAATGCTCCGCGGATAACAGTTTGGGTACCACTGTCATACAGTAAACTTAGAATGCATGAAACATAAAAGCCGTTTTTGCACGATGAAGGTGATTTAAAACCAATTTCTGTTAAACTAAAACCATTTATTAAAATACATTGAGTTAAAATTACAACACACACATAAAATCCTTCAACCTCACTATGAGGTCATCCTCAGATGTAAAGAAACTTCAGCAAGTTCTACCTACAGTTACATATCAAGTCCGTTGTCATCCCAAACGTATTAAAATGTTCAAATGCGCATGCTACAAGAACTAACATGGATGTGTGGATCGTTGTACAAATATCACCAAAGTGCTCAGGACTGTCTTGATTACGAATGGCATTTTCTGAAAATAACCTCTTCCAAGTTCCGAAACGAAGGTCGGTAATCCGTCATTACAGCATATACTTCGGGGACTATGAATGCAATTGCTTTGATTTAAGAGTAACGATAATTTAGATGTAAGGGTAACCAGGATAGTAACTCTGTCCCATGCTGGATCAAATTTACTTTCTGAAGCTGATCGTGATAATGCTATAGATTGAGGGGCCATTTTAATACTGCGAGTATGTTCTGATAGCCTAGTTCGTAATCTACGTGAAGAAGAGCCGATGTATACACATTCTGTATTCTCATGGTTCATTGGTGAAAGGGGTACACTCTAAATTCCGTGTCGGTTATTAAAGTACACTGACTCTCGATCATTCTTTAAGATGGCAAAAACATTTGTGGTTAAAATACCATAATCTAAATGATATTCATGACGTCTTTCAGTATGTTAACAACATTGGGAACGAAACGTAACGATCCAGCATGCTTTAGGTTGCATTTCACGCCCGTAAAGGAAGTAAATGCTTTATTACTAACCTCGTGAAAGATACGTTGAACCATATGGTCGGGATACCCAAATTAGTGAGCAAGATGAAAAATATATTTCAAATCATCATTACGAAAGGCATAATTTCAAGAATGTGAAAAACCTCGATGCATTAAAAAGTAAATAGCAGAAAGCTTGTGAATATGAGTGTGAGCAGAACTCAAAGGCATTGAAGAAGGAACCGTAGATGGTTTCCGACAGACAGAATAACTGAAGGAGTTTGAAACTGGATCCTGTCTAAGTAAAAAATCAGGAAACGGCAGCAAGAAGTCATTTTCCAAAGAAATGGTGAATTAATGTTAGGGTAAAAAGAAGACGTGAAAGTGGTGAAGTCAGATAACGAATCAGAAGAACCGGACCAAGCAAGCAGAACATCATCGACTGATATCAGGTAAAGTAAAGAATCAGTCTGAAATTGACAAAGGTACTTGTCTTCAAGATCTAGAGGTAGGATTACAAGGAAAACCGGGGAGAAGTGGGAGCGCATGGGTGTCCCTTCCAGATGGCGGTAAATTTGGCATTTAAAATTTAAAAGTTTTCACTTTTGTATAAGCCTAAGATTCATGAGAGCTTTAATCATGACAGGGTTACGATTCCTAGTGAAAGAAGTTTAGATTCAGTAAGGCTTTTAACAGCAGGCAAGGGAAAGCTAGGAAAGAGAGAAACCACGTCAGACGAAGCCATCATGAGGGATCAATTATGGCAATTGAAAGACTGAATTTCCTGAAGACCTTGAACAGAGCTGTAAATAGGAAATATGAGTGGCAATATAAAGTGGAGAAAAATCTAGCAAATGTCGTTTCCAGTGGACGTTATTGCAGATATTTCTCTTCGTAATGTGAGACTAACTAATGGATCCGTTTGAAAATTTAAATGAAGGCGTTGCGAGAGCAGTCCTGCATGAGTTGTAAACCAGTCCGGCCGAGATCGGCATGGCTACCGGCAAGCCTTTGCCCTTTTCTTTGGCCAAACACGGAACAAACTCAAGTACCCGTCTGCTGTGTTACATGTGTATTTCTTCAGGAGGGCAAAAAAAGGGTTTGTGCTGGTAGATTTGTAGCACATATCTGAAATTCTCTTTTTCTGAGACCGGCCGCTTTTTTTTTAAATACACATAAAACGCATTCATAATATAGTATTACATCGAAATTCTAGTGTATTAAAACGTTATCATACTTGATTTTGTAAATTTCATGCAAATTTAATGATTCTACTCTCAGTAAGAATGATAATATGTACACTGAATTAATTCCAACGGAGTGTTTTGCCGTGTAACCAGTGCTGAAGAGCCCAACCTCATCATCTGTTCCACTGTGTAGAGATTACACTGCTTCTCATTTCTTCCTTCTCAAAAGGAGATCACCATGTGTGAAGATTATCTTTCAGACCAACTGAACGAACCCTGTTCTGACCATTTCAGAATGAATTCCGCGGGAGATGTTCTTCGTCTTCGCTGTTCAGTAGAAAAGAACTGCTACGTAAGAAGAGAGGAAATCACAGACAAATAATTATTGAGTCATGTCCGTGGTCTGAACCCTGAGGCGATATACTCTCTTCTCTCCGTAACAGCAAACGTGCAGATGTATTCCGGAGAGATTCGATGCCCGATTAATGCTTGGCTACCGAGTCTATCGGACTGCTCCTTCCTAGGTGAGACCTTAGAGAGAAGTAGCATAGTTTCATCTGCCCGTGTTTTCTTCATTCCATCTGTTTTGCCACTCCTCAAGAACAGGCATTCCTATTCTTGCGGGTACATTTTAGGAATCTGCTCTGGGCCATCATGGAGAGAAGACAATCCTTTGTTTTTAGAGTGCTTTGAATCTCCTCTTCACAAAGGTAGTGATCTTGCTTGGGCTTTTGTTCACTAAACCATGATGCGCCTTGTTTATATTTATTACGCAAATCACACCTGTCCGTTTAGGGGAGGTGCTGATGCTTACCTCTGCGTCTCTGGTCAGACCTCTTCCAAAGTCACCCCGTGCTTTGCTAGAAGGGTTAGAAGCACGTTCTTCTCCTCGACGTACCTGGCTAATTGTACTGGGACCTCCACACTAGTTGGCTTGGATTTTCACGGGTGCAAGATAGTCCTAGAAACTGAGCTGGTCTCCTCACTCCTCTCAAGGAGCCGACATACAGTGCCTTGTATGAACAGCTTAAATCGAGAAGCCCTATTCAATTCTGCTTAGAATTCCTCTATTCAAATTTGCCCTTACCTCGACGTTGATATTTAAGCAGTTCGTAATGAACCCCTTTATTTCATCTATGAATTCTGTTATTCGGCAAGTGAAACTCTGGGAAGTCCCTTTTTCTGAGTCTTGGGAAGTCACAGAGAGGTTATCGGGTGTCACATCTCTGAGACTTTCCAATCTGCTAAATGGTACGCGCAAGCATGTGGCTCTCTGACGTAGACAACTCTGTAGATAGGTTCTCCGAACTTCACGCAGTTCTGTAGAGTGTGGGGATAGTCCAATGACAAAGTGTTGTGGATGGAACGTTCGGGAAGTGTGTACATCCGCTCAGAGAAGAATGGCAACGTGCTGAAAACCGGGCATATGGTTTTCGGGCTGTTTGCGCAGTGAAATGCTACAGCAATAAAAGACACGTTTTTGGAAAAACCAAGAGTTTACGCATCTTTATGTAACGTCATTTCTTTTTGCTGAATATGTGTTTGCTATGTCTGTGCTTACCTTGTAGTAAGGTTAATCTTTTCTGTATTAAAAAGTATGAAAATTTCGAAATATCGCTTGCATGTGCTTTTGGAACTAGCAAAAAATTTTCGAAGTTTCCGCCAGTTCTCAACAGAAGATCTGTGCTGTTTTGCATTCGACAACCAGATTAAAACTTACTTGGAAAAGTTTATTTATATTCTATTTTTTCCAGAAAATTACTGCATACGAAATCATTGGAGATACACAATGTTTCTTTCCATTTTACGTACGATTGAAAACAACAAATATACTTTTATGAATTCATGAAACTTAAATCGTGTATCCAGTAGAGTAAAATAAAGGTCGTAAAAGTTCACTTATTATCTTTAACCGCAAAAGTGTTATTCAAAAATAAGTTCTTCATTTTTCAAAAATAGACTACCAGATATTAAATAAACAATGGGATAGAAAATATAAGGAATGCTAATTAAAAACTTGACCATTTGCCATACTCAGTCACGTATGCAAAAATAACGAGATGTCTCTAAAAGCAGTTCACTGCAAGGAAATCAGACTTGTATGTAGTGTACATAGCGGCAGTGCGGAAAGCAGAAGTAAATTTAGCGGCTTTGAAAGAGTTAGTAAAGGGAGCTGCGGCCAGCAGGTTCAAAGATTTCAGAAATTGAAGCCATCCACTGTTATGCAAGAAAAATGTGTAGAGTGTACAACAAGTGGTGCACAAACAGCAAAACAATCAGTCAGCAGCCTTACTGTAGGTGTCAGCGAGTCGTCAATGTTCGAGGGCTTTGGCAACTTATGAATTATATACAACCTAACAAACGAACTCCATTACATCATGCATCTGCGAACTGCAATACTGGAACAGAGAGGAGAAACACAGGTTGCATAGCATTCTGCACATCGGCACGTGAAGGCTATGTAACTTTAAGTTAGGCACACGTCCCGTTCGTGAACCACTCATCAAATCCCCATCACTAGACATCTATTGCAATGTGAAATTTCAACTCGTAGATCGGTGAAACAACAGCATTAGTTCCAAAGGGAACAATATGAACGATTATGTTAAATGTATTGTACGCTTTTTTAAACTGCGCTGTTGATTGAATCATCAACAGCGCATATAAAGAAACTTTGAAGACTTGCCTTCTTCATGAAAAACCACTGATTTTATTCCATTTTTAAATATTTTTTCCAGTAAAAGTACTAAACAAAATAACAATTACGTTACTTGCAATAATTAGCGGACAAATATAATATAGAAGAAAATGAAAACACATTTCGATGATAAGGGAATGCTGAATTACATTTCGAAAATATAAATACCGCTTTCATTGGGTCAAAGAATGCAACAAAGAGTTTGAAGGAATATATACAAACTTGAATGTTTCCATATACACGGAAGAACTAAATCATTATAGTCAGCGAGTTATTATTCAAATCAATACAACTGCAAGTGAACGACGGCGTGTATGAAAGATATAAGACGGTATATATGGCACCTGATACTGAGCTCTGTTTATTAATGTTAATCTTGTTCTTAAGATAAAAAAAAGCAGTGAACGTAAGCGAGTTTGACATTGGACTCATTATAACGGATGGACTGGGTCAGAGAATTTCAGAGAAGGAAAAGCTTGTGAGGTGCAAATGGTCAGTCGTTGTTCCTAACTTTCCACAAATTTTCCGAGAAGGGAAAAATTACGAACCGTGAGAAAGTTCTGTGCCATCCACGGCTCATGGATATTAGTGGTGATCGAAGAATATACTGTCTTACAAGCCCACAGGAGGAATAAGGTGGTTCAATTAGACGGTTATTTCTATTTTGGTTTCAGACATATTATTTCAGAATACACAGCACATCGGTCCCAGCTGAAAATTGGGCTGCGTAAGCGCGGGCCTCTCCCACATCCCATGGTAACCTCAATTCACTCTCGAAAATGCGTACAATAATCTCACAATTATCAAATCTGGATATCGAACAATTAGAAAATTGTCATCTGGTCCGATAAATCTCGTTTCCTCTTTTACCTTGTGGTCTTCAGGGTATGTGTGCGTAATTAACCTGATAAAATTTTGGTGCCCAGATGCACCGTGTAAGGAAATCAAGAATTCAGACATTGTAGCAATTGTAATGCTTTGTGCTCTGTTCAGTTGAAAAATACGAAGTTCAGTCATTTACGTGAAGGAATCTACGATGTTTACTACTGCTATGACGACAACATGTCTAACATCATTCTAGACCAGCTACATCATTTCATGACAACGAAAGTCCCCAGTAGTTATGCCATCTTTTAGCAGACTGATCCAGAATGTCGCACTACACTGATTGTAAGAGAAGAGGTCGCGCAACATAAGGAAGGGTTCCATGTATTATCCTATCCTCCAAGTTCCTAAGACCTCTGTACGTTTTGATATCTCTGGTTTGTTGTGGAACAGCACATCCTATCTGCGGTGGCTCAACCACGTAAATCACAACAGTTGAAAATTTTCTAATATAATGTTGGTCGTATATTCTACGTGATACACAGAAATTTCTGGTCACAGTTACAGATAGGAACTAAAAGTAATGTTCTTATTGTAAGTTCTAAAGCTGGGAGCCCAAATATTTATTTCTTTTTTTACGTAGGACGACTTGTAACTCCGCGGAGAGTAGGAGTAGACTTACGGCCGACCACCTGATCTAAACGTATGTACCTATTCACATCATTATACACTGAAATACGTACTGCAGATTGGTTGTGTTAGCATATACGTAAATAGCGTGGAGGCCATTTCGATTCCCAACACATCGTGCACGCGACGCACTCCTCGCTCCCTGTGCGCTAGAGAGATTAATCGATATTTCTGGGAGTGCCGTCACGTTTCACTCAGTCTATCTCAGCATCCATGAGCACAAAGCAACTTTGCGTGGTATTGATTGAAAGCTCTCAACAAGATATATTGAAATATATGAAACACGTTTCGTAATGGTTTGAACTGAACATTTTACAATTTTTTTTATTTTTTTTTTGTGAACCGGAGAACACTTTGGAAAACTTCGCGGGTTATTGAACAACCGTGAAAACAAAACGACTGCCCGTGGTATGCTTTTAAAGCTCTCGACGAGATCTATTCAAACATATAAAGAACATATTGCATTGGTTTATACCAAAAAAATTTAAATGGTTTTCGTGTGAATTGGTTAACATTTTTGATAGTACAGCGGAATTCACATAATGAACGGAAGCAAAAGTGGAGAAAATCAAAACGAAAGGTAAGAGCAAGTGATGAGGAATGTTAGGAGCCCAAGACGACAGCAGCCCATCGAGTTAGAGAGTATCGAGACCGCCTGAAAGCAGCCGTGGCCAACCAAGAATCTAAAACACGGTCGAAACCGTAACAGGCGCATCTCGAACTCTTCGTTTTCTTAGTAATGTATCAAGCGATATTTGTAAAAATTATACAAGCTACTTTTCACATCATAGACGTGTGTTGGCTAAAACAAATTAATTAAACTCTCTGAAACCATATTTGTCTACCTTATTTTAACTTTCCGATCTGCAAGTCATAGTCCTAAGTTCCAAACTCACGACTGAATCATTACTGAGCCTACCTGTGTTTGTTTTGTTTCTGTAGCGCATCAAAGACATAATTTTAGTGTTTATTTTCTTAACACTGCACGTTCAGCAGCAAGCACATAATTAAAGGTTTTAGGATTGTTAAAGCTGCTTTTAAACATATAATGGTTTTCGATTTCCAATAAGAAATGTGTACATATACAAAGCATGGTGAAGGATTCGAATTGCAGGAAATATAGTAGCGCAAGGTAAAGGAATATTAGGTTTTGCATTGTTTGAAATTTTCCCGATATTGCAGCTCTGAAAGTACTCATCAGACAGAAATCAAAGATTCGTTGCAGTTCAGAATTGAATACAGCTGTTGTCTATTCAAAGGACCGAACTGCTCTCGTTCTGAAGCATAATCATTGGGAGGGACACGCCTCTTTGTTAAATAAGCCCTCAAATATCAAGAATGTAATTTTGAAAAATATGAATATGTATTTTTAATTTTAAATAAATTACTGAAAATTGTATTTACTTGTCTTCCGTATCCCAACAAAACGCGAGAGAAAAGCATCTATCGTTTTTTTTAACGATTCATTATATTTTTTGTTTATAATAGATACTATATATATTTCTATTGATTGGAGGTTTAACGACCACCGTTAGCAACTCAATGGGCTATAAGCAGCCAACCGTCCCGAATTTAGGGCCACTGGTTCCAGTGAACGGAGTTAGCCAGTGCCGTAAGACAAACAAAACATCTATGCCTCACCGGAATTTGAACCCGTACCTCTTTCGGACGAATGATCAGAAGTCATCACTTAGAACACTGCGCCACCGGGGTGGCTGACATGTTTCCTATTCTTGTGTGGAGTTACGATTTTTCAACGAATGAAAGTGCAAAGAAAAAAAAAATACGTGATTTTAATTGTTAATAATCCTGTGCAACACGGTACATGTAAAACAAAAAAAAAAACAGAAAAAAAAGAGCTCATGCTCAAATTAGAATGATTGATTTTTGCAAGCCCCACTTTTACGATGAAAATAGTAAATTTATTCCGGAAGTCAGAGACGAAGTTTTAAATATCACCGATTTAAATATCGCATTATATGCTCATTAAGGTGCGTATTTTCAGTACGAGAGCTCCGTTATATCTCTAGAAGTTTTTGAATTGGTGCATTTCTGTTAGCCACACATTAGTTCCTTTTTTTTCACTTTAAATGAGTTTACTGTTCACCTATTCTAAATAGCAGTTCTGGAGCTTCGCAGCAAATGCCGTTTCATTCCCCTTCATCTGTTCTGGATATAAAACGCTTTCAAATCTCCTCTTGCGAAATCTGCATTTTAATATATATTTCATACATTAAAAATAGCACCTTAATGTATTGCAGTATGCAAAAGGGTAAAAAAAATACTGATAATAATTGGCATACAGAAAAAAAGTAAACAGCCACTGATACTTTTACATAATCACCTTGATAAATACAGGAGAGAGAGCTGTAACGACTAAACCCCAGAGTTAAAATTTAAAAGTTACAAAGTAAAGAATTCAAACAGGGAATAAAGTAAAGCGATTACAAAAGGCAATGTAATATTTTATAAACTGTTATTGTAAGAAATACGTGGCATCTGCTTTAACACTATATCACACCGCCTGTCCAAGTTTCGTTATAAACAAATTTGGGAAAAAGAGGTAGAATTATATTCGTGGGTTCGAATTTCTAATAAAAGAAATCTTCAGTAAATGGCTTCCGTGAATTGTGTTTTCCAATATTTTTGCATATCTATCAATGTCTAAGCTCTCTAAGCGACTTCTCTTAATATATTGTGCTAAATCAGAGCAGTATTCTTTTTTGTTCGTTTGTTTTCTGTTGCCTGATAGATCTTTACACTAATGCTGTTTAATTTATTTACACTGATCCGCCTTCATCATTGTGAGTGAACGGAAACGTAATTAAAAGTGTATATTACACAATCCGCATTCAAAGGATACTGATATAAATATTCTCCCAAAATAAGATACATTCTGGTCCTCTAATAAAACTCGTTACAACTGTGAATCCCGAAACATTGTTTTCTTCAAATAAAAACACTCTTTCGTTTACAACAACGTTGAATGTATGTAGCGTTCGTATCTTCTGAAACCGGAAAGTTGCAGATCGCTTTCGTTAATAGACATAATTGCACTTTTCCCAAACTTTTCAGTAAATGCGTATACAAGTACATAAATGCCATTACAGTTTTAATTTTGGCGTTTTTTTATATATTTATTTTTCTACAAAAATTGCTGCTACCACATTGAAGTTTCAAAAATCTGATATAAAACCATAAAAATGAACAAAAACGTCTCGATTAAAAGTCAATATTTATTTTGGGGAAATCGTGGTGCTATTATGGAGTGACATTACCTTGACAGTGGATTTATCAAATGATCTGTGTTTACAAATTGTGTGTGTGATTGTGTGTGTGTGTGAGAGAGAGAGAGATGAATTGTCACACCTACATGTTTTTAATTACAAAAATTCCCTCTTTCACATTTGTGTACTATTTTTTATATTTCGAGAAACGTCTTTCAAGGGAAGAAAATGAAGAACTGGGAGTTTCCGTTGCATAAGACATTCATTGGTTCAAAGATAAAAGGGCTCTCTCTTTTAGAACTGCTCACAGAATTTACAAGAAAATGGTTAAGTTCATAATGTAATATTTTTAAGCTATTGAAACACGGCGCTAAAATGGCAAGTGTGTGCTTCAAACTTCTTCTTTCGTATCACATTGTCTGTTCGGGTAAATCTGAATGGATAAAACAAGGTGTTTCACTAGGTTTTCCTCTAAAGTGCCATCTACTGTTTTTTTCCTACTATACGTAGAAACACAGCGTTTGAATTACAAGTAATCTTGATCCTCCAGAAATGCGCAGGACTGGTTTTCCTGAAAAAGCGATGTCTCAATTTGACATTTGTCCACCAGATGTCCGGGCACGCTAAATCTGTCCGGAGGCAATCTGCTGCTTTACGATGTCGTTGAACGTCGTTCATGGTAACTGTGTACACTGTTGATTTAAAAATAAAACAGTTGTTTTAAACCGGAAACTGGGGACTGTTTATAACATTATAATTTCTCGTGGAGCGTACTGGTAGCGCAGTGGTTTATGCGCTCGATTCTGACTATTCGTCATAGATGGGTCAGGGTTAGAATACGCTTAAGGCATATCTTATGACAGTGGTTTTCTCTCTTCCTTGGATCCAGTGCCCCTAATTAGGGATGGGAGATTGAAAACAAATAGTTGCTCCTGGTGTGCCGGAAGCACCAAACACTGAAAAAACAAGTGAAGAATACACAGCGTATGTGTTTCTAGAAAAACGTTAAAAAAAGGACTGTGTATCACCCTCCTCGCCCTCTTGTTTTCTTCTCAACAGTAATTTTATGTTAACACGATTAACAAAGTTAGCGAATGCACGTCTATCGCTTAAACCAATTTGGAACATGAACTCATTTGCATTAAAGCCAAATAATCGTTTACCGGTGCCAAACTGGCGCTTAGGCTTGCTTTTCAGTCTTATCCATCTAGATTCCAAATTAGGTGTATGAACGCCGGGATCATCAGGAACAACGATCAACGGAATTTTCACTGTATATTACAATGGAATCGTCATGAATACCATTTTTTGAAGTTTCTATTTCAGCACATGTTGCCCTTCCGTCAGAATTTATGGGACTTCTGGAAAATATATGTTCTAGAATTAAGCGTTTCAATGTTCTTGCTTTCCGTTTGGGAACATCCAGCTAGAAACATTTCCCTCAATTCTATTAAGTGCACAGTGTTCTTTTCTGTAAAGTTCTCGATGGCATTTCCTATGAAAGGAATATGTCTCGTCTATTTCCACAACGATAGGATCTCCATTGTCAAGAAATCCTCCTATCGCTGCCCGATTTCGGCGAAGGTATGTATGGCATTCTTCCCGACAGAAATTACACTAATAGATGACTGACTTCCTTCAAATAACAACTTCGTGGTGAATGAGCTTTTTTCTGTAATCTAGGCACCAGCAGTTGGCCATGAGAGCGATTTTATTAAGATACAAATGGATGCACCCGGGACATGATGAATACCTGATACTTCATGTATACTGACATCTTCTTCATTTCCATGGTTTCTTACGATCTGTTCATTGGGAATAGCGGACCAATGTATATACGTCCGATATTTTTATTTATTTTAAAATTTATTAATTTGGTCTTTAAAAAAAATAATCGATAATCTCATTTTAAAGAAAAACCCATGAAAGGAACTGGACTCTCTTGCTCAATTAAAACTGCTTCTCACCCTTCTGAGGAAGAAGCGTTTCTAAAAATCCATATTCTTCAAACATTTCATAAAATCTTCACTTTTATTTAGTAATTGAAATTTCTTTTTCTCATTAACTACTGCACAAAAACACCCAAAGTGAAATTATTAGTTTTTAAAGTAGATATTACGTAATTCTAATTTATCTTAGATCACCTGCTGCAGTAAATTCGATAACTACAGAATGGATTTTAACAGTAATTTCTATAGAATGATTTTGTTTCATTTCCAGTTATTGTACATTCATGTATTTCGCTGTAAAAAAAAACTTCAAGAAAACGTGATGTACCATTGGTTTGCAAAAGAAAAGCAACCTCATAAAAATGTTCCCACACGAAAAGCAACCTCATAAAAATGTTGAGTTGATGAAGTCAGAACTACCCCTTAAGGAGTAGTTCTGACTTGGTCATTCTCTTCCTCCTTAAGGGGTAGTTCTGGTCTACGACAGAACTACCCCTTAAGGAGGAAGATTCGGGACAAAAGAAGTTTCAGTAAGCAAATGTCATGACATCGTTTTATACATCTGCCCAAGGATGGAAACAAAACAACTTCATGTAAAATTTAATATCGGATTTCAAGAAAGAATGACAAAAATATTTCAAACATCAACGTAATATAATGATTTATTGGAAACAACATTTAGTGCTGCATGTTTGTTAAATTGCCGCTAGACATTATGCCCTTTTTTAAAATTTCTGAGAAATAAATATAATTCATTTAAAGACTACGAAGTGTTTTAATGCTTCTAAAATTTCTGGTTCTACTATGAGCAACAAATTACCACTTAAATTAAACACCGACATGAAATTTGCTTTATTGAACTATTCTTGTTTTGTTCATACAGCACTCTTCTACTTTTTTCTTTTTGTTTTAACAAAAACCATGAGCAAATCGAAGGCGTACAGTAAATCAGCCAACGCTAATTTTGTGCCACTGATTCCAGGGAAGAAAAAATCACTGTGTGCTTATACAAATATACTACGCAATTGGGCCTAGCTTCAATTTCTTATCCAGGACTTGAAGGTAGGTACAATCGGACGAAATGTCAGAGGACACAGATTAGCCTACTGCTCTGTGCGACTTCATTCCGTTTTATAAATTTTAAACATCTCAGGATTGCAAAAAATGTTTCTTTCTGCAAATATCTTGGTTCGTTTCTGGAGTCTTAAGCTACAGCGTGAATTCTGTTTGTTTAGTAGTGGAGCAATTTTGAATTTTCCACGAATACAAGTATTGCTAAAATGACTTTGTATTTAAACGATGGATCAATTTGCCCACTGCAACAGAAAGTACTGTGTAAAACATGCGAAAAGTACGCGTTCAGTTGATACGCATCGGGCGCACGCAATTATTATTCTACCGATAATCTGTTGTAAAAACAGCGCATTTTACTTTTTTTTTCGTGTACAAGCATAGTTGGTTAATTATTTAAAATTTATCTTTTGAAAAAATTTACTTAATATTTCTTCAATACTGGAAGAATACTATACACTATTTTTTGAAGAAACCGTATTTGACGGACTGGTAGGAGACGTGTCATGATAAATACTCCACTGTTATTAATTTCTTAAGAATTTGTACTTTGATGGGAAATCGAATTATCGACGTACGTAAACACCGACAGTCAATTGATCTTATACTAAACTTTTGATAAATAGCTTCTTGGAGGCGCAGATGAAAATAAATATTGCTTCATTAAGAAAATTTAAATAATTTTAAGCATGTGTATAACGAAGGTAAGCAATTCGCAGGTTTGCTACTTAGAAGTTACATTTATAGAGAATCCTGATATGCCTCTGGATCAGAAAAAACGAGTGATATCTATTAATATTTGTTGGTAACAGAAAGGATCAATGTGCAATTAATTTTTTGGTTGTGTGTTTCACAAACACTGATAAGGAGGTGAGAAATGAGGAGCACGGACAGCGTCGGTATTGCGCAGACCAAGCCAGCAGTAACTAGTGATCCGATGTGATGACGAAAAGCTGGAATTTGCAGAAATGAACATAACTTTTAATAGATGATATATTTTCAAAAAAACTGAAAAAAAAAAACAAGTGAAAATTTTTGAATAGATGTACCTTTTGAGAAAATAACTTGAGATCGTATCACAATGTAATATCAGACTACCTCACATTGACAGATGTTTTGCAAATATTAATCAAATGAGACACAGCGCCACAAACCCTCCATAGTGAAACAAAAAGCAGAAAATAAAAAATTCGCGGCGGCCCTGAGAAACTGTGCGATGAAGCTCGAGACCCAGCACGAAGTTCATTTCCATGAATAATGCTATGCATATGTTTAAATAATTTATAATTAAAATTATAATGTGAGTATGTGTAGACGTCTCAGAAATATTTTCTATGTATATCAAATTTAACCTAAATTGAACTTAAGAATTTTAGTATTATGTTTGGAAGAACGCCCCGGGTCTTAAAACAAAAAAATCCATTAAAAAATAGTAATTATAATACTTCAAGGAATTCCAAAGCACGTATACACGAAGAAAAAATTACATGTTCGATTAATAACAGCAAATTTGCTTGCAAGTTTAATTCTGGTGCGTCAACTCTATAAATGCTAACGGATTTTATTTCGCTGCTTGTTTTATGAACCGTCTGTACATATAGCTTATGTAAAGTGCCAACAAGGAGCTATAGCAAGTGCTGTCAAAATGTAATATTTAATTCAACTTCATTCGTGGAAACCTCAGTGTAACATTATTGCGGGAATCGCGGTTTTCAGCGCAAAACGAAAAGTAATTTTTTCAGATATTCTGATGCAATTGATATGAAAATCAGTGTGACTGCTAACTGTACACATTCGACTTGTCTTTTTAGGTTCGTTTTAGTGCAAAGGGCTTAAAATATAAGGTAGCTGTATGCTGGCAAAAAAAATAAAATGCTTCTGAGTCTTAAAACAGGTGTAGCAACGTGGCCAAAAAAAGCTCGTTCTCATTTCGCCCGTTAATAGTTGAAAAAGGGAAAGTCATTTCCTTAGACGTTTCTTATGAATGAATCTGCTTATTAATGAAAGCACAGTAGGTTTTCAAATTTTAAATTTGAATTGTTTCTTTGTTCGCCGTTCCATCACTTTTAATGTGAAAGTTTTAAAGTATGTTATTAGTAATGTATGAAGATCAATTTTTTAATAAATGACACAAATATTGACAGTCAAGGTATCCATATATCACATCGAAATACAGAAATTGATACTATTGTATTTCCTTAATTGATTCTTTTTACGGTAATGCTCGCACGATTTTCATGATGATTTGGTTCATTTAAATGTGTTTCCTACAACATCAACAAGTTTAGTGTATGCTTTAAAGCTTCAAGGGACCTTATGAAATGCTAAAAAAATAAGTGGTAAAGAGCAGACTAAATTAATATATTATATTTTAAAAAGATTAAACTCAAATTCTGCTAAATGACTGACAGGAACATCTTGAAGAACAAAACACAGTGTAATCTCGGTTATAAAATGTTCCGTTTTAAGTTCTTCACTTCTATGCATAATTCTGCGTAGTTTCAATATACACTGCCGGACAATTGCTAAGGAAGGATGACAATAGCAACGATAGCAACCATAAAATGGAAGACAGGAAAATGTGGAAATTATCATAAGTGCGGGATACAGTAAGACGTGTTGTGCGTATGCAAAATTTGGATTGCCGAACTTGTTCGTGACGTCATAGTGCTGATAAGAGATATAAAGAATTTGATGCGTATTGACTGTTATTATTCCAACTCAAAATTGAAAGGGAAGGAATCAATTGACGAACTTGCAATTTTAAGTATGTCTTCCCGACATCACCTAGATGATTTTACGCGTAGCCGTATTATTGGCAAGATTAAAGAAGGGCGAAAATTAACAGATGTTGCCAGGGAGTTCGACGTCAGCCACAGTGCTGTTTCAAGGCTTTGGAAATCATTTCAAACAAATGGAGTGTGTAGCCAACGTGACGGGGAAGGTAGTGTTCGCAGTACGACACCTGCAGAAGATCGGTACATAGTGCTATCAGCAAAAAGACACCGGCGCAGCACAGCTAGTGAGGTAGCAAATCAGTTTATGGCTGCTACTGGCAAGCGGATCTCCCGAAAAACTGTCGCCAGACGTTTGCATGAAGGAGGACTATACGCCCACCGTCCTGTTGTGTGCATCCCATTGTCCAGACGTCACCGTACCGCCCGTTTGCAATGGTTCCATCAACATCGCAATTGGACTGATAACGACTGGTCTACTGTCCTCTTCTCAGATGAGAGTAGATACAGTCTATCGTCTGATTGTCGACGACAACTGATCTGACGTGATAGTGGTACTGCATATTGTCCAGCAAACATACAGGAAAGGGACCGATATCCGACATGTCGCGTCATGGTATGGGCTGGCATCATGATCAATGGCCGTACGTCCCTCTATGTGCTTCCAACTGTTACTATGACTGGCCAACGATATGTTAATGATGTTCTGCTACCTCATGTTTGCATGTTCCGTGGTGCTGTCGACTATAGATTCATTTTCATGGACGACAAAGCAACATGTAATCGAACAGTCACTGTTCAGGAGTGTCTTGAGAGCGAGGATATTCAACGCCTCGTATGGCCAGCACGTTCTCCAGATCTAAATCCCATTGAAAATGTGTATGATGCTTTGGGAAGGAGTCTTGCTGGTCGCCAATGCCCTCCAATAAACAAGGACACCCTCATCCGTGCACTGACAGAGGAATGGGATAAATTACCCCAACAGCTGCTTGATAATGTTGTGCAAAGCATGACAAGTCATGTGGAATCTTGCATCGCCCTCCATGGTGGCCATATCCCGTATTGACATCTTACGCCGGAACGCCTGCGGACGGTAATTTCATTTTTTTTTTTTTACGTTTACGTATTCTGCACAAAATGGCCTGTTTGTCCCTTGAACACGTTCCAAAGCCTTCTGGATTTCAGAGCACAATAAATTGTCTTTCTTGTAATGTCCTGGCATTCTGACATTATTATATTTCACTTGGCATCCAACCACACTTACTTTTTTATGCGCTATATAGCCGTTTATGGTCCGTCCTTAGAATTTGTCCAGCAGTGTATATCTGTAGCTTTTATCGCCTTTTGATCTCGGTTACACATAATTCATTTAAATGCTTTTGACGATTGTATGATTTATTTGAATTTGGGTTTATCAAAACTACGCAGTTCCTTTATTTTTTTATGCTAACCTGGTAAGCTGAAATTTTGAGAGAATTGAGAAGCATTGCTGTGTTCCTTCTTGTTGAACGTGGAGCTGAATCTTGATCCCATCAGCGAAAGTTATGTTGTTATTTTAGGTATGGATGAACATTTTCTTTAACATTTCATGACGCGCACACATACGTGCGATTTCTGATTCAATAAATCAACGCCACGTAATTTTGTGGCTCCACTATTTCGTGGTATAGTAAAATAAAATATTAAATGTATCATCAATATTCAACATTCTGGTTTAAAATGGATGTTCTCAGAATCCGTAAAAAAGCTTACGTTGATGTAAGCCGTCTTTGCTGGACGCAATGGATTTCTGTTTTGGTTTCAAACACTGTTTTCTGGTGCCTACATTGTCATACAGCACTCATTTCTCATAACTACTCATGATGTAGTCCAAGAACGGTTGGACTTGGTAAAGTGCAAGCATGGAAACGCATACACTCATGCGATTTGCTTTCTGCTCAACTGTGATTTGATGGGGTACGCAAACTCCTCTCTGGTGCACCTTCCAAAATTGACGCAGGTGCGTGATAATGCTCGTGTAGATAGTCCCCAGCTGTGCAGCTAACTCCCGCGGGGTCACAAGTGTGTTGGTTTTCACTAAAGTCTTCAGTATGTCAGTATCCACAGTTGCGGGTCTTCCGGCTTTGAGACACTTACAGGTCAAAATTTCCCCCTCCAAACCGTTTGAACGAACGACAGCACTGACGATGTACTATGACATTGGGATACATATGGAAAATTTTTCTTGTAGGATTTGCGGGGTTGCTACCGCGACGAAACGCATAGAGCATTCAAAGGCTAAGATTCTCTTTGTCCATTTCCATGTTGGCTGACGCTTACGTTGTTCGCCTTCTGACTGCTGACTGAAGCCATTGCTCTGTCTCAGAAGACAATGTTCGTCGTGGCCGGGGCTACGACTTCGAGGTACCTTGTCATCGGACGTTACTTTCTGTCTAACCCAACATATTATAATTGTTTTTTCTTGTCCCGTTTTATATTCTGCCATTTTTTTAATTGTTCAAATTTTAGGTCGTAGTTTAATAATGTAACATTAAAAGTTTATTACAATGCCTTGACCATCTATCTCTAGAAAGTCGGTCAGTGTCATGACTCACTCCCCTCTCCAACAGTGATTTATGAAAGGCGCAAATGGGAAGCAGCCCTACCTGTATTCGACTTTAACGGTACTTGAGGTTACTTGAACCACACTGAGAATTCGATTGTAAGTGTGCACTTAAATCTAAAACGAGAAAAAAACTCAATATCAAGCTCAGCGGCGATGCTATGTTTAAAGTAGTTAAATAAATGAATAACGATTGTGTGTATGTTCAAAGGAACGTCTGCGTATTCAAATTTAGAAACTGCATTGAAGGTTGTTTCATGCAATTAATTGTCTCTATACCTTTAACATTTGACCGTAAAGGACTATGACTATTTGTGCAGGTGTCATCTAACACAGGATGTGAATTTTTTTTTTTATTTGCAATTTTTATTCACCAAGTTTTCCTCTTGTGTTAATGAAGGACTGAACCTCTGCAGAAGCATTTAAACCTAGAAAGCAGGAAGAATAAACAAAAGTTGTTGATTATTAATATTTACTTCTGCAATATATTACTGAAATATATAGTTTTCAACAACTATTAGCTTCTCGTCATCTCGTACATCAAACCCTGTGGACCGAGAATGGGCAGTATGACAGTCTTACTACACCGAAGTTTTTAAAGGATGGTCCACACATTATCCTGAAGAGGTCAACCTGCATTGAGAAGGTATTTGTTCCATTGGAGTTTCCTGAACGCGCGGATTTCTGCCTTGACGAGATCGCGACACGAGTTATAACGAACACTGTCGTCGCCTGATCTCGACCTTTGCCAGATTCTCCAGAACTTGTTTTTCTCGCGGATCATCCTGGCAATACGTAAAGGAAGTGCATAAGGGTCTCGGGCAGGGCCTGATGGCTTTCTGCATCGATTCAAGATTACCTGTATGCAACGAGTGAGTTTCTCCACCGCACTATCGACGTTCATGCGAGTACTAGTATCCACCGTAGGCGGATCAACCTGAGCAATAATTTCCTGAAACAACTTCCAATCAGTATACATCATCGTCCGCCGGGTGACTGCGACTCCGTTCAATCTCAGTAGGACTGGATCATGATCAAAGTCAAGTCAAGACACCACAGAGACCTGATGAAAGTGCCTCACAAACTGGTGGACAGCGCCAACCCAGCACTATTAGTAATACCCATATCAATGACATCGCCAACCCAGCACTATTAGTAATGCAATATAATCAATGATATTGCTACCCCAGCACTATTAGTAATGCGATATAATCAATGATTGTGCCACCCCAGCACTATTAGTTGAACGACAAAACCAGTCAGGATGTGTAGCATTCCAGTCACCAGCCACTACAGTGGGGATGGCGTCGCCAAAGAGGATATCAAGATCATTGCCAGAAGATACCTTCCCTGGACTGTTATTAACGGAAGCTAATGTAATCAAGCTTGAACTTGTTGTAGCTTAAGAGCCAGTGCTTCAATATCCTTGAGATCCTTGAAGGGTGAAATGGATGCACTTAAACCATTTCTGACTAAACTGACATTACCTCCTGCTGTGTGCTTGTATAGGGGTAGATCTCTGTCCTGCCGGAACACTGACTCACTTAATCTTAGGTGTGAGTTTCGTCTCACAGATAAGAGCAACGTCAATCGAATGATCTTTCAGGAAGCTTGCAAGTTCAGCAAGTTTTTTCCTTATGCAGTTCGCATTCCCAAACAATATGTTAAGACTATCCATAATGCGCTACTAGGCACGGTAGATCAGGATTACGCCGGCAGACAGGCAACCAGAACCCGTTTAAGGACAGCGGGGTCAATGTGCTCCACAAGCTCTGAGAGCAGCTTTTGATCCGTGACCTCGGTAGTGGCACGGTGGGGAGCCACTTTTGTTACCGCCTGATGGACAGGCGTAACTTTTGCTGATTGACCAGCAGTCTGTTTTTTATTTTTATTTTGCCTTTCCTTTTTCTCCTCTTGGAGCTTGTAGCAGAGGTGGAAGGCATGGAAGTAGCTGGGGGACTCTTCTTTACCGGTTTGGGGTCAACAGCAGTATGTTTAGTAAGCGCCCTGCTTTTTGACATCTGCTTCTGCTTCTGCACTGATTTCTGCCTGTTGTTTTTAGTCAGATTGTTGGCAAGCTGCTTGTAAATGGAACAACTACGCCAGTTAGCCCCATGTTAACCACTGCAATTGACACAGAAACACTGCGTCTTCTTGTCAGCCATGCGCTCCTAGCTGCAATGAACCTTGCCGCAGTGTACACATTTCGGCTTCTGTCTACAGTTGGACATGGCATGACCAAAGCATTTGCAGTTGAAGCACTGCTGTATCCTACCATTAGTTTGGTAGGGATCACCCGAGATTGAAACCCCAAGAAAAGATACCAACCGAAATAACTTTCTGCTTTGTTCAGTGTCAACGAGCTGAACCATGGCAAGTGGAAGGTTCTGTTTGCGGCTATTTTGAAGCCCACACACCTTTATGACAGCAAAGGAGTCCTGCAACTGTTCCCTGATGCTATGGACTGATACACCCAATCCCAGTCCTTTAACCCTTTGACGACCATGACCCTAAACTTTTGTTTCACTCTAGACACCAAAACGTCCAAAACTATCTGTTGGTTTGCTTCTTTGTTTAGTAAATATAATGATGACCGAATGTGACTCCTACTGATCCCTGAAAGGTCGCGCAATGTAAAGTTAGGAAATATGTCTCACTCTGGAGAGACGTTTGTGCGGCTATAATCGTTTGCACGTAAAGGCGTTTTGGGCGTTACGATCGTTAAAGGCTTAATGACAACACAGATCGGTTTTTCTATCGGCAGGGAGAAAGTGATAAACTTAACCTTGCAGTTTCCAAGGAGAGATGTCAACCGCCGATGATCGGCGATATTCTTTCTTTAATGGTGGTTCGCACAAAGTCAGCTTATTTATTTACATACTTTTTTACCAAAAAAGAAGCAAAACATTTTAAAAAGCTTAACATCTTGTATATTTCAACGATGTTTCTTGTTGGAAGAAAAAAACGTTAATTGTCTGGAAATGCGTTTCATTGTTACTAGATTAATGTACTTAGAAGTACCTACACTCCGAAATTGATTATAGCTAAACTAAAAAGTTTTGTAAACATAATGCTCTACGATTCAGACTTCACAAATGACCATATTTAAGTATTAATGTTGAAAAGGAAACCTATTTCTGAGGACAAAGTTCAGGATTATGTGCTTGATGTGTATTTTTTGTTGTCCAACGGTTTCCAAAAAATGTAACCTGTTTATTGGTTTACTCCGGGCTCATAGCTCTTATCCCGTAACGAACTGACTGTGAAAAGGATATATCGTATTCCTAGACTTTTCAATTAGGAGACAAAACATTTGATTTCCCTTGCAGTCTTTAAGCCCTTTGATATGCAGAACACGGTTTCTTAGGATTTGCAAATATGAGACAAAGCATTTGATTTTCCTGGTAGTTTTGCTGCACTTTAATTTACAAAACTTGAATATCATGTGAATAGTAAATGCATGTGTGTCATACATTTTGGTCTTGTTCAACGCTTAAACCTATCGTACTAGACAATCTTTTGCAATACTCCCATAGTTCAACAACACATATCTTCTACGCAAATAGTATTGAATGTGTGAGGCATGTTTTTGATATTTCTAGTAATTCTTGAAGCACAAATAAAAGAACAGCTAAGACTCTAAAATCAATGGACTTTTCACGTTTTAAGGTGTAGGTCAAGTAATTTTGCTTCCTATTCTTCCAGTGGAAAAACTTTTGTACACATTTCCTTCACAATTAGTACGTTCCCAAGGATGAAAATTATTTGAACGTCGATTAAAATAACTTCATATTGTAACTTGTAATACTTAATATTTTCTAAAGCATAACCATTATTGCATTAAAAATTAAGAACTTTTCCTTTGGTGGTGTAGAAACCAGAAGAAAGATGGCGCGACCTGTGCTTCGAGGACGTCAGTAGACAAATAAATGTTGGATTGCATAATTATTTTTATGTTTTAGAAAATATTAAGTATTCCAAGTTATAAAATAAAGCTATTTTATTCGATGCTCAAATTTTGATCCTTGGGAACGCATTAATTGTGAAAAAAATGTGTACAGAAGTTAGCTCAATGGAAGTACAGGAAGCAAAATTACTTGACGTCCACCTTAAACTCTCTAATTATTTAATGTCAATCTGAATGATGTACTCGTTCTGAAATTGCTAATATTAGAAGCTGTAATACATGTATCAAACGTATTCAGATGTATTGAAAAACTTATAGGAAGCTGGAGGTGAGTTAGGAAAAATCTATATGTAACTGCTATCGGAAACTACAAATACCCTCAGTAATTTGATTCGTTCGCTGTAAAACGAGAGAACCATCGGATATATTGAAAGTCAGATGATAAGAGTTCTAAATAATTATATTCAAGGTTCCTACTTTTAAAGAATTTGTAATTATTAATGACATTTTTCGCAATGAGTGAGATTGCAGAAATGTTACTTCTTCGTATAGGACTTCTGTTCCAATTTGCTTTCTCCTTTCTTAAAGGCTCACTAAAAATTTCTGTCATGAAGAAAGGTTACATAAGATTTTCTCTTAGGTGCGCTTGTGTCACAGGTTGCAATGTGCTAAAGATCATTTTATGTTGCAACACTTCCTCAGAAAGGCAGTAGACGTATTTGTCTTTCCCTGTGCCAGAAATGTGGCACAGAGAAGAAATGTGCTTTAAAATGATATACTGTATATATTGTGAGTATTATCAGCATATTTACTTTTGTAGCAATACTGAAATCCCCAAAACGTCAGAAATGACCAGAGTTGCTATTAATTTTTTCGTAGCTATCTATATATCTAATTCCTCGAACTTTCGAATTAAATCATTGAACATTTCTTTGCAATGTAAGGTGTCTAATCATTTAATGTTTATTATTCATTTATAATTATCCGTTTCATATTTCATAGCACATTGACAAAATTCGCTTGAACACCCCTTTTCCTTTATATACAGTGTTTCACAGTTTCATCTGTGTGTTTCTGTATTTCGTTGTTTAATTACTTTGGAAGAAATAGAGAATACTGCTGTTAGCTGTTAAAAGTGTGCTAATGCTACTGGAAATTTTGAATTGATTTCGGTTTCAGTACAGTGAGACATCCCCCTTGCACATTCTCCCGTTTTTCTTAATTTGTAACCTGTACCTCCGGACGTTTCCGATGAGTTTTTACATGCTTTTCCTTCTCGGTGTGGCCGCGTTCTTGGTGATATCCGCAAGATACCCGCCGCCCATGTTGATCAAGGTGATCGTCCTTATTTTGGCTTCCGCCGCCAAGAATTAGTTTTTTTCCCTGACACAGACTGTTTCTTACTGCCCCACAACTTTTCTGGTGATTTGTTGTCATCACAACGTCGCAATCAACGTATTCACTGCCTATCATTGCATCTCATGTAAACAGCTTGGTCACCATTTCTCGCAATGCCCCCTCATTTCTTCCTAGTCTTCTTCAACGGCTGCTCAAGTTCCCGTCACAGAACCTCTTTCTTCGCTTCCAGTCACCACGCTTTCGCCTGATACGTTCACACCTTCTTAGTATCCATCTCCATCATCTGCCTCCGTTGGTCTTTTTCCTTCCTCGCCAGCATCGTCTGTTGTGGGTACATCTGGATCTACTGCTCCTGTTTCGGTGCCTTCGTCTGTATTTCTTTTTTTCATCGTCTGATGTTTGCGCTTTGTCACATCCTGTTGCTGCACCTTCTCCGCCTGTTCAGGTGCTGCCTTCTTTGTTTTCGCAAGTCACCTCGTCTATCCCGATCCCGGGATTTTCTGCTCCACCATCGCCGCTGCGTACGTCGGTTTCGCCACCCTCAGACGCTCATCTTTCCTCCACTGGTTCCAGTACTCCGGTGTGCTTTCCGCCCTTTTCACCTTCTCGGGGCTCTTCTGATGCTTCTAGTGCCGTTGTCTTTGTTTCACCTTCTGGTCGCCATGACCGGTCCCCGCTCATGCGCACAGCTCCTCTTCTAGACTCGTTTGAAACCCCACCCTCCCCGGGTTCTGTTGTTCCTGCAGTTACCTCCTTAATGTGTCATCCGACTTTGTACCCTATTCACCTCGCCAGATTCCCGAGACGCCGCCTGTTGTTCCTTCTACGTCGTCTCGTCCTCTTCGTCAACATTTCCCTACTGGTATTGCTCCTAATAAGAAGCGTCGTCATCGATCTAATCGCAAGATTCGCGCTAAGCGTGCCGCTGTGGTTATGTCTCCTCCTCATCGTTCTTCGCAAGGCTCCGCTCCTGATCCTGCTGCCGCACTTTTTCTCGCGTTCTTGACAGTCCCTCGGTTGTGCCTGATCTTGATGCTCGCCTTCAAGTTGTTCCCGACTTTACGCAGACTCTTTCTCTAGATGCCGCTTTCCCATTGTTCTTTGACTCTTCTCACGATGCTCCACTTAATCACTTTATTGCTTCCAACGATCCGGCAGTTTACTCATCTCTGGTTGACAATCTTAGCGCTTTTTACTTTGCATTTTTTCACCTTTCGGGCTCTTACCCGGAAGTTGAATGTTACTATGGTTGCCTTGACCACTTCATTTGTCATGCTCAACATCGTCTCCTTCTTCGGTGTCCACCTGATTAGCTCCTGTGTGGTTTTGTTTGATGATTGATTTCTGTTGTGTTTTCTTAGCTATGTTTCTCCCTGTCTCTTTGAGCCCTTGTTGTTTCGTTCTCCTCTTGGTGAAGTGTTTTCTCTCGTGCCTCGTTTTTTTCCCCTCATCATTCTGCTTTGTGACCTTTTTCTGTGTGTTTTGTCTTACGATGTCCTGCCTGCATCCGCTTTACATGACCATCACCAACTGCCTCGCACCGTTCGTTCTGCTTCTGTTTTCCTGTGGTTCAAGCATGCCCCCTGCCCGATTTTCCCGGAGTGCCATGTGTTGCTTCCTACCCTGCTATGTTTTGTATAGTATGTCTAACTGCTATGCCACTGTTAGACAGAAAATGCCAATTTTAAAGAAAGTAATATTTTTTCCTTAATGTTTTTCTTTTCAATGTGGCATTAGTACCATTATTTCTCTTTTTGTCGGAGGATGGCGCCCAATAACCACACATGGACATCAATAATTTCGCACCAATAATTTCGTTTTTTCCTTAAAAGGAAGAAGGAATAGTTCTTGGGTTTTCTACTCATCATGTTGCTCCGTGGATCCAGGTATGGTGCTTTCTCTATTTGCTGGCTCAGCCGTTCCTCTGCTCAGTGACTGTTCCCTGTGTGCTTCGCCTCGTGTTGTATCTTCCACCGACTACAGCGCACGATTGTAATGTAACAGACTGCTTTGTGCCTCTGCCATGCTCCATTTCTTTCTGTGATGCCTTATACTGTATGTTTACTACAGACTGGATTGCGTCGTTTGTTTCCGCTCCGAGATTTTGGCTGTTTTACTATGCCATGCATTTTCCGGTTCTCTTGTGTTCTGGTGCTTGAGACACATTGAAGAAATGTTGAAACCGTCACGTTCTTTTTGGAATGTCTTTTCAACTGCTGCGGTTCAAAGCTAGAAACGGAGAGATCTTTAAGATAATGACAGGAACGAATACAAGACCTTTTTGAAAATAAATTACTTCTTCATCATCCTCCATTACCCTTTATACAAATATCTCAGAAACTATCCAGATTCGAACGATAAAGATGTAGCTCCTTCCGGTTCACACGATGCTAACGAATAGCTATTCTGAAACAGGAAATGTCCGGGGGTGGGGGTGGGGGCAGCTGAAATCGTGGAACATTTTTAAACATCTCAAAAACTATCGGGGTTCAAAAGATAAACATGGAGTTTGTAAGAACGGACACATTAACGATGTTAATTCATTTCAATGATAAACATTATGTGGTTTTTTCCTTGACCAAAGAAAACATCGCAAGTTCCCAAAATGGCGACAGAGAATTCGTAAATATGTTTAATCCTTTTTTGGGGGGAAGGCGAGATGTATGACAAAAGACTTCAGGTTCTCACGCATTAGAAAGGGCGAGGACTTGTTCTACGAACTGAAAGTATCGCCAAGGACGCTGTGACTTTCACAGATACATTGTTCATTTTCACTTGGCGCCTACAAGTCTGAAATGCAGACATACTCTTTTGTATAGTTATAACAATGTGTATTGTATTGCTACGGATGTACTACGACGATAGGATTGCTTTCTCGGAAGGAGGCACTCAATAATGTATAGCCTGAGGATAAGCGAGGAATGCGCAAGGTAGATTTAAAGGTCCAGGAGCCCGATTCCCGGAAAACGACTAGGGATGGGGCAGGTGAAGTGCGCGAGAGGTGACACGTGGCGCGAGAGGAGACACGTGGCGCGAGAGGAGAGCAGCATGTTGAAGGTCAGCGCCGTCGCCCTTGAAGAAGGAGCAGCGTGAAGGGGGGGCGGAAGAGGTCGCTCCGAGTGGACCTGTTCGAGCAGTCTGTCTTCGGAGAGCGAAGGTGATAGTCCTCCGATAGAAAGGAACGCGTTTGCGTGGATGGCGTGGTGGGCTCTCGGAGTCCACGGGGAAAGAGCGGGCACCGACCTAGATGAAGTAGGTCGCCGCTACAGAAGGAATATACCCGAGTCAGGGATACCGGTAGAGTAGCTGATGATATACTACTGAATTACGGACTTAGTACAGTCCACTGAAGCATCGATTACAGAAGGATAGCTAGAAGACTAGTCCTGAAGCATCGATAAGATAGAGGTCATCTAGTGTCAAGGAGACCCTAAGTTAGGACGCCAACGCAGGGTGAGATTTCTACAGAATTCGATCACCTTATCTTGCGCGTTCCACGATCTTTGCCAGGTCCAGTCATAACGAGGTCACTTTCAAGAGCGAGTAATCCGCCGCCATCAAAATTCTAGTTGATGAAGAATAAGTGTTTCGTATATGTGTTAACCAAGCGTTCTTTTCAAATTATGTCTGAAAGTGGACAAACTTCCGTATAACCAGCTGTTGTCGCTCTGCCTCCCCGATTCACAGATATATATATATATATAGTAAAGTGGGGGAGGTTTCGTTTGTTCGCTCGAACAGAGTGAGAGAGAGAGAGAGTGTGTGTTTCCGGGAAGAGTAAACGAACTCTCTGCTTGTTGTGAGAGCCGCCGTTGCGCGTGCTCCTCGGGTACTTAAGTAGGAGGCGGCGCTAAGTCACGTGACCACACGTTCGCTCTTATAGAGTTTTCCCGGTTCATACGATTTACTAACGAATGGCTATTTTGAAATTTTGAAATTCCATTGGGGGGGGAATTGTCGGCTCCATATTTTCTGAATCCTTTTTTTTTGTAGGTATGTCAAACACTATTACGGTTCAAACGATAATAATGGAGTTCTTTTCGGTTCATACGATTTTTTTTTTGATTGGAGGTTTAACGACCACCGTGAGCAACTCAATGGGCTATAAGCAGTCGCCCGTCCCCAATTTAGGGTCACTGGTTCCAGGGAAGGGAGAGAGCCAGTGCCGTAAGACAAACACAACATCCATGCCTGACCGGGATTCGAACCCGGACCCCTTACGGACGAATGATCTGAGGCCAACGCCTTAGACCACTGCGCCACCGGGGCGGCCATACGATTTACTAACGAATGGCTATGAAATTTCGAATTCCATGGTGGGTGGGGGGGGGGGGGTTAATGGTGTAGGCTTGTAACATCCTTTTTTCAAAAACTTTTGCGGTTTAAACGATGAAAATGGAGTTCTTTTCGGTTCATACGATTTGCTAACGAATGGCTGTTTTGAAATTTTGAATTTCCATGGGGAGGGGAGTGAAATGGTCGGTCTCTGTATATATGCAAATTCTCAATATTATTTATTAAATATTTCAAAAACTATTGCGGTTCAAACGATAAAAAGGGAGTCCATTCCTGTTCATACGATTTACTAACGAATGGCTATTTCGGAATTTTGAATTTCCGTGATGAGGGGGGAATGGTAGGCCTGTAGCATTGTTTGATAAATATCTCAAAAACTATTGCTGTTCAAACGATGAAAATGGAGTTCTTTTCGGTTTATACGATTAGCTAACAAACGGCTATTTTGAAATTTTGAATTTCCATGGGGGTGTGGGGCTGGTGAAATGGTCGGTCTCTGTGCGTATATGTAAATTCTATTATTTATTAAATATTTCAAAAACTATTGCGGTTCAAACGATAAAAATGGAGTTCATTCCTGTTCATACGATTTATTAACGAATGGCTATTTCGTAATTTTGAATTTCCATGATGAGGGGGGTGAAATGATAGGCCTGTAACATTATTTTTTAAATATCTCAAAACCTATTGCTGTTCAAACGATCAAAATGGAGTTCTTTTCAGTTCATACGATTTGCTAACGAATGCCTATTTTGAAATTTTGAATTTCCATGGTGGGGGGCTGGTGAAATGGTCGGTCTTTCTGTATATATGCAAATTCTCAATATTATTTTTTTAATATCTCAAAAACCTATGCGGTTCAAACGATAGAAATGGAGTTCATTCCTGTTCATACGATTTACTAACGAATGGCTATTTCGAAATTTTGAATTTCCATGGTGGGGGGCTGGTGAAATGGTCGGCCTCCTATATTTATATGCAAATTCTCAATATTATTTGTTAAATATCTCAAAAACTATTGTGGTTCAAACGATGAAAATGGAGTTCATTCCGGTTCATACGATTTATTAACGAATGGCTATGCTGAAATTTGAAATATCTATATTTTGGGGGTACCATTTCACCAGCCCCCCCCCACTTTGTTTTTTAAATAACTCAAAAACTATTGCGGTTCAAACGAAAAAAATTGAGTTCATTCCGGTTCATACGTGGTACAAACGAATGGTGCAAAAAAAATATAAAAATTCCATGGTGGGGGGCTATCGTTTCACCAGTCCCCCCACTTTGTTTTTTAAATATCTCCAAAACTTTTGCGGTTCAAACGAAAAAAACCGAGTTCATTCCGGTTCATACGTGGTACAAACGAATGGTGTCTGAAAAATTAAAAAAATCCGTGGTGGGGGGGCTGGTGAAATGCACCTGTAGTTCAGCCATGAAATAGATGGTGCAAAACTTAATAACGTTCATAGTTATGTTTTTTCTCTGACTTTGACAAATTTTAAACAAGCAAAGATTAGAGAATATTTTACTCAATACTATTGAGAAATCAACTTGTAAACAATTTGCTTTGAAAAGAGCGATGCTAATAAAGAAGGAGTAGTAGGGGTATGAATATAAAAACAAAATAACATTCGGATTTACAACAAAGTTTTTAAAAAGTAAAGATTTTTTTTTCATGTATTGAAAATGCGAAATTGTACATAATCATTTTGTCATGCAGTTTTTAAAATATTTGGCCAAACTTTGGGAACTTGTTTAACCGCCATTTTGGTGATAAAAAAAATCATATAAAGGGCCGGAAACTTTTTCCAGCTGTGTTATCCCCCATGAGCATGGGCGTCCGCTGCAACTTTTCCGGGTAAGGGGGAAAACTGGTATACTCCCACTATCATAATTATTGCTTAAATTTATAGTACCCCTGCGTCTTTATATGGCATAGTGGGGGTTGGGTCAGGCGAGTGCATCGAGCCCCTAAAGCTAGGGAGTGGGTTCGGAGCACTGATATCCACCCCCGCCCCCAAAGTTTGGGAACTTGGACACATCTTTCTTTCTATAGTCAATATTTAGTATTGAAATAACGGACAATAATAATAATTATGTCATTTACCAATTACTGGCCACTGATTACTCATATCTGAGTCAAAAGTTTAACCTTACTGTAGGCTTCTTGCTAAATTTAATAATCAACTTAATAAAGTCTTTTTGTATGGAAACATTCACTTGGGGTTACATAAAACAATTGCACTGCTCCATCGTCCTTTATTGAGTATGAGTATAAACCCCCTTTTTTATAGACATTTATCTGTTAATTTTTATATCCCCTTCAATTTTCTGTTTCTTGCACTTTAGAAGAGATACTATGAAATAAAAACTGCAAACGTCTTGGGTTTTGTCCAAATCTATCAATTACACATTTTGAATGAGTTCATGTTTATTCTCAAAAACCTTTTCTCGATGAATACTCATCATGCACAGTCCAGATAAACGTCCATCTGCCATTTTTGACCTTAACCAGGTTTTTAACCGTTCTCATAGTGCTGAAGGACCTCTCCACTGGGCAGGTTGTTACTGGTAATGTTTGAACAATAAGAATAGCCTGTCGAACAGAAGGAAACAGATCAGTGTGTTTGAGCACGCCTAAAGTTCGTCTTCACATCCATCATCTTGTTTTTTCCTTCCTGACCACATTTCAAACTGTTATGGATAGGTTTTGCTCATGTATGTAATTAATAGTTAAATTTAGCAAATGTTAAAATTAAGGTAAATATTGACTTTAGGTGAAAATTAAAATTTGGGAGACGGGTGGATGCATTTCGAAACAAAAAGTAAATTCAATCAATTAAGGCCATGATAAATGAAAATAAAATGCAATGGAATTAGGACATTCCAAAAGTTATTACGACATTCCAAAAGTTATTATTGAAAGTTTGCGTTATTTGAATTTACGATGAGCTGTGACACCTGCAAGTGTAAAATAAGTAATTGTTTACATGTGTACCAAATTTGTGAACACTAAAAAATGGATGGTACACTTTGGAAGCACTGATATCCTAAGTGCAAATCCCCCAAATACATGGCGTCAGTTGAATAAACAAATACTTCGCACTTTCACGTTTTATCAACACACGGCATAACAATTTTTCGGTTGCTGGATGTCCTACACATTAAAGCTATTCGACCCTTTGGCTCCGGGTTGTGATGCGATCGATCTGCAATCGCCTTATTGGTGCACTGCTGAAGGAAAGTGCGAGGCCACATGGAGATTCCTCGTGGAGGATGTGGATCCTGCAATTGTCGGTGGTTGTACTAAACTATGTAATTATTGCCTTGATGTTTTTCTTAACACTCACGGCTACCCGTCACAGTTGCATCTGTAAAGAGATCGTTTTCCAAATTAAAATTTGTAAAAACTATTTGAGAAGCATCATGTCACAAGATAGGCTGCAGGAATTGTCACTGCATAGAAAGGCAGTTTGCCAAAAGAATTGACCTCAACGCTTAATAATTTCGCCAAAAAATGAAGGCTAGAAAGAAAGACTTAGGCCTAAAAACATAAAAATGTCCACTTATCGCATAATTAATTTTCCACTTGTATTTTAATCATACAATTATAATTTATATTATATCTGTATTATGTAGTTATGTGGTACACTCAGTGGTCGAAGTGGCACAGAGCTACTGCCAGTATGGTGTAGACCATAGATCCACATAGTATAAATAGGAGGTTTCGAAAGAAATACATTCCATTCAGTATAACTGCTTTTTTTTTTTTTTTTTTGGTATTGAAAAATTAATGTATATAATTTTATAAAATTAATGTAAAAATTAAAAAAACTTCATTGAAGGGTTTGTGGTCGGTCTCTTTCAGTCTCAGCTGCTAATTATCAATTTTATCCGTTAAAAATGCCATTTACCGTTTTTTGCGTTAAAATTTGTTCTTTCATCCTGATATCTTTACGTAGTTTGTGAAGAGTTTATAATTTATTACATACCGGGATGGTAAATAACGTTTTTTTTAACTGCCGGTATGCTCACTTCCATTTCCGGTATGCTCACTTCCATTTTGTTAACTACCGGTATGCCATACCGGCACATTTCGAACACTGGGTATTATAGTACTCGTATATTTGTAAACAACATATACCTGCACATTGCATTTCCACACGCACCTTTTTTCCTGGACTGCATTGAAGTTTTGTTGTACGTGCAAATTAATATCTGCAGCTACGAAATCCTTATTGCATTCTTGCAGTGTAGAATACTGAATTCCCTGTTTGTATACAACCATATCCAATAACGATCACTAAAGTCTCATAGTTGTTAACCTTAAACATTTAAATGTATTTTACCGAATTCGTTTCAATGCGATAAAACGTATATTCATGATTATGCATCTGACAGCTCACTGTGTTAAATCTGACTGGCTGATTGATAACCTTGCATTATGTACTTCTGTTCCAAAATTTATTTTAAAAGTTAAAACTACAGGGCTCTATAGCTAGTTCCTTTACTTTACCAGACATCAGTCTCCCTAACTTCCTGACATCCCAATTTTCCCAAAACAAACACCGTGAAAAACACATCCTCCCTAGTGTCCGAAATTCTGGAAAAATTATTATGCTTAGGGGTGCTGAAATAAACTTTCCGGGGTTGCACAAGTGGTGCTAGTTACGCCACTGCGAATGCGCCGAGGTGTTTTGCAACTTCCCTCTCCCCCAACCTTGCTCGGCATGGCTGCTAGACTGGAAGCGATGATATGCGCTGATTTGAATTCCTTTTTCTCGCATTTCCGGAATGCTTTTGCCGAAAGCATTGCTTAACAAAGCAACAAAAAACTGTTTCTTTTCTTCCTTTGCTATAAAAATGAAGGCTCCGACAATGTCTTAGTTTATACAAGACAACCGCACGAAAATTTGCGACCTTGAACAAATAAAAGTTGCTTATAATGAACACAAAAACAGCTGGTTGTGTATAATTAACAGGAGTAAGAATATGTAATAAACTGGAAAGAGATAGTAGTGTTAACTTCTGGATTTCGAAAGATGACACTCTAAGAGCATGCTGGACAACCAAAGAGAACCATCGCCGGAGGAGTACATAACTCTCTTTTGTCTGTACAAAACTAGTACACCATTCTGGCAGTGTTTATTTTCGATTTTAGAAATATGGCACTCCAAGTACATGCTCGAGTGCCACAAAAGGAGAGTCAAAAAGTACCACTTCCGATGGTGTACAACATTTTCTTTTGGGTGTACAAAACTAGGACAACACTCTGGCAGTGTTTTTTTTTTCAATTTTGGAAAAGTGGCACTACAAGTACAAGGTCGAGAGCCACAAAGGAGAGCCAAAAAGTACCACTTCCGGTGGTGTACAAAATTTTCTTTTGGGTGTACAAAACTGTACAAAACTAGTACAAAACTTTGGCAGTATTTGTTTTCGATTTTGAAAAAGTGCCACTCCAGCATGTACTTGGAGTGCCACTTTTAGAGAGCCGAAAAGTACTACTTCCGGTGGTGTACAAAATTTTCTTTGGGGTGTACAAAACTGTACAGAACTAGTACAAAACTTTGGCAGTAGTTATTTTCGATTTTGAGAAAGTGGCACTCAGCATGTACTTGGAGTGCCACTTTTAAAGTGCCGAAAAATACCACTTCCGCTGGTGTACAAAATTTTCTTTTGGGTGTACAAAACTGTACAAAACTAGTACAAAACTTTGGCAGTAGTTATTTTCGATTTTGAGAAAGTGGCACTCAGCATGTACTTGGAGTGCCACTTTTAGAGAGCCGAAAAGTATTACTTCCGGTGGTGTACAAAATTTTCTTTTGGGCGTACAAAACTGTACAAAACTAGTACAAAACTTTGGCAGTAGTTATTTTCGATTTTGAAAAAGTGGCACTCCAGCATGTACTTGAAGTGCTACTTTTAAAGTGACGAAAAATACGACTTCCGTTGGTGTACAAAATTTTCTTTTGGGTGTCCAAAACTGTACAAAACTAGTACAAAACTTTGGCAGTAGTTATTTTCGATTTTGAAAAAGTGGCACTCCAGCATGTACTTGGAGTGCCACTTTTAAAATGCCGAAAAATACCACTTCCGGTGGTGTACAAAATTTTCTTTTGGGTGTACAAAACTGTACAAAACTAGTACAAAACTTTGGCAGTAGTTATTTTCGATTTTGAGAAAGTGGCACTCAGCATGTACTTGGATTGCCACTTTTAGAGAGCCGAAAAGTACTACTTCCGGTGGTGTACAAAATTTTCTTTGGGGTGTAAAAAACTAGTACAAAACTTTGGCAGTAGTTACTTTCGATTTTGAGAAAGTGGCACTCAGCATGTACTTGGAGTGCCACTTTCTCAAAATCGAAAGTAACCTTTAACAGAGAATAATTTACGAAAGCTTAAAGAAGCAGCCCTCTGGGTTATGGATGGGACATTTGAAACTTGTCCAACCCTTTTTAGGCAATTATGTCCCATTCATGCTATGGTTGAAACGAATCCAGAGATGCACAGACTTGTCCCACTAGTTTATGGGTTACTTTCCAGCAAGTATAAATAATATAATACTATTATAAAGTATTTTGTAGGATTTACAAGACTATGCATCAGACTATGATATTCAGCTTGCACCACAATATACGCATAATAATAGATTTTGAAATAGCTACCGTTATAATGCTGCTAAAAAGGAATTTGGAAGCAGCACACACAAATGTTGTTATTTTAATCTCGGAAAAAAATGTGCTGAGGAATATCCATCCTCTGGCATAGCCTTGGAATATAGGGAAAACAGTGAGTTTGCTCTCAAAGTCAGACATTTGCGAGCACTCGCATTTTTTTCACCTGATGAAATTTCAGCTGCTTTTGAAGAAGTGAAATCAATTTTACTAGAATATGCAGATTCTGTAGTTCAGTGGTTTGAGGAAAATTTTGTTCTTGGAAAATTTCGTGGAAGCAGAAGAAACAATCCAAGCAGAAGCCCTCCGCTGTTTCCGCCAACAATTTGGTCAGTAAGTGAAAACAATTTATTTGGCTTTCCCAGAACACAAAACGAACTTGAAAGATTAGACAGACGCTGGAATACAATTCTGGGAGAGAAAAAACTGTGACTGTACGAAATAATCAGTGAAATTGCGAAAGAGCAGAGAACAACTATGGCTAAAATCGAAAGAGTGATAGCACAGATTCCCACAAATCCACCCAGAAGAGAAACGCTGGCAAGATAAAAAGGAATTCGAACTTCTTTGGTGCACAGAGACAATGTTAACATGCTGGACTTTTTAAGAGGAATTTCATATAACTCTACCCTTTACTAAAATGTGCTGGTATTTCTCACTAATTGAATTATACCGTTTACTAACTTGTATTTGAATTTTTCAAGAATGTAATTCCGCCCAAGATGCAAGAATGTAAAACACAATGCAAAATTAAAAAAGACAAAATTTTAAAAATAGCATGTCAAAAACATAAAATGTCAAAAAGTAATCCAAAATGTGAAACAAATTAAAATTCAAAATGCAATCCAAAATGTGAAACAAATAAAAATTCAAAATGCAATCACAAGTAACAAGCATTACAAAAATGCGAAACGCTATGTAACAAGTACAACACAAAATAAAACAAATGCCAAAAAAATGCATATGCTTTGTAAAATGCACAAAATAAAATAAATGCCATATTCATAAGGATTTCATGACAAGTCAAGTTAAAAATGAGCTTTTACTTAGACTTCAAATAATAATTACTAGCCTCAACACCTTTTTAAGTCTTTAATAAGTGCAACATCATTAACCTGACTTGTCATCAAACATTATCAATATGACCATAGCATACAATCACTTAAAAGACTTGTTAATGGATGAATTGAGGAATCACCAAGTTCAGCGGGTGAAAGTTAATGGCTGTTTATAGTTTTGTACTCGAGTAAATGCGCAACACAGTAAACTTGACTTTATCTGAAAATTTTATATATATGAGCACGGTTCATTGAAAACTGATAAAAAGGCTTAAGGCCTGTTTATTAATTTTTGTACCTCAGTCAAAGCGCTGTACCATAACACTGGCATGTTTTTATTTGTTTCACATTTTGGATTGCATTTGAATTTTTATTTGTTTCACATTTTGGATTACTTTTTGACATTTTATGTTTTTGACATGCTATTTTTAAAATTTTGTCTTTTTTAATTTTGCATTGTGTTTTACATTCTTGCATCTTCGGCGGAATTACATTCTTGAAAAATTCAAATACAATTTAGTAAAAGGTATAATTCAATTAGTGAGAAATACCAGCACATTTTAGTAAAGGGTAGAGTTATATGAAATTCCTCTTAAAAAGTCCAGCATGTTAACATTGTCTCTGTGCACCAAAGAAGTTCGAATTCCTTTTTATCTTGCCAGCGTTTCTCTTCTGGGTGGATTTTTTGGAATCTGTGCTATCACTCTTTTGATTTTAGACATAGTTGTTCTCTGCTCTTTCGCAATTTCACTGATTATTTCGTACAGTCCCAGTTTTTTCTCTCCCAGAATTGTATTCCAGCGTCTGTCTAATCTTTCAAGTTCGTTTTGTGTTCTGGGAAAGCCAAATAAATTGTTTTCACTTACTGACCAAATTTTGGCGGGAACAGCCGAGGTTTTCTGCACGGATTGTTTCTTCTGCTTCCACGAAATTTTCCAAGAACATAATTTTCCTCAAACCACTGAACTACTGAATCTGCATATTCTAGTAAAATTGATTTCATTTCTTCAAAAGCAGCTGGAATTTCATCAGATGAAAAAAATGCGAGTGCTTGAAAATGTCTGACTTTGAGAGCAAACTCACTGTTTTCCCTATATTCCAAGGCTATGCCAGAGGATGGATATTATTCAGCACATTTTTTCCGAGATGAAGCCAACAACATTTGTGTGTGCTGCTTCCAAATTCCTTTTTAGCAGCATTATAACGGTAGCTATTTCAAAATCTATTATTATGCGTATATTGTGGTGCAAGCTGAATATCATAGTCTGATGCATAGTCTTGTAAATCCAACAAAAATACTGTATAATAGTATTACATTCTTTATACTTGCTGGAAAGTAACCCATAAACTAGTGGGACAAGTCTGTGCATCTCTGGATTCGTTTCAACCATAGCATGAATGGAACATAATTGCCTAAAAAGGGTTGGACAAGTTTCAAATGTCCCATCCATAATCCAGAGGGGTGCTTCTTTAAGCTTTCGTGAATTATTCTCTGTTAAAAATAAAATAATTCTTTGATGTCTAAATGCGCTATCACTGCCAAGAAATTTTGCACCATCTTCCCCTGTAAATTTATTGGGGCATCGATCCGTTCTGAAGTCGTAGGCTCCGCAGGCATGTCTTGGCATGTCTTCTCTTTTTTACAACTTGCCTTAGTGCATCCATATAGGCATGTAAGCTGCATTTACTGTAGCCATTGACGTTGTCACGGTTTGAATAATTTGTGCAGGGGCTTCGTCCGTATTTCTCGCTCGTTCTTTTACTTGCGCTCTTGCAACAGCAACATCACTTTTCTGGTGTTGAGGCTAGTAAGAGAAGCTGTTTCTTTTTCCAGAAAGGTCCTTGTGCTTTATATTTGTTTCAATTTTTACCAAGTTCTATTTTTCTTCTGGAATTTTTTTTTATTATTTTGATTTCGAAATCACTTCTCATTAATACAGGATACGTCTGCTCCAAATTAACTTTCACAGTTCCTGATCAGGTTGCGATATGGAAATATATATGCAGTAAATTTATCAAAAGAAAATTTATGTTAAAAACGTTTAAGGTCTTTAAAACTGATTTGACAACCATCAGTTTGTTAAAGAAAGAGTGTTGTAAATCACTTATCCTAGCCTTGCTGCAATCAAAACAAAACATCAGAACTGAGCGTCCGTTCGATGTACACGCGCAGTAAATATAACTGTGGATCATGAACACAACATGTAGACTCTCTGGTCATAATAAATACGGGCCTTTTGATTTCATCTGCTGGCATGTTTTCTGCAGAAATCGTTCAAGCATCCAGTTACCTTCAGTCTGCATTAAAGCTTTACCTACCTGTTACCATTACTGAAACAACTGCAGAATGTAGAAATTTAATTTGCGTGTAAACAACACGGTCGAGTCACATTATTGTGACCCCCAGCTAATAATCAGAATTATAGAGGTGTGCAAAGTTGACAGATGCTAGACGGATTTGGGAGTGACTCAATAAAGTGTTGGAAGGTGTTCACATGTATGTGGAGCCATGCTGACTGCAGTGTATCTGACAGCTGCTGGAGGGTGCCTGGTGGATGATCCATACAGCGAACAACACGATCGAGTGGTCCCACGGATGCTAAATTGGGTTTAAGTCCAGGGAATTAGCGTACCAAGGAAGTAATGTGAAGTCATCATCGTGCCCTTCCAACCAATCTCGGAGATTTCTAGAGGTGTGACACGTGACATTGTCGTGCTGGAAGGTTTTATCCGCACCAGGGAAGATAATCAGCATGTATGGGTGTACGTGGTCTGCAAGGATGGATTCATAACGAAATCGGTCTATAGTGCCTTTCACAGGTATGCGTGGAACAAGAGAATGCGACGAAAACATTCCCTAGGCCATAACGCTGCCCCACCAGCTTGTGTTCTTCCAGCAATAGTTGAAGAGTGTTTGTTCTCCGATGTTTCTAGATTATACGACAAAGTCCATCCATTCGATAAAACAGAAATCGTGACTCATCGGTGAAGGCAATCCTTTGCGAATCAGCGGAGGTCCAATTCCGACACAGCCGTGTAAATATAAGCCTTTTGTGCCCATGCACCTTCGTTAGCATAGCTTCAGCGATCAACTGTCTGCATCGGAGCTCCATCCGCAGCAGGGTTCGCTGAACTGTCGTTTTAGGCACACTTCCGGTAGCCCCCTGGTTCATTCAATTAGTGAATTGCTCTACTGTAGCATGTAGATCTACCTCACCCACCTTCGATGCTGACGTTCACCTCTCACATTCATATCCACGTCGCTTATTCTCAATGGTGCCATTTCTTCAATCAGCGTTCACTTTAACTACAACAGCATGCGAACAGTTCACAAACTCCGCTGTTTCAGAAATACTGCCACCCTTGGCGCCAAAGCAGGTAATCATCCTTTTTTTCAAAACTTATAAATCGCTTCTTTTATCCATGAGAACAACGCGTTATACATTTTCAGAATGCCTACAGCACACTTTATATACCCTCCAAGCTAGATCACGACACGTGTCTTCTTTCACGGGTTACGCGCTGTTAACTTCAAAAGTACGAGGTGGTCATGTGATTGGACTGTGTAATTGTGTGCATTACTCTATGTACACTGTCCAAAATTATTGCTAAGAACGCAAAAACGTGAATGACACAAAATCTACACGACAGAGTTAACTTGGTACTGGCGCACATATATCGAAAACGCACCCGTGTCCAACAAAATGTAAATGTCATTACGCATCAGGAATACTCATGCGCATGACAGCATCACAAAATTAAAGTGATACAGAAGTTAATGTTGATTTCTAGAATCTAATAGGAAGTATGCATTGAAATAGGACATACGGATTGGTCTTATAACACAAGTGCTTCATGTTCTCATTATCCAGTTGAGTGCACTTACAAGAGGGAGTTAGTTATTGAATAACATAATCATAGGTGATTCAATAAATGACTTCAGGAATATGATTTAATTGCATAACCCCAAACGATGTTTAGAGTTTCTCTTTCACATTGCAATGTGAATTTATCATTTTGTTTCAGTAAGCAGGGCAGGTATACAAATCACAATACGAGGTGAATATTTAGTGCAGAGCAGAACAGAAAAGCAGAACACTGTGTAAATAGAAATCGTCAGCCGTGGTGAACGATGACCTTGGCTTGAGCACTAGACTACTTTCCGTATCGCCCACTGATTGGAACAGCGTACGAAGTCATTTCCTTTGTTGATCAATGAGCAGAGGCACAGTGTATCAATTCACCCTTTTTGAAGGTCAATTTGATGTGACCCAATCTTCTGCAAATGACTTCCACCCATTTCAGAAACCGAATTCGTCTAGTTTTTCGTTCCTGGAATCTTCTTAGTGCAGTCGCTGTAAAGAGACGTTTAGCATTTCACTGGGAGTTATTTGGGCAGGAAATTTGCATTGTGCATTGTGGAGATGTTTTGGCCTCACATAAGGTTTGACATGCACCTGAGGATTTTCACTTTGGATCTCGCCCTTTGGATTTAACTGCTATAATTAATATATAGCCAATGCCATTAATGCCCACCAGATGGAGATGTCTCAGTAGCTGAGCCCATCTTACGGATTTATGATGTCGAAGCTGACAGAAACACACATAGCGCCGTGAATTCTTTGCCACCGAGATGTATGGCTAACACGCTCGGCTAGATATGAAGAGATCTGGGCTTTGATTCTCCTGAGTGACCGAATAACAATTTTCCGGTTGCTGCGTGTTGCTAACTTCGCTTCTGATCTCGCCCATTAGATTTAACTGCTATAAAAAATATATAGCCAGTGTCGTTAGTGCACATCAGATGCAGACTTTTCAGTAGCTTAGCACATTTTACGGATGTATGATGTCAGAAGCCGACAGAAAAGCACACATAGCGCCGTGGATTTTTCGCCACCGTGGTGTAAGGCTAATGCGCTTAGTTGGATATCGAGAGATCTGGGATTTGATTCCTTAGCTGTGACCGAATAATACTTGTTCGGTTGCTGTGTGTTGATAAAACGTGGAAAGAGCGATGTCTTTGTTTATCACCTGATACATCAGGATATATAATTATGAAGAATTTTATAAGAAACTGTTCTCTACATCATTTCTGAATGTATTGATGTTTTCATGTTTAAATAATTTAGCCAAACAGAACAGTTTATATTGCATGGACAGAAGGGACAGAACATGTTAAAAATCTGCTGACTTTCAACTGGTAATGCAGTTTTACCTTTGACACAAGAAGCCATATCATTGTGGGTGCGTAAGGGGAGGGGTGGCGTGTTTGCTCAGCTTAAATACAACAATGAATTATGTCTTACGAAAGTACTGATATCTCACAAACTAAGTTTAAAATACCAGTTCTGTAATAATATTTCAAACTTGCTTTACTAATCAAAGCCTAATTACAGGCGTGTCATTAAACATCCTTCAGATTGTTTTAAACATAGATTTACAATTCCAATTTAATGTAGTATCTTTTACAAGAAAACTACCAGAAACTAAATTTCAGTTATAACAAGCCTGGGAATCGCGTAGAGGTTATATCAATCGGAAAATTCTGTTTTGAGCTGAAAATGTAATCTTGTATAATACGTATATTGTCGTAAACAAACTGCGAATGTTGTTATAAAAAGTGGGTAATACTACGTTCGACCTCGGAATGAGACTACATAAAACGGTAGTTGTTGTCGTAACCAGAGCAACCGGGGCATTTTTGTTTAGTGAAGCACTTATATTGGGGAAGTTCAGAGTTCAATTGATTTGGAAGGCTGACTGTGCTTCTGAAACCGTTCCTGCACAACAATGGACCTGTGATTCTGCGCATTGTCACCTTGAAAAAACATCAACATTCAGGAAAAAGTGCAAAATTGCTGGGTGTGAAGAGTTAGCAAGAACTTCACGATCATATGTTGTTCCACATGCAGCAGGTCTCCAAGTTCCTATCAGACTAGCGCACTTTTTTTACAAGTCATCCGTCGTTAAATTTGCATTATCTTTGCACCAGGAAAGTCCTTTGTGCCAGTGAGCCGTGATCGGGAAAGGATGTCGTTGGTGTTGTCTGCTGTCAAAGGCTATTCTTGCAAACGTCCGATGCATGGAAATGACAGACACTGCTGCAGGTTGACCTCTGATGCATTAGGTAGTTAACAGCTGAAATGTGCTGCGTATCTATACAAGTCGTTGCACCCGGGGATAACCTCTCACATCAACCTTTCCCAGTCCTAAGCAGTTTTGCCTCCAAGTACTTGTTTGACGATTTTCACGTCACACTTGATACACTTTAAATACAGCGGCTCGCGAATATCTCACCATTTGAGCTATTTGCAAATTCGATTTACCGGCTCTCAAAGTTCCTACACTCTGTCGTTTTTGAAAGTCTGCTCTATCCTTCCGTTCATCCACGACGCTCCGAATTTAACTACATACTGGTCCGTTCTCACCTTATATATGTTACATCGGTAGACTAAATACGCCATCTTGGATATAAAATGGAAAACAGTACGCATCCGTATTGGATAAATATACAGAGCGTGTTTATTGGGATAGATGTGACAGTGTGTCAGGGAATATGTGAAGCCTAAATAAGATATACGCTCTAATCTCCAGAATTTTTAACTCAATGAAAGCATCGTCTGGGAGAAAGAGCAGAGTAATTGACAAAATAAATATCAGAATATTTTAACCAATCACTGCAGCGTGGACAATCAGTGAAAGGCATATATATGATGAAGGTACTGTGTCTAGGTAGTTGGACACACATACCTCTATATGCTTCCAACTAAAACCACAGAACTCAATGCTGGAACAGTGATTTCCTGGTCCTTATGTTTCACCTTACGCAGCTGTTAGTGGAATCTCAATTTTCTTACAAAACAATACTGCTATTACCCTGTGATATGGGTTGGTAGAATTATATATTCAAGAAGAGAACATTGATCATATGGATTAGCCAGAAATATCTCGTGACCTTGACTAGATGCAAGATGCCTGGGGTTCTCTGGGGAAAAGTGTTGTAGCGCTCAACCGCTTTCTCAAGACCTGGAGGGGCTCAAACAAAGTTTGGAATAACTATGGTCATTGCATCCTACTGAGCTCCATTACACCATAATCAGCACCTAACATCTCTATGAGGGTGACAACACTCCCTATTGAGAAACATGGGTAATTACATTTTGACACTATATTTTTCCACAGCTTTTAGATGTGGTCATTTTTGTTGTGATGAAATGTTTTCCACGTAGTGCTTTAGGCTCTTTAATGTAAACAATGATGCAGGTTTTGAACAAATTTCATACCATTCAATTAGGTGTTTTTAGTTAACCCCATGTGTCTGTTCTTTCGTTTAATTTATGAAATCCATTGCATTTGTCCTTCACAACTGCTTGTTAACATTTAGCACCTGAGCGTTAACGCGTGGGTATGTTTCGTAGAGTATTAAATCACACTGTCCACAAAGATCACTTCAGTTCGTTTCAAAGAGTCTACATTGGTTTAGTGCGAAAATTTGCAGCTAACTCGTCTAATAATCCCGCTGAGTGCTTCTGGTGGATTGCACTACCAATTATCACGGTATCCAACACTAAGTAAACTCTGATGTTGCGCTATTTTTCAGGGTAGGGACATACCATTCCGTTCGATGTATACAATTTGAAATTAGGACAATGCCCAACATTTGCTATACTTGCTGTAAGTGATTCCGCAGTTGTAACAAGAAAAAGCAAAAAGTGAACCACCTAATTTTGGTTTCGCTGAACCACATTTGATTTTAACAATAAATTTGTGTAAGAGTCGGAAGGTTTACTCTTTGAATTTCCTCTGGATTACTATGAAGTACCTAGCATTTTGTTCGAAAAATACAAAAGATACCTAAATTATTTTGTCCGGTGTTAGTGTTAGGATCCCGGTTAAACGAAAGGCTTTTTCGCCATTTGACATTATCGAACGTATTCCCAATTTCCACGGTTATTTGGTTCAGGTCAACTCTGTTTTCGAGTACGTTTTATATTTCTCAGGAAACATTCTTTTACTTTTTCTTACATTTATTATTTTCTCATACACTTCCTATATCAATGAAATCATAAAATGCCTGCAATAAATGTGGAGGTTTTGGCATGTTTTGCAGCTGCTAATCTTCTCCAAGAGTATTATTAGTTCGTTGTCTAAAACATACATGCATATTTACATTTGTTTCCCACTTCAGAATATCAGACAGGTACAGTAAAAATAATTACTTCAAAACACAATAAAACCTGCTGAAAGGCGTTCTTTTAAATTCCCATTTAAAAGAGAAAGATACAATTTCATATTTTTTCATTAATACTTAAATTTTTTGTATTGAAATAGTACTAACAGATATTATACTTTTTGTTTTTCTTTTGGAATAATTTCAAAAAGACTTAGAACTGCATAACCCTTTTTAATACGCGTTGATTTTTTCCTGCTGTTTGAATAAGACAATCTTAAATACATATTTAGTAAAGCCTCGTTTAACGGATACCTGCGAACCACAGGTCGCACCAAAGAACGGTAACATCCAAACAAGATCACCCTCCAAGCAATGAGAGGTTTCGGTCGGTACAGAACAGCTATGGCAGGATAAAGATTAGTGATAACTTCACCTCAGAAACGTGAGGCCTCGAAGTCCTACAACGGACATCCTAGTCTGCACGAAGCAAGTCTAAAGTACAATTTGCCCATAAGGATTTTACGCTGTTTATTCGGTAATTCGGCATGCATGACAAATAAATTTTGTCATGCATGCGTTACGGCTATAACAATGGAATTCTTGTGTGAAATTAAATGAGTTAAAGTTTAAATTGACTTATAACGGTAATTACTTAAGGCGAGCATTATATTCCGCGATAGTTTCAGTCCGCCCCCCCCCCCCCCTCCTTCACCCTGCGTTAGGGGACGGCAAACGCTGCAGTTACACTCCACTGTCTGTAGCATTTATCTGTTAGAGTACCATAACGCTAATTACCTTTCATATGGTTGTTTAGACCAGTGGTCAGACACTACCTTCCTAAAATCCTGGAAAACATGATTGATTGATTTTGATGGCTTTACTAGTGTCAAACAGTTCTAGTGAATAATATAGGAGGACAACGAGAAACGATTTTGCATTTGAACTGCAAGTCATACTCGTTACTTCTTTTCGTGCTTAAAAATGTCACTGTAAACAAACAGTTGTTTTACTCTCCCGAATCTGGATAATGTCGCACTTCAACTTATTCAGTCCTTTGTTGGCTAATATTTGCGTTTGCATCCTAACGCCTACCTCTCTAGAGGCGCGGAGCACATCTCTCTCTGATTCCGTATTGGCTTCGTGAGTTCCTGTACTTTCAAGAAAATGAGTGAAAAAAGAAAGAAGAAATTTTTTGGCATTAGCAGTAAATTTGAAAGCTATTAAAGAAAGCGAAAAAAAAATGAGGTTTGCCATTTAGCAGAACGTTATGGTTGTGGAAAAATGCAAATCAGAGACTTACTCCAGATGAAATGATTAGTGCAAAGGTTTCAAGAGATCAAAGCCAACATGAAGTTCAATAGATAGAAACCGAATTACAGGCAACTGTAAAGTGAAAACTTACATGTTTTGCGGATTTTAAATGTCATTGGACATTTTTCTTGGATTGGAGGTTTAACGTCCACCGTGAGCAACTCAGTCGGCTTTTAGCAGTCGCCAGTCCCTAATTTAGGGTCACTGGTTCCAGGGAAGCGAGAGAGTCCGTGCCGTAAGACAAGCAAAACATCCATGCCTCACTGGGATTCGAACCCGGACAACTTGCGAACGAATGTTCAGAGGCCAACGCGTAGACGTCTGCGCCACCGCGTCGGACATTGGACTTTTGCGCTAATTCGGAATGACAGTTATTTATACACGAAATTATCAGAGGTTATATTTTTTTTGATTGGAGGTTTAACGACCACCGTGAGCAACTCAAATGGGCTATAAGCAGTCGCCCGTCCCTAATTTTGGGTCACTGGTTCCAGGGAAGGGAAAGAGCCAGTGCCGTAAGACAAACACAACATCCATGCCTGACCGGGATTCGAACCCGGACCCCTTACGGGCGAATGATCAGAGGCCAGCGCCTTAGACCACTGCGCCACAGGGGCGGCTCAGAGTTACTTTGCATCTGTTGTGTAAGTAATTGCGAGAAAGAAACCAAAACAGGCATGGTAAACGAGACGTTTCTAAACGCAGTAACAACTTATACATTGCCGGCCACCCAAATTGTAACACCACGAAGGACACGAGATATCAAAGCCAGATTTACTGGTCACATAACAACAGATACAAAGATGAAACGATTGAGCTTACAGGCCCGTGCGACTTGCGGAACACGCAGACATCAATAGTTCGTGTGGCTTCCATGGCTGGCAATAACGGCCATTACACGACGCTGCATAGAACGAGAGAGGCTTTGGATGTGGGCTTGGGGTATGTCGATCTAGACTGCTTCCACACTTTGCCACAGTTCATCAGGTGTAGCCGCGGGTGCTACTTGCCGGGCCACTCGGTTGCCGATCAGCGACCAGACGTGTTCGATGGGCGACATATCGGAAGAACAGGTAGGCCACGACAGCAGTGACACCTGGTGGGCCGTGAAGATTTGTTGCACAATGCGTGCCACGTGCGGTCGCGCATTGTCCTGTTAAAATATGGCCGCTGGCAGGTCCTGAAAGTAAGGGAGGACTACAGACTCCATACCGACGGAGATGTAGTGGAGGCTGTTGAGTGTACCGGCGATGCGTATCAGAGAGAGGGGTGCGGGTTTTATATCCAATTGCACCCCAAACCTTAACGCCAGGCGACGAACGGGTATGTCGATGCATAATGCAGGCGTCATACAATCTCTCGCTGCGGCGCCACAGCACGCGGATCCGACCATCGTGGTGTTGCGGGCAGAAGCCAGATTCGTCGCAGAAGACAATGTCGTGCCATTCCGTAGAACAGGTGCGACGTTCAACGGTCCACTGCCGCCGCACTCGCCGTTGGTGTAACGTCAATGGTAAGCGGAGCAATGGGCGCCATGCGACAAGTCCCCGCTCCTGCAGACGACGTCGAACGGTACGTGCTGCACATGTTATTGCGCAACACACCCTAATTTCTGCGCTAACGTTCGTGATGTGGCGGTGCGAGCCGTCAATGCCCGCCCCCAAAAAAGCCGGCCCTCTCGTTCGGTGGTGTGCCGCGGCTGTGGCAATCGCTCACGTCAGTCTGTCCGTTCCTCCTGCACACACCGAATCCATAGTCCTCTCACTATGGCTGGATGTCGTCCCACACGGGCGCCGATGTCTCGGTACGATAAAGCGCTGTTGCGATAAGCCACTATTCGTCCTCTGTCGAACTCCGAAACGTGCTATAATGACTGCCGTATTCTGCGACGAGGCATCAGGAAGCTTCAAACGCACAGGTCCGGCAGCACAACACACTTCCACTACTTACACCCCGCCTTCTGTGCACCCTTCTTATAGTGCTTCTCGGTGGCGTGTAGGGCGCACGTGATTTGCATATGCCCTGCAATGCTAATCGTTTGCATTACCTCTCGCGGGCGACGCAGGCTGCGAATTTCAGGCCAATCGGATGCTTCCTTCTTGGTGTTGCATTTTGTGTGGCCAGCAGTGTATTTTTAAGTAGTGGAGTATATCATTTGCCTTTTTCCTATTACATTTTTGTTATTTTGATATTTTATTGACTTTTATTTCTTCTAAGCTTTATACTTTTTTTTTCAGATCCCCTGCGTTTTCAAGAACTTCGTCACAAATACCGCTGATGCGTCGCTTCCTGACAATGTTAAAGACGCTTCTAAAGATTAAGAAATAAAGCTGACTCTTCTACACTTCATAAGTAGCTTCTAAATTTCTACAAGCAGAATAAAGTTTTATCCTTAGTAATGTGATTCCCAAACATTTGTGGAAAAAATAAAAATTATAAATTCGGAAACAAGAATTACTGGAGCAGTTACTATTTAGGGCAGAATATTTTTTGTTCTAAATATAACATTTGTGTTAAACTTCATTTCAACAAGGAAAACTTTCATATGAGTATTTGCTTCGCATTTAAACTTGTGTTATTCCATAACACAGATTTTAGATTAAGTTGGCACTCTTCCAAGGTCCGTGTTAACGTTCCCAGTTGATGGAATGTGTCCGCAGTCGTGGTGTAAATAAAGGCACTCTCGTGGGCGTTCTTCTCCCATGCCCCATTGATGATAAATTACGCCTCGCTGACCTGACTGATGTGTCTCTGGTATCATCTGAAATGAATGTTGGTGTTGGTATGACCAAGAATTCATTTAAATTGAGGCTTCTTGAACACAAAATAGATGTTAAACAGGGAAAGTTGACGACGGCATTAGCACGCTAGCTTAAAAACCAAGCTGCTGTCCCTAAATGGGATGCGATAAAGAAAAAAATATTCATGCACTGACGCGAGAGCCACTTCATATAGGGAGACTATTGAGATCCTGTCAAGCCTTGATATCTGCAATGGAGACGTTTCTACTGAATTACCTGCTATTCGGCGAGCGCTTTTGGGTGTTCCGCATTCTTAATTCGAAGGATGTTATAACCTGCGCGAGTATTTACCATTTGCACCTAACATGTTTTCGTTTTGTTCGTGGTTTTAAATTTTAAGTAGAAGTTTTCATTCTTCGCACTGAATTGCTTTCCTGATGAAGCCATCCGTCTAGTGGTGAAAGTTTTCATGTTTATTCTTGCATATATTTACACCTAATAAACAAGTTTTTTCTACGATTGAACATACTATTATTGGTGTACTCTGCCCTGTCCTATTATTGGGTCTGACCGTTATTTTGCGCTATGGTTTCAATTTTACAGTTGTATACAGCACAAAGTCCACTAAAGGGAGAATTCCGATGAGTATCTGAGAAGTCCTCGTATCCCTCTCTCCCGGAGACGAGGGGGACAACGATATTAATACTTAGAACACATGTAAAACTCTCTCAGCCATTCAACAGAAGGAACAGGCTTGAAAGCCTTAACTGTGAAGAAATACACACTATGTTGTACATAACCTTTCACACTGAAATTATACCACGTACGTTCTTCCGGACAATTTTGTACAAAGCTGTGGCTCCTTTCGTTCAGGGCGTGATGAATGCCGGCAAACACAGACGCCGAGAGGCCTGGAAAACTACAAATGTACCAAATAAAAGACACTGTTTCGAAATGGGTCAAAAACCAACAGTTGGAAGAAGGGGGAAAGGCCTTTTTCCTATGCAATTGGAAAACATATGCACTCGATTGCTAAAACTATAGCGACATGTTCTTTGTAACTTTGTTTTTGATCTTCATATATTTTTCCGTGCGGAAAACTTACGGAAAGGTAACGTGTTGAGAAATATATTAGAACACTGTTAAATAATTTTATGCTCATGGATCTCCATTACATAACTATGGACAATGGCGAACTATAATTTCTGGCAAGCAATGTCACTGTTAGAAATGCGTTTTGCAGATTTACGATCTCACGAATACACCTTATTAGATTAGTCTTGCAGCAAAATCTGTGTGGTTCGAATGAATTCGCTGATAATACTTGGAGATGAAATTTTCTAACTTTTGCTTCAAGTAAAATTTTATAAACTTGTCACCATGAAATGCATACTTATATAAATTTTTTAGGCTATTCTCACATTTCTGGAAATGTGTGCTTAATTTTAGCAGTTATTTCTGTGAATTTTTTAAAACGTATGTTTAGTCTCTTAGGTGGATCATTGATTTTCTAATAAAATAATCTTATATTTAAACGGCATATTACAATGACGAAAACTTAGTACTGGTTTAGAAAAGCGTATAATACCACTGAACCACCTGAGCTGTTCTCCGCATTCACAACATCAGTCGAGGTGGGGATGTGAACATGAAGGGAATCCAGCTATACTTTGCCGTGATACGTACATGTCTGCAGCATTGATATCTTTTCTATTTCGTTTCTCCTTTCAAACCAAGAGTGTTTCATTCGTCCTATATTTGTCTCAGAATCCTCCGAATGAATCGATCTTTGTATAGGCGTTTTCGAAGAGAAGTAAAAAATTCGGTCAAATGCGTTCCAGTTTTGTTCAGATTTTCAAGCGTACCAATCTCCATTTCAACACATTCAAACGGGTGAATTTAGCATTGTAAAATCCTAGGAATCTTAGCAGCATTCTATTTTTCTTTCAGGAATTCAGTTATTTATATAATTGAAGATCTTTTTTTGAGCAAGTTTTAAAAAAAAGGGCCAGAAATGGAATTTTCTAAATAGAGCGTTCACCAGCTTTTTGTCTTTTTTACGCTTTCCAACCGTAGATTGAAGAAGCGTATATACTCCAGCTTTGTCCGTCCGTCTGTCCGCACGATAACTGTCCTAAAAATGGCTCAATTTCGATGAAATTTTAATATGTGGTAGGGGACCACCTGGGGACGAACCCTGTTGAAAATGGGACAAATGGGGTCAAAGGTCACGACGTAGGAGCGGGATCCATTCCATTGCCCTTATACGTCATGGAAGTATAGGAAGGTTCGATTTCATAAAATATGGTTCGATTTCAATGAACTTTTACTATTTGGTAGGGGACCGCCAGGAGACGAAACCTATTCAAAATGGGTGAATTAGGGTTAAAGATCAGGACATAAGAGCGGGATGCATTCCATTGCCTTATGCGTCATAACGTGCGTAAAAATGGTTCGATTTCGATGAAATTTCAGTATGTGATAGGGGACCACCTGGGGACGAACCCTATTGAAAATGGACGAATTGGGGTCAAAGGTCAGGACAGAGGATTGCGATCCATTACATTGCCCTTATCCCTTATCATTAAGGTGAACGTCAAGTAATTTTGCTTCCTATACTTCCAATGGAAAAACTTTTGTACACATTTCCTTCACAATTAATGTGTTCCCAAGGATGAAAATTTGAACATCGATTAAAATAACTTCTTATTATAACTTGGAATACTAAATATTTTCTAAAACATAACCATAATTATGTTAAAAATCAATAATTTTCCTTTGGTGGTGTTGAAACCAGAAAAAGGATGGCGCGACCTGTACTTTGATGACGTCAGTAGACAAACAAATGTTGGATATCATGATTATGACTATGTTTTAGAAAATATTAGGTATTCCAAGTTATAAAATGAAGCTATTTTAATCGATGTTCAAATTTTCATCCTTGTGAACGCATTAATTGTCCAGAAAAATAATGGCGCGACCTGTATTTTTATGACGTCAGTAGACAAACAAATGGGCGGATCCTATAAAAGTTGTATGAAGTCTCACTCTTGCGAGAAGATAGTCGCGATTTCCATCTGCCCTATTACGTCACGCGTTGTGCGCGTATGTTCGTCCGCACGATAACTCGGGTAAAAATCGTTCGATTTCGATGAAATTGAGTATGTGGTAGGGGAACACCTGGGAAGGAACCCTATTGAAAGTGAACGAAATGGGGTCAAAAGTCAGGACGTAGAAGCGGGATCCATTCCACTGTTCTTATGCATCATAACTAACGTAAAAAAGTATGATTTCGATGAAATTTTATTATGTGGTAGGGGATCACCTGGGGACAAACCCTATTGGAAATTGGGGAAATGGGGGTCAAAGGTCAGGACATAGGAGCGGAATCACTTCCATCGCCGTTATGCGTCGTAACTTACGTAAAAATGTTTCGATTTGGATGAAATGCTAGTATGTTGTAGGGGCCTGTCTGGGGACGAATCCTATTAAAAATGGGCGAAATCGACTTTATGAAGTCATTAGTTTCAGCTTACTACATCTAGTTTCTTCTATATGTATCCTTATTTTATGCATGTGGATTTGGCTGAAGGGGTGTTACAGTGGTGTCTGTGAGTTGTAATAGGATAATAGTGCAGCCAGACGCTCGAATTGTGACGCTTCAAGCAATAACGTGTGGCGACAGGTTTGATAACCCAATAGCTAGCTTCAGCGTCTTAAATATGTGGGCAGCTACAGATTCTCACCAATTAGCGTGGTCCTCTCAATATTTTCTTATTATCTCTATAATATGAGGGAAACACAGCGCAGTAACACACGAATTGTTCTGCTGAAAGACCCTTTTCAACAGTCTTCTATCAGGAAACACCTCACATACACAACTTGCGGCAATAGGTTTTCCACAAACAGTACTTTATTGAAACATGAGAGCAGAGACGCATTAAACAACGGACCCAGAGCGCTAGATTTACGAAGGCGCCAAGCAGGAAGGGTTTTTTATGAATATTTCAGCACCACCACACAAGAAACTTTTTATTAAAGTAATTTTACAAAATTTATTAAATTTTAAAACCTGTATTCTTTGCAGGCGTGGACGGATAACATTAACTGGGCAATAGTAAACTCAGTTCTTAAGATTATGGATTCTTCAATCAGTAATTTAGCAAACTGGAGGAAATCATACGAAGTTGTTCTGGAAAGGTTTCAACTTTTCAGTAATTTGAAAGGGCTAAAAAAACTTGCTTAAAGGTACCAGGGAGACGTAGAATACGGTCTCAGCAACAAATTTCTACATTTCCATTCATACACGAATGCCGAAGACTTTAACACACCACGGAATATGTACACTTTCATCATTGAAAACAATCTTTGGAGTACGTTTCCAAGCTTAGAAATAGCTTTAATAATATTTTTTACCTTACCAGGCACGATTTGTTCTGCTGAAAGGTCATCAGTCCTCTGTGGAGAAGTGGTAAAAAATTGTTTACAGCAGTCAGATTTGAAAACGAACACTCAAATTTATTGGTTTTGACTTGTAGACTCTACCACAATCAAATTTAATTGGTGTGCACAGCAATATATAAAACATGCGTTTATGATGTTGCTGAATAATAGCCTGAGCATCCCGTGATGCCCACTCATCACACACACTATCACCATCATAGCTCTGGAATATTATTTTGTCAGGATTGTTAACAACTGTGCATGATTGTTGGCAGTGGTGGTCAAGGGAAGGTACTGCCTCAAGAAGACCGGGTTCCGGCCGGACTCATAGCATTACTGAGAGGGAAGACCGCCGTGTACGGCGTATGGCCGTGGCGCATAGCACCGCGTCTGCGGCAGCAATTCGAGCTGCAGTTGATACCGCAGTGACACAAACAACTGTTACAAATCGGTTATTTGAAGGACAGCTCCGAGCCAGACGCCCTGTAGCGTGCATTCCACTTACTCCAAACCACTGCCGTTTGCGACGTCAGTGGTGTCAAGCTAGAATCATTGGAGGACGGAGTGGAGATCTGTTGTGTTTTCTGATGAAAGCCGGTTCTGCCTGTGTGCCAGTGATGGCCGTGTGTTGGTTAGAAGGAGGCCAGGTGAGAACCTGCAACCAACCTGTCTGCGGCCAAGACACACTGGACCTACACCTGGAGTTATGGTCTGGGGAGCAATTTCCTATGACAGCAGTAGCACTCTCGTAGTTATCCCACGCACCCTAACGGCACAGGTGATTACGTCGGTCTGGTGATTCAACCTGTTGTGCTGCCATTCATGAACAGCATTCCTGGGGGTGTTTTCCAACAAGATAACGCTCGCCCGCATACCGCTGTTGTAGGCCAACGTAATCTGCAGAGTGTCGACAATACATGTTGCAGTGGCCTGCTAGATCACCAGCTCTTTCACCAATCGAGCACGTATAGGACATCATTGGACGACAACTCCAGCGTCACCCCCAACTAGCATTAAACGTCCCTGTATTGACCGACCAAGTGCAACAGGCATGGAACTCCATCCCACAAACTGACATCCAGCACCTGTACGACACAATGCATGAACGTTTGCGTGCTTGCATTCAACATTCTGGTGGTTACACCGGTTATCAATGTACCAGCATTTTACATTTAAAATGGCCCTTCTCGCGCTTACAATAATCTGGGATCTTGAAAACTTAATCGATTAAATATGTTACCTATACGAATGTATTGCCGCCATTTCATTCCTCTAAAAATATTTTTTCGTGGTGATGGGATTTTTTTCCGTCAGTGTATATTTAAGAGGAGGCATAGTGACCGTGCATATGTATACATACGTACATGTAACATTGGACATGGAATTGGGAAAAAAATTATAATCTTACCTTACGCCTGATGGGCTGGTGCTTCTTGGGATCCCTCAGGTGGCCGAGGGATGCTTCTTGGGATCCCTCAGGTGCTTCTTCGGATCCGTCAGGTGGCAGAGGGATGCTTCTTGGGATCCCTCAGGTGGCAGAGGGATGCTTCTTGGGAACCCTAAGGTGCTTTTTGGGATCCCTCAGGTGTCAGAGTAGTCTTCTCCTGATGTTTGTAATTAACTAAAACTTTGCTGCCATGGCTTTAACTGCCTACCATCTGCTCTGGACTTCGATTTCCGTCTCCCGGCTCTGGATATATCTATGTCTATGCGTGCCCTAACCTGCCTTATAAATTTACATTATATTCTTGTATATCGAGCTTACGCTATCTCTGTGTATATATTTCAATCCCTTTAATTTCCCACGTCGTACGGGCGTGCCCTCAGCCCTCTATGAGTGTTCTGCCTGGTGCCTAGATTGGTCAGCTGAGTTGACCAGCGCTTGATGCTAGTGATTATTGGTTGGCACCGGAACCACTCAGCTACACATTAATAACAGCTGGCGCAATGGGCAAGTGATGTTTTCGCACTTTAAATGGGATATAGTTTCTTGCGCTTGATGAATAACGAAAGATGACAGAATAACGACTTTCTCGTGACAACACAGTGTATTTTACGACTTTTGTTGGCGCCTACTTCTAGAGGAGATAACGTAAATTTGACTATACATCTGACCGTGATTCGGACTTTGCAATGTGCATTTCTGACATACAGCTAGGTTTGTCCACCAGTAACGCTAGAATAGGGGCGGATGTTTAATAAATTTCGTAAATATCATGCTTCCTCTCACGCGAGGTGAAAGAAGAGAAATTCCTTCGTCGTTCGCTCGGGTGTCAGAGGTGAACGCCATATACCGCCTTGACCACCTGGGCTTTATGCTCCAATGGGGGAAGTGTGGGTATGAGGCAGGAAAAGAAGCAAAGAAAAAAATATTTTAGATTAAAAAAATAAATAAATTACGCCTGGGACAGAAATATGAAGTAGTTCCTCAGCAACTGTAACGTGGTCTTTTAAAGATGCATCGAGTTCTGCTGAAAAATTAACAAGACCTTTAAACACGCCACGATTTAAGGACTCCTCACAGTCCCCGTGCCCTCGATGTGCTAGTTGAAATACGAGGAAAAATTTTTTACCATCAGTAACTTTTGAAAGGACATCAGATTATTTTGTAATTTTCTCAATATGCCTTTTAATATTCAAATAATAGGCGCTGTCAAGTTTTTGTCGAATCTTTATCTTTCGCAAATGGTTAAACTCTAGATTCGAGTTTAAATCTGACACTGCGCATTCATGCTTCTTTATTTTTTGTTAGGTGAGACAGATCAGAAACACCAAAATTCATCCAACTACATTCACCACTATGTTCTGCATGTAGCAGGCAGGGAAATCAATATAGTTGGTAACTTCAGTTCCACAATGTTTTTTTCATAACTATTGTTACAAAGTTCGCTGTTGTAACCTCTTAATTGTAATAGTATTCGGTGGATGCAATTATATCTCATCCTAGACGTTTTATCTAATTCTAAAATAATTATTGCTCCACGTTATCCGTAGATACCCCGTAATCAACTAGTTGCAAAATTACGCAGAATAAATAAACAGACTTGTTGGTTGCTATATTCGTAAACTTCGGTGATCAGAAACGTATTTCTAAAAACATCTTTTTTAACAATATACTGGCTGAAGCTATTCTTACATTATTGCTCATTTTATTCAAAATTCTGCTCTCGCGACATTAAATCTCATTATTTCAAAAGTCTCTTACGCGTGCTTCCCTAAATATTTCGCTGCTCGGTTATTCAATTATTCTCGTTTTCTGACAGCCCAGATGCATCTTTGTCCACGCACCTGAAACCCCGTGGCTCGGAGCTCGGGTTCCCTAAGTACGTGTCTCGCTTCTCCCTCGAGACTCTCTGTTTAAAATTTAATTCCGTTAAACTCGCTCTTCCCTCGGGCAAAACGTAAAACCTCCATCCTTTACAAGTAAACCTTCGACACTTCATCTCTCCCTGCCTGAGTAACGCGGCGCGAGTTTCCATATCAAAGGTAAAAGCATTGAGAGCTAAGGAAAACGACCTCACTTTCGAAAAGCGCATCCAACGACCAGAACGGCGGAAATGGCATTTTATCATCAAGGTTGTCTATCCAGAACAAAGCTGATACATATGGAAATACCTGTCTCAACCCTTAATCCCTAAAAAGTTGTCTGCGTGTGGGACAAACATGTGGCTACACAAAGATTGCTTTATCCTGAGAAGTTGAATGAAAATGTTCTTTCCAGGCTCAATGAGACAAGAAAATGTACTGCGATATGGGAAAAGAGTTAGGATATGGATTTGATATCACAATGAAACCTTCCTATATTAAACCCTGGTAACACTATCTTGCTTAAACTCTCCTATAAAATCCCGAGTTTTGATTTAGTTATTTGCAGTTCAACCGAGGCGTTGGGTTGCCACTTTGTGTTATTTATTTTTCTTTCCAACGACATGCTCGAAAATACCATGTATTTTATTTATGAAACTCTTAACTTACTCAAAGTATTTGTTTTGTACTGAAATGTAATTAAATCAATCCCTCTGATATATATGAAAGTATACGCTTCACAATATAACAGGTCAACAAAACTAAACACACCACAAAGAAGAGCCACGGAAAAGCGAAGGCATGCAACGACACACTAAAACTGACCTTCAGTTGTGAACATCTGATCTGTACTCTCACAGAAGCTTATTACGAATAAAGCTCCACCAGCTAGCGCAAATCCTCCGCTTAGTCAGCGCGCACGCGACTACGTGCGATCAAGGTCACTGGAATCATACGTGCGATCAAGGTCACTGGAAACCTAGTTTTCCGATAGTAAACGGGATCTCTACGCGAAAATTCTTTTACACTTTCTTGAGCTGACAACAAGTAAATAACAAATATTTCTTCTTATCTTAGGGTGTTAGTACAATATTTATGAAGTATCTGGCTATTGAATTTTAATTTTCGATTGGGGGTTCACGTGCCCATGAGGTCCAATGGAGTCACCGCCAATGATACGGACTGTCGTTGTTGTTGCTGAATGCAGCCAGACGTTGCAGCGTCTGATGACAGACGCTGCAACGTCTGGAATCCTATTACCAGCAGCAGACACTAGTGATTGTTATGGGCACTCGGGACAATTTGTTCAAGCATGCCATACGTCATTAGTTTGGTCAAAGCATCATTGGGTCAGCTCCTCGACGCTTTGCCTCTCATCTTCATAGGGAGGAATTAGTCTCCCTGACGGAAACCTGGTTTACTGTGACGAACGGCTTCACTGATTCTTTTTGCTTACTAACTCTAACCCAGATACATGTACAGTACGTAATGTGTTCGCCTCATGAAACACTCCTTCTCTTACGTTCGCTGTCTATCTTTGAATGGATGGTTTGCCAGTCTTACGACAAAGCCTCCCAGCAGTATATTAGAATTTCATAGAGATCCGGCGGTTTCTCCTGTTACGGAAACCACATAGTCCTCTAAAACGGATATACTAAATGAACCACTCTTTTTTTCATCAGCACTTCATCCCTCTGACTGACTATTCTTTGCCTCTCCTGAGTGGATGAGTGCAGGTATTATTTCTGCCCGGTAACTTGTGAACCAAAACATTACGTGGAAGGACTTCTCTTGCCAATCTGCTCATCCTTATGATTCCATCTCCTCTCGGACACTCTATATGTCGGGAAAATTGTCGATCATCCATTTATATCCATCATTATCCTCTCCTGAAGGAATTCTACAGGTTGCAGCAGCACGCTACTTTCCCCGATTTTTGTGCAACTCCGTATGAAATCTTTTCTGCCTGAAGTATGCTCACAGCAGAATTTAAGTGAAATTCTTCACAGTTGCACTCCCCATCCACCAATGCCTTTCATACTGTTACATCTGCCTTCCTAGTGGCCGTTTGGCCTGCTGCACACTCTCTTCTGGCTGCACCTCATGAGGAGAATGTTCATTTACTGTTTCTACCTTGCTGTATCCCTGTTCCAAAAATCTTACATCGGATGACGCTTGTTGTTTCTCCACAATGCACCTACTGTAATGTCACGGCAGACATTGAGCATATCTATTGGTATTGTCCTGTCTTGGTACCTGTCTTTAATCGCATGTTCCGTATTGCACACCATCTTGTCCCAGGAAATTTGGATGCTGTCTCATATTACACTCGAATACAGAATCTTCATTTTGCTTCTTATCTCCCACCTGTGTGTGAGCATATTTTCGCGCTTGTAAAAAGTTTAATTTACTTCATCATCTCCCGCATCCAGAAACCTCCACTGTACCTACTTTTACAGAAGCAAGCTAAATTCTTGTTAATCACTTTACAGCTCGACCAAAGTTCCGTTTACATTTAGCGCAGGATCACCGTGTTAATACAGAAACTCTTCCCAACTTTCGCAAGCTATGGAATCCATTACTCAGCTAGTTCCAGACTGATGGCCAGAGATTCTCCCTCGCTGAGCTTTTTAGCTGACTCTTCAGATTTAGCTTTGATCATGGATCATTGGCACGCACACCCAGTCCCTTTAAAATGAAAACCATTAGTTGATGTCCTTAATGCCTCGATTAATGTTGTGTCGCTTCTGTTAGCGTTGTTTTCCCAGCTGTCTGCGCAATGTCCAGTCATCTAAAAATTTGCCTTGCTAGCTCAATATTTGTGCGATTCTGGATTTGGTAGTTCAATTATATGCACTAGTTGGGGATGCTTGCTGTTAGAACGTTGACCCTTGATTTAATTGAATTAAGACATTTTCATATGAAATAATAACAGAACTTCGCAAATAATCTTGCCAAGTAACACCTGGAATTCACAGCTGGTGATCGAAACGCACTTCTAGCAGTCAGCAAAAGCAGATTGGCTTCGTTTAAGAAATACCTGCCTCTTAGTAACTGTGCTATTTCGCACGAATTATCTCAAGCAATGGTCTAAAGTTAACCATTGCATGTCCGCCATCTACAGTTTATGTCCATGTAAGAAAGAATGATAGCCAATTATGCGAAGCAAGTTTTGGTTATATTCTCATATCTTTTTTGTTGTTCAAGAAGTGCCACATATAATTGCTGACTAGATTAGCCAACATTTCAATTAAACGGAATGTTCACTGACGGAAATAAAAATCCCAACACCACGAAAAAGTAGTTGTAGAGGAATGAAATGGCGGCAATACATTTGTATAGGTAACATATTTAATCGATTCACGTTTTAAGATCACAGCTTATTGAAAGCGCGCGAAGAGCCATTTTAAATGTGAATTGCTGGTACATTAATAACCAGTGTAACCGCCAGAATGTTGAAAGCAAGCACGCAAACGTTCATGCGTTGTGTCATACAGGTGCTGGATGTCAGTTTGTGGGATGGAGTTTCATTCCTGTTGCACTTGGTCGGTCAATACAGGGACGGTTAATGCTGGTTGGGGGTGACGCTGGAGTTATCGTCGAATGATTACGTGCTCGATTGGTGAAAGATCTGGTGATCTAGCAGGCCACGGCAACATTTCGACACTCTGTAGAGCATGTTGGGTTACAACAGCGGTATGCGGGCGAGCGTTATCCTGTTTGAAAACACCCCCTGGAATGCTGTTCATGAATGGCAACACAACAGTTTGAATCACCAGACCGACGCACAACAGTGCCGTCAGGGTGCGTGGGATAACCACGAAAGTGCTCCTGTTGCCATAGGAAATTGCTCTCCAGACCATAACTCCATGTTTAGGTCCAGTGTGTCTCGGCCGCAGACAGAGTGGTTGCAGGCGCTCACCTGGCCTCCTTCTAACCAACACACGGCCATCACTGGCACACAGGCAGAACCGGCTTTCATCAGAAAACACAACAGATCTCCACTCCGTCCTCCAATGAGCTCTAGCTTGACATCACTGACGTCGCAAACGGCAGTGGTTTGGAGTAAGTGGAATGCACGCTACAGGGCATCTGGCTCGGAGCTGTCCTTCAAGTAACCGATTTGTAACAGTTCGTTGTGTCACTGTGGTGGCAACTGCAACTCGAATTGCTGCCGCAGACGCGGTACAATGCGCCACGGCCATACGTCGTACACGGCGGTCTTCCCTCTCAGTAGTGTCACGTGGCCCACCGGAATCCGGTCTTCTTGAGGCAGTACCTTCCCTTGACCACCGCTGCAAAACAATCATGCACAGTGGCTACATTCCTGCCAAGTCGTTCTGCAATATTGCGGAAAGAAAATCCACCTTCTCGTAGCCCTATTACACGACCTCGTTCAAACTCCGTGAGCTGTTGATAATGGCTTCTTCTTCTTCTTAAAGGCATTCTTGACTAACATCAACACACTACGTCGAATCTCAACGATAACTAACGCTCACGAACGTTACAACGCGTATTTACAGCAAACCTAATTTGCATGCTCCGAGGGGCGTTACTAGCGGCACACGTATGCCCCGAGGGCGAAATTTGCATAGACGTCATCTTACAGATGTACTCTCACCGTCTTCCAACTGTCGTTTATCTAACACAACCCCTTCTTGGTGTTGGGATTTTTCCCCGTCAGTTTACTTAATGAAAATGAATGTTTAAAGAAATATTCCTTATTTCAAAAAATATTTTTACGTGTTTCTTAAGTTTTGGCCTTTGCCGTATTTCTTTCGCCAAATTAATAGAAAAATTTCCTTCAAATTTGCTTGATATGATAAACATAAGACATCCGGCATTTAAGCATAAGACAGCCGACATCATAATATATTTTGCCGTATTTCGTGAGTACAAAATTGTTTCATTAATTTATGAGAAGAAAATAAAATGATCCGTTTCTTTTTTTCTTAATAGAGATATTCTTTCTGACGTTTAAATTCTTTCAAATCCGGAATTCAAATTATCATTTTTAATTAAAAGCGTTAGTATTATCTCTATTATCATGTTTTGAAGAAGAGAGAAAACCGACCGGCATCCAGCATTAGACAAAACTGAATGAATAAAGTGAATAAATTATTGTAACATTGCTATAAACGGTACGCTAACTAAACAAATATAATAAAATAAAAAGATCACCCAAGCAGAAGTCATCTCTCTTTCCACGTTTATATGTGAGTAAATGTAAAAAGAGCGATGACTTCTGTTTGATGTTCCTAATCAACGTAACTTTTGTGTTTTAATTTTTCATTCGGCTCCTATTTATTTGTTCAGTTGCTGCTTTCCATCTTTGGTGAATCCCCAGCATTGTGCGGGAATCCAAGAAACAACCTGCCATGTGGTTTGTCAGTTAGTCAAATGTGAGTCTGGTAATTTGGAGTCCGCTGTGGCGCAGTGGTAGCATGTCCGGCGCGTAACTGGAAAACCCTGAGTTCGATTCCGGTGGCTTCCAATGAGAATTTTTCCGTGACTCATTTACAAACGTGGAAATAGAGATGAAGTCAGTTTGAAGTTCATATTCCACTTTAATTGTATGTAAAAGTGGACATCTCTTCTATTATCGTGGGACAGATACTGGCAGAACTAGTGGTGTTGGATTTATAATAAACAAGAAACTGAAGGATAAAGTGGTAGAAGTTGAAAGTTCCTCTGACAGAGCTGCACGACTCGTTATCCAACTATCGAGAAGATACCAGGCTCAGATTATTCAAACTTATGCACCCACCACAAGTCATCCTGAAGAAGAAATTGAAGAATTTTATGAGGAAATTCGTCATCTAAATAATAAAGGTAAGCAGCACTTGAAGATAATTATGGGAGATTTCAATTCAAAAATAGGGCACCGGCAACAGAATGAAACTTCAGTAGGTAAATTCGGTCACGGCAACAGAAACCAGCGTGGAAATACTCTCGTTGAGTTTGCAGAGGCAGAAGGATTTTTCATCTTGAATTCCTTTTTCAAGAAAAAGCCACACAGGAAATGGACATGGAGACATCCAATTGGGACGACAAGTGAAATTGATTTTATTATGTGTAACAAAAAATTCGTCATAGAAGACTGCAGTGTGCTAAACAAGTTCAACACAGGTAGTGACCATAGATTGGTGAGATGTAAGATGCACCTCAACACTAAACTGGAACGTGGCAAGCTCATGAGACAAACAAAATGTATTGACATAACCAACCTTAAAAAACACCATAATACTTTCAAGTTGGAACTGAAGAACAGATTCTCTGCTTTAGAAGGCCTAACATCGGAAGAAGTGGATATTTCTGAAGTTAACAGAAAAGTAACCAAAGCTCTTATGGAAACAGCAACAAAATTAGCTGGGTCTAAGAACAAGTTGCATGTAAACAAATTATCAGGAAAAACCAAAATGTTGATGCAAAAAAGAAGAGAGATGAGGACAACTAAAGAAGATGTGACTTCCAAAGTGGAATATATAGAGCTATGCAAGACAGCACGAAAAAGTATCACTGAAGACGTAAGGAAATTCAACTGTGAGCTAGTGAGGAAAGCAATTGAAAACAACCAAAGCCTAAAGATAGCAAAGGGACATCTCAGTAAGGGAAGAAAACAGATTATGGCTCTGAGAAAAGAAGATGGTTCTATAACAAGAAATAGAGGCTAAATTTTGACAAGAGTGAAAGATTTCTACTCCAAATTATATGAAAGGGATGATACATGTACTCCAGACATCATGAAAGGTACCAGAGTTCTTCCAGTCCTCCCAGCAGAAGTTGCTCATGCAATCAAGAACATGAAGCGGGGGAAAGCTCCAGGAGAAGATGGAATTACTATAGACATCATACAAGAAGCAAGTGGAGAAATTGAAACAGTACTCGCCCAAATTTTCACTCGATGCCTTAATGAAGGGAAGATTCCTGAGGATTGGAACAATGCTACAATGATCCTGCTACATAAAAAAGGTGACATTGAGGATCTCAGGAACTACAGACCTATCAGCCTCCTATCAGTAGTTTATAAAATCTTCACTAAAGTTCTTTCACACCGCTTGAAGGTAACACTGGACATGGCTCAACCGAGAGAACAAGCTGGATTCAGGAGTGGCTACAGCACAATAGATCATATCCATGTACTGAGAGAACTAATTGAAAGAGCGAGGGAATATGAACTTCCATTGTGCATGGCTTTTATCGATTATGAAAAAGCCTTTGATTCGGTGAAACCATCAGCAGTTACCACGGCTCTGAAATCCTGCGGTATTGAAGATGCATACATTAATATTATTAATAACATCTATGAAAATGCAAGTGCAAAGATTCGGCTGTTTGAAAATACAACACACATAAAAATTGGAAAGGGAGTGAGACAAGGTGACACCATATCTCCGAAGCTCTTTAATGCCACATTGGAAAATGTCTTTCAATCACTGAACTGGGAAAACAAAGGGATAAAGATTAATGGAGATTATCTATCCCACCTTCGTTTTGCTGATGACGTAGTCATTTTTGCAACTACCCCATCAGAGCTGCAGAGTATGATCCAGGAACTTGCTGACAAGAGTAAAGAAGTGGGATTAAAAATGAACTTTCAGAAGACAAAAGTGATGTTCAATGCTTTTACAAGAAATGAAGATTTATCGATTGATGGAGAAAAACTGGAGATAACAGATACGTATGTTTATCTTGGACAGCAGATATCAAGTGAGGGTCACATTGATGAAGAAATTAATCGGCGTACAAAACTTGCCTGGAGAGCTTTTGGAAGAAACAGCATAATTTTCAAGAGCAATATGCCATTATGTCTTAAAAGAAAAGTGTTTGATCAATGCATCCTTCCAGTGCTTACGTATGGTGCAGAGACGTGGACCTTAACTAAAAGAGACATACAAAGGCTGCAGACAACTCAAAGAAGCATGGAGAGGTGCATGCTTGGTATAACCAGGAGAGATAAGAAGAGGAACTCGTGGATCCGAAAAATGACGAGAGTGGAAGACATCATGATCAGAGTTAAATCCCTGAAATGGCAATGGGCTGGACATACTGCCAGAAGGACAGACCATAGATGGACAGCCGAAATTTTAGATTGTATTCCAAGGGACAGGAAAAGACCCAGAAAAAGACCACATGGGAGATGGGTGGATGAAATTCGTAAATATGCGGGAGTGACATGGAGGAGACTGGCACAAGACAGACCGTTGTGGAGGAAACTTGGGGAGACCTTCGTCCAGCAGTGGATTGATAATGGTTGACAATGATTAAAGAGGTTAGTTTTATACTGAAAAAACTCTATTTATTAAATATTTAAAACTGCAGGTAAAACGATTTCCTGATACACTTGCAGAAAATTTCTTTTAAACGGCAACGTTTATGGAATCTTCGAGATAGGAAATAATATTTCAACACAATCTACTTATTTCCTAATAGAGTCCATTACGATTAAACCAAAGAGAGCACAATGATAAGAATATTAGTTTTTACACTGTCTCGTAAAAATGTAAGTCTAGTTAATCAAACTTAGCTTCACTTCAATGCAAACTGAAGACAAAACAAAAGTGCTTTCAGGAAAATAATATTGAGCAAGGCTTCGAGCGGCAGATGAATGTGAACCAAATGGTGCTCACAGGTGTTTGCGCTCTCAAAACAGAAATGTTCACATGGAGGCTGAATTACACAAAGGTGAAAAAAATTACGACTTTTCTCTTCGCTTCTGAGCATTATTGACCACGAACATGTAAATGGTTGTAATATTATACTACCACGAACATGTAAATGGTTGTAATATTATACGACCACGAACATGTAAATGGTTGTAATATTAAACGACCACGAACATGTAAATGGTCATATACTTCACAGTGTGTGAACTCGACATCTAAATTTTGTGATTTCAGGCCAAATAAGAATTCCCTGGGAATCACAAAATCAGTAAAGTGAAAACAGAACGTACTCCGAGTCCTATTTCTCTATTTCACGAATCGAGGAATGATGAAGATCTGCTGGTCTTCCAGACACGGAAATCCTGTCACTGGGTCCAAAATGTTTTTCAACGATCCGTCTGCTATCTCGAATGCGTCGCAATGGTTATAGCCATTTTAGCAAGTAACCAGTCCAAAAGGATTAATGTCTTAATCAATTTTTAAAAGGTCCACGTTGAATAATAAAGCTAAGCGAAAACTGAAGCTTTCTGTTACGCAGATTCACTCATCAGTGATACTTCGGCCCAATATGTAAACCACGAATATATTCGTTCGAGTTTATTTCAACCCAATTACAAAAAAAAAAAATGTTTGCCCTGCAATCAACTAGCTCAATTGTTGGCACTTATAAAGACATAACCCCTAATCATTCTGTTAAATATGACATTCAAATATCTGAAAGTCACAGTTTCACAACAAAGTGAATTTTATTTGGAAAGGTATGCTACAGTAAACGTTACTTGTGTTTGAAGGCAGAGGGTGTAAATGATCGAAATCTATTAGATTTCGCGGTCTGTTTTGAAGAGAAATAGAGACGATAGGAAAATAACTGAATTCCAAGGTATGTTTCGATAGGAATTAGGCACGTCGTAACACATAGATTCTACAAAAGGAAATGCCTCTGCGAGGAAATAGAAATATCAGACTATTCTTGAGCATACTGCCTACGCAAAGGCTTTTGATTTGGATTTTACTGCCAGCATCCCTGATCACATTTTTGTATTAATATTAAATGTATATTTATTTTACGAGTTTTAAACTGCAAATTACTACGTCTAAATTCAAATACCGTATCTGGAAATACAGAGTATTCCTGGCATTTACGAAGGCAAATTCATTAGAGATATGTTGCTTAAAAAGTCAAAAGACTTATGTTAAAACACCACCCTGCATATTTAAGTAGAATTTAACTTCATAGAAATGGCTTAATGAAATTTCTTCTATGAGATAAACTTTTTCTTAAATTTATAGAAAACGTATTTAATTTTAATATTTAAGTTGGAATCAAGTTTAATATTAAAGGATACATTGTAATTTGTGAATATAAATGCAACGATTGTTGTGCTATATTACCTATCAATACAAATTATATTTCGCTTCAGATATGTATTATGCGTAAAACTGATAAATGTGGAATATCGATCATATATTATAAAACAATAAATTTTTAATATATTCATTATTGCAGGATTTCAAATTAATAACGAAGAACTGTACACTAATTATGTAGTAAATAGTAAAACTATACCTGTGATCCGCTTTATTGGCGTAGAAACATACAAGTAAGCGTTTCCATGCTTTCGCACCCCCACCAGATGCCTTTTTCAAGGAAGCTAGACAGAAAGTGTCAACTTCCTTGCTTCAGCAGTGTCTGTTCAACTTCTTGGAGAAACAAATTGGTTAATCTATGAAAGTTTTGAAATGCTTATTTGTATGTTCCTACGCTAATAAATCAGATCACAAGTATAGTTTTACTATTTTCTGCAGGATTTCATTTGGAACCAATGCAAATTAAATGTGATTGAAATCCTACAAATTGTGATACCACATTTTTGATGTTTTTAATGATGTAAAAAGAACAGCAATCGTCATAACTGTAAAAGTTATTCTGAAACGTGTACCACTCATATAAACGTAAAAATTTTGAAATTCGGAAAACAAATTCAGCAGCATGGTACTGGCTACGTGGTTTATTAAGTGCATAACTTCATAACTGGCATTATAATGCACGTTTTCACTAAAAGAATAATGATACAAGTTTTCGAGTGAAAACATGTATTATGATTTTTTTAGATGTTAATCTTTTACCAAAAAATCGCAAAAATAATTTTCTAATAAAAACTTACGTTCAACAAAAATATTTATACGTCCTTGTAGTCAGGTGCATCCGGTGTAGGCAAAGCACTATTCTTCGCCGAAAATAAGGCACAAAATATCACAGAATAAGAGCATGTTTTTAACTAAGAAGATTAAGAGAAATCAGCTTCCGCTGTGAAAGAAAACTTTTGCGTCATTGCAAAAATTAAAAGCAGAACCATAAATTATTGGATGATCAGGGACTTAACAGCAGACATTTTTAAAAGAAATAATGAAGCTTATATCATTAACCCTTCAACCGAATGGAACGAGTTAACTCGGGGTTAGGAAAATGGACAGAATTCCGCTGTTGAATGTATGTGCTGACTCATAAATGTTCCAACGCAGCTGAAACATATGAATCTGATCATCAAAATGCGTTGCTTTTGCCTTGTCTATGATATTCAAAACGATCAGTCGGGGCTCCCCCTAAACCCTAAAGAATTCTGACTGATTATCTGCTAAAAGTGGTATACGAATTGAGCAAAACCCATGAAAAGAGTGAGAGACATGTTTGAGTCACTCTTTTTTTCCCAGCGACATATTTGTTTCAGGGAACTAGCCGCTTCCCATCATGCCCTTTAACAAAGAACAAGGGCCAGGAAGGGAGCACTTTTCATCACTAGAAACTTTAATTTATGGTCACTGAGTGGAAAAGAAATGCATTTCTTCTCTCCTCACACGTAAGATGAAATACATTTTAAATGTGAGGAGAGAAGAGACTGTTCCGCAGTAATTTTAGTAAACTCCAACCGCTGTATAAACACTTTTCTTTAGGAACAGACAAAAATTGGGGCATCATTCAGTTTAGGTACACTGGTCGCTTAAAGATTTAAACATATCTCTATTCCGAAAAATTTAGGTACACAATATTAATGACATGTGTTTTGAATATAATGTCGCACGCCAAAAGTGGTGGGGCATAAAACGAAATCATTACTAGCTTGGGGGTTGTAGCTCGAACGTGTAACACATCAGATGCTGCATGGTGCTCACGTAGTTGTTCTAATATCAATTCCAATTGTCTCATATAAGGTTTGCTTGATTTGAGACGTTTTTTTGCTTTCTGAGCGGACAATCATTTGCAGGAATCTACCGTATCGATCTAGAAACATAGGTGGTTTACATGATTGCGTCCTGGATGATTGATTACAGCCAGCTGCGATTTGCATATCATATCACCAGTGGTCGAAGTAGAGATCATCGTAACCGTTGAGATATCAGGTTCGTAGCAAATGATTACGAAGCACCCTATTATAAATCATCGCAGGAACTCGGCAAACTTTTTGAATCAGAACATCATGAATTCACAGCGGTCCTGTTGTCTCAAATTGTCCTACTTTAATATTTGCGTACTTGTTGGTATCACTGTGTTTGCTTAATATTTGATTCACTGTTAATACAAGGTTGACGAAATATGATCGGTAGTGCAAGATATTTATAGATGTCAAAAAGTCATAACTCATTTCCCTAATTAAAAAAAAAAAAGACACATGCGATTTCTCATTCATGATAATTTCCCTTCTTGTTTTCTGAAATGCAAATCCAGCCCTACGAGATACACTACATGAATGCACCATATTCGGGGTCACAGAAGTCCCTGTATCCCTCTCCCCCACTGACGAGGGGGACACAGTACAATGGTAAACTCATAAAAAGGACTTTCTCAACCATTTACCATTTCGAACGGTTGGAAATATCAAACACAACTGAAAAAAAACACCCGTTTCACTCATAAAAGACTGATATAAGGTAATTCTTTTTTTAATTTGTTTTCCTTTTCTCCATGTCTTTTCCTGATAATCAGTTGAATGGATTTATGAAGAAGGTAATATTAAAAACAATGATGCCCTATGAATTGAGTATGCAACATTAGGACAATGTACTGTGATCTTGAAATTGAAATGAGAACTGCATATGCGCTTTTACATGAGATGTTTAATAAAAGAGCAAAATTGTGGTTCACTTACCGTATATCAGTATACACTACTAACACAATTAAGTTATTAAAGCTCTGTCATTGTTTTGTTCATAATTCAACATCACCTTTCATGTTGTATGAACTCCCAAGTGTTTCATACGTGTGTCCATTTAACGAAAGCATGTATATTCCTTTATTGTATAATAGGTAAAAAAACGTAAATTTGATGCTTTCTTGAAGCAACGGTTATCGCAAAATCGCTTTAAAACCTCATATAAAGAAATGTTTCACTCAAAATCGCTCATATCTGCTTTTCCACAGACATCCGATGGAGATTGAGGCTAAGGACGGGCAGGAATTCAACTCGCTAAGAAAGCTGTAAGCTTCTCTACTGTGGTTATTAAGCGCTATTCATCTCGCCTAACTTCCTGTAATACTAACCGTATGAAGTTCGGGCTAACTGTTCCAGATTATATGGAAGGTATGATATGTAAGTGAGATTCAGCCTTATGCTGTACTTTAACAAATACCTCAAGCACGATTGAGGGCGTTCGGAAAATGATGTTAATAGGACATTAACAGTTTCTTAAGCTACTGCATATACATATATAATAATTTATGAACATAAAAGTGAAAACTGTTATTCACTCAATGTTAGATTATTTAAAAAGATAAGTTAGAAATTGCGAAATCCCTACCATTAGCTAAAAACATGATTCACAGTTTAAGAATGTAAAATATTCTATTGGTAGAATAATTTATATCAATGCCACAACACAACGTAACAAAACTGACAAAAACTTTTAAAAGTTAAGATAGAATATAGCATGCAATTGCTCTATCCAATTTTACGAGATCAAAAAGTTCCAAATAGCTTTTTCTTTTAGGAGTAATATTTTTGTTTCTCTTTAAAACAGGAAATATGTAATTACAGTATATTATATGTCCTTCCTCAACACTATATACCTGCTCGTTCGGAAACAATTGGCCGATGTTTGAGGGTAATAATGAAAAAGACATACCTCATAGCGTACAACCTTGTTTTGTTCGTAATAGGCGCCTTCAAAACCTACGTGCCTCTGCCAGCAAGTGACAAGTGCTTCAATGCCAATCCGGAAGAAATCTATCTCCCAGGATGCAAAGAAGTCCCGGAATGTAACTCTACTCTTCTCTCAGTTTCTGAAGGTACTGCCTTCAGGAAATTGCTAAAATGCATGAACAAGTGAAACTCGGTAAGCGCCAGTTCTGGCTAGTAGGCTGGGTGTAGGAGGGTTTCGAACCTCAGTTTGTGTAGTTCCTGTTTCGGCATTTTTGATACGCGTGGCCCAGTGTTTACATGGAAGAGGATATGACCCTAATTGTTCATCAATGATGGCAGGTTGGAACACAACTTCTAGTGCATTCTGTCAATTTCGCCAGAATATGTGACACAGGTAAAGCTTTCACCAGCATTCAAGAACCTGTAGTGTATGACACCGTAATTAGTCCAAAACAAAACAAAACCTTCTATGGCCTCAGCCTTGCTTTAGGATCTTTTTTCGGTGGTTTCAGCTACTGTTCAGATCGCTTAATGTTGTCGTATAGCACCCGCTTTTCATCACAAGTTACATTGCGATCGAACATGGGCTCTGTTTCGTTGGAAAGCAGAATGTTACAACACATCCGAAACCGCTGTTGTTTCTGACGCTACGTAAGTTCGTTCGTGACTCAGATATTGAGCTTCTTGACCTTGCTAATTTGGTGGAGACGTTCGAAAGAGGTTGACACGAAAACATTGTGACCTTAAGTGAGTACTCTGACTGTGGTGCGAGGATTTTCCCCTACATTTGCTTTCAAATCGTCGATATCAATGACCAAATATCGTCCTCGGCTATCCTCATCTTACTGGAACGTATCATAGGAACGAAACTTTTCAAACCACCGACGAACAGTGCGTGGAGATGTTTCCTGCCAGCCCCATGCTATGCCAACATTACGTTAGGTTTGTAGTGCATTACGACCCAATTTGAACTCAATAAACCGAATAATCTGGAACTTAATTATTTCTAACATCTTGTACAGACCACGCTCACTGGAGTAGCAGCAATTGCGGCTCAACTATTTATGGCGGGTATGTAGCGTCTGAGTTATCCTTCAGCTCGATCGGATGGCGCTACGAGTGAGTTAGACTGCAAGCATTGTGGGTGGGCTGATTGTGGCAGCTCAGGAAATTGGTCATTATTTTCGGAACGACCTGATTGAACATATTGCGTATCCAAGCTTTTGAACACCAGACGATGGGTCCTAACTTGGCTTAAGATAGAAGAAGTCATACTCCAGGGTCTGTCTTCCAGCAGAATGTTTCTTGCTATGTTTACTGCTTTTTCAGCCCATTCAAATACACTGGTTGTAATAAAAAATGTCACACCAAGAAGTATATCTTGAACCATTGCTAATAAGTAGATAATGCCAGTAGTAATTTCATTTTTCTAACAGCTTTTTTACAAACATTATTCTTTTTATATATTCATATTTTTTTTATTTTATGTATAAATTTTTAACACAGTTTAATATTTTTATCTATCATTGTTTGGAAAATACCCCAGTTCAAAATTAGTTCGAGTGACTTTTTTAACATTTACTTAGGCTTACTTACTCATTTCATATATTGTGTGTTCACCCTATATTTTTCTGACTCTTGCGGAAAGAGCGTTGCGCTTGGGCAAGCTTCACCCGTTATGTTAGATTTCATTCGCCTATGATTAAACTGAGTGAGAAAGGGCGGCGTTTATTGATTGAGCCATATTTTAAATTAAATTAATTTTATGTTTTATAGTCCATTATTTGGTTTTTGGTCGTTGGTATCAATGACAGTAAGTGGGTATGTGCGATAATTGTGATAGGAAAATGAGTACACTTACGAACAAATCCCATCGGAGGTAAAGTATATTAATGGGAAAACGGCTTGTTGGAGCTAAGAATTGTTATCTTTCTCTATACGTGTGAAACCCTGCATTGGAAGGATCTATGTGAAAAAAAATTTGAAACATGCTAAGTTCCAACCCAATGTCATAGAATGTCCTTCTTTGCACGGACACCTTTACCAGATGTCTCAAAATGGAGCTATGTGCAGCTGGTTGATTCCCGCGTCACATCGATGCTGCAACGTATCGGGATGCTGCAGTTTTCGGCCTAATGTGGAAATGTTTTGAAGTAAGTAACGAGGGAAGAGTGCAAGTTCGCTGGTGTACGAAAGCCTTGAAGGTCCAAACGACATATCGTAGCAGATCCACAATCCATAGTGGTGACATTCGAAGAGATTACAAATAACTATAGAAATTCCCGTATCCACAAGAATGGAGAATGTCTGAAGATTTCCGCTCTCGCCATTCATTTGTGCGATTGTTACTCATCACAGCACATTGTCGAATAAAGCCATCAGCAGCTTCGTTATACTATCAGAGCCAGCTGAAGAGGATGTGAGGCGGTGTAGTTCATCCGCTGTTCCTAATTAGTTAAAAGGGCTGGTAACGTAAAGAAAGGTTTAATTAGTGATTCACGTCTGTTGCTATATTGTAACAACGCATGTAAGAGTGCATGAAATTATAAACCTTATTTTGGCCTAATGTGAGAGGGACTGACCAGTTTCGTTCCAATATTCAAACAATAGTGACTACGCCTGCAATTTGAAAGGTGAAATTTATAGTAATACGCGGGCCGTAATAGATAGAATGCCGGGCTGCCATTCGGCCATCATTGGTTAACAAAATAAAACCAAGAGTTATTTTAAAGTTTGCCCTATAATTTCCACAAAATAATTTACATTAAAAACCTCTTTTGTTAAAAAAATTTAGTGCTTCTGTTATCGGTTTGTCCGTCTGTCCGTCTGTGCCCACGATATCTCAGGAACTATTAGTCCGATTTGGAAAATTATTTTTGCATTGGGAAGCTGGAAATATGCAAATGATGATTTTTTTTAGGATGTACAATTTCGCCGGTAGAGAGCGTAAATGCAGATGATGCCGAATTCAAAAATACGTTTTATTCCACATATTTGCTTCTAAACAACCGATTGAAAAGAAATGTATATCTTTCGATTCCATTTATGTCGAAGAGTAATTTAGATCTAGTTAAGTTTTCAAATTATTTTCCGCTAAGGGGCGAAAAAGTAAATTACATTTTCCTTGATAACTCTTCTTCTAAAACTCCGATTTGAATTTTTTTTTCTTCGGCGGATACATCTCCTGATGGAAAATCTTTTGCACATAATTTCAAATTTTTGGTACAGAATACTTCGGCCACCAAGGGGCGTAAGTGTTAATTTCTGCTTCTGATGTATTTGCCATAAAATCGTAGCTTCTAAAATACCGATTAAAAAATTATTTCGTGGACTGATGCCACTCACATCGGTAAAGGTTTTCGGAATATTTTCTTCTTAAAATATTGCACAGTTTCTCCGCCAGGGGGCGTAGATTTACATCTTATTTTTGTCAATATCTCTACTTCTAGGAGTCCGATTTGAAAAATTCCTTCTTTGTTGGATAGTGATTTCCGTGTGTCATGTTTTTCATATAATTTCAAAATTTACAAGTAATTCATAAACTTTCCGCTAGGGGGCTTAGCGGTAAATTGCGTTTTCCCCTATATCTCTGCTTCTAAATCTCCGATTTGAAAAATTCTTTCTGCACCGGATACAGCTCCTGATGGAAATCGTTTGCACATAATTTCTAATTTTTGTAAGAAAAATAGTTTGGCCGTCAGGGGTCGTAAAATTTAATTTCCGCTTTTGTGGTATTTGTAGCAAATTATGAGCTTTTAAATTCTCGATTGAAAAAAATGTCGTTTGTTGACCGATACTACCCATGTCAACAAACCTCTTAGGAACATTTTCTTCTTGAAAAACTGCATGGTTTCTACGCCAGGGGGCGTAGATTTATATCTTATTTTTGTCAATATATCTACTTCTAAAGGTGCGATTTGAAAAATTCTTTATTTGTTGGATAGTGTTTCCGATGCGAAATGTTTTTCCTATAAATTCAAAATTATCAAGTAAATTATACACTTTCCGCTAGGGGGCACAATGGTAAATTAGGGTTTCTGCGTTATTTCTGCTCCTAAATCTCTGATTTGAAAAATTCTTCCTGTATCGCATACAAGACCTGATGTAAAATATTTTTCACATAATTTCTATTGTTTGGTAAAGAATGGTTTAGCCACCAGGGGTCATATGTGTTAATTTCGGCTTCTGAAGTATTTGTTGCAAAATCTGGGCTCCTGAAGATTCGACTAATTTTTTTTTCTTCGACCGATACCTCTTAAACGGATAAACATTTTGAGAATATTTTCTTCCTAAAATAATGCATGGCTTTCCCACCAGGGGACGTAAAGTCACATTTAATTTTTGTCGATATCTCTGTTTCTAAGAGTTCGTAAGCTCGCGATTCCGCTCACAGCAATATCTGAGGGATTAAAAACCCGATTGAAAATCTTCTTTCTTTGGTCAGATCTATTGTTTTCCATACCGGTTCCATTGACTTTAAATAGCTTTGATAAATTTAATTTGCGTCAGAACGGATTCAAAAGACATGCTTATTACACCCGAAATTTCGGTGTCAACTTTCTTGTTTTAACTTTTCATTCATCTCCTCAAAATTGAAAGCCTCTAGCTGGACATGCGTACAGCTAGGGTTTTCAAAGAAATTGGGAATAGCTTCACATTAAGTACTCATTTTTAATTAGATTCAAACAAACATTGTAGGTCTCGCAAGAAAATGTGAATCCTAAATTGCGTATTGGAGTTAAACGAATATCCAGATTTAAAAGAAAACGTGGGTTTAAAGAATGTAACTTTCAACAACAGACGATATACAGGATTCATACTGTTTTTTAAACCAATGGTTAAACGTCTTTCTAGTGGCGAACAGAGTATGCGGAATTGTTATTGAATGCCTTAAGATTTTCCAAGACGCACTCTCGTCGAAGTGTACATAAAAAGCAGGATGGGCTTAGTGTAGTCAAAATGTATTCATATTTTATTGTTAACAGAAACTTTAAGTGTTACTAGGAACACAAATTCTGCAAAGAACCCCTGAATGGCACAAATTACCAGTTCAGATCTGTTTATTGATACATTTAATTAGAAATCTAGACATAATAAAAAAATGTTTTTTTCTTTTCTCTTCAATATAATTTTTGCAATAAACATAGTGTGCAGTATCCAGCTGAACTAGAAAAAAACATATCTTCCAATGTGATGTTTTGAATGGCTATTCAGTTTATCGAATCGGTGCAAGAAAAAAATCATTGACAAAGCCAGTTACCCATAAATAAAGCTGTTTTGTTACACTGAACGATTTTAATTTGTTACCAATTTTAGTTTCTTTTCATCCTTTCATCCTTTCATTCACATCACGCTTCTAGAAAATGAAGGCCTCATAATCTTTTGTAAAGCAGAAAGTGTTTTTGCAGATGATTTTTACGGACTCGGAAACCATGTAAAATTGTACATATTTTATCTTTTAACATGAGTCATAAACCTGGGTATATGGAGGAATTTCAGGAGTGCCGTTTTATGAATTGTTTCTCTCATGTCCATAATTTCATTTTAGAAACGTATTATTGCACCTATGTAGATACTTGAAACATCTCAATACAGAATGCACTCAAGAACATCACATAGTCCAGACTTTAAACTTATGAGAAGATTGTGTTCACAAAGTAAGGCTCAAATATGCTGTATTTGGAAATAAAAACCATAGAGTTTCTGTTGTAAAATGAGGAGGAAATAAAATGTTATTTCGAAAAAATGTTATTGTTCTACACAATCTGACTTACAAAACGTTGAATTGCACGCTCAGTTCCGAAGATATGATCGTGATCGTGGAAGATTGCTTGATAATATGCCTTATGATTTCGCAATATGAGCTATAGCTCGTGTTGGGTTCAGATAAAAATTACAGATTACTTACGAAAGCAGCCACACAAATTATATGACTCATAAAAAATTGACCTGCATAATCAGTTTGAGATATGCTTACGGTCGTGGAAGGTTGAATGCGGTACGTCTGCATTGTCAGCAAAATGAACTTTCGCTCATGTAAGATTTTTACAAAGAAAGCACTTCCATTATGAACATCTAAATAAAAATACATATTTTATTTTCCTTGTTTATTACTGCAGAATGAGTACTCGGGAATGATTTAGATTTCTTTCACAATAAAGTAAACTGAAGAAAAAATATACGACATTGGTAAATAATATATTTCCTAATTTTTACCCTTACTAGTTTATTAAAGTAAGAATTGCTTATACTGTCCTCTAAACATTTTCTTGTCTAATTAAGTCTGATTACATTGTGTAACACAAAAATCGATTAGGATGACCTTCAACTTCTACAACTTTATCCTTCAGTTTCTTGTTTATAATAAAACCAACACCACTTGTTCTGCAAGTATCTGTCCCATGACAGTAGAAGAGATGTCCACTTTTCAGTTCAATGATATCTTCTCCTTTGCTTCTTACCTCACTTAGCCCGACGTTGTCCCACTTGATCCTTTGTAGTTCCTCTTTCAATTCAAGACATCTTGAACCAGAAGATAGGGAGCGTCCATTGTAAGTAGTCAAAGTCATTATAAAATGGCAGCCTAGTCCGGTCCTCCAGTGATTCTTAGCACCCTCTGCCTTCATGTCGCACTGGCCGCTGCCTTGGCCAGGTGCATTCAAGCTGCCGGAGGTTGAGGGCCCAGATTTAAGTTGTGGAGTCCTTTTGGAGGGTTTTGGCCATAACTCACCATGCTGGCCAAGCGGGTTGTTTAGTAATGTATAGCATTTCCTCTAATTCCGATGGTATAGTTATATAGCTATTAGGTGTCATCAAAACTCCTTTGGTGGGAACAGGATGCACCATGAGAAGAACGGGTTGACATTTGTCAAGGCGAAGCTGTGGTGGTGCGCATCACCTGAACTTTCAGCTAAAAATATAGCGACTGAAATATGTCCACTCTGGATTATGAAAACAATTGGCAATGGTTTCCTGGCTTACTGCGTGCCAGGCTCGACAGCTGTCTGCATCGCGGATTCAATATTGCCAATCCTGCATTACCTAACCAGTTGGCAATGGTTTCCTCTCAAGGCTGGAAAGCTAAATTCATTGCGATTGAAATGTCTGCCACAAGCGTATATTATATTCCATGCTAATGATGATCCGTTGGATTAGTTTTTTTGTAGGGCTTCTTGAAGCTCAGATGACACAAATATCGATAGGGTGAAGCACTGAAGTGTTTTAGGAGGAATAAATTCCATTTGAATTGTTTTAAAGTATATGATTTTAGGGTGCCCTCTGCAACTGTTCATAATCAATAGCATCTTTCTTTCATTACTTTCCAATCTTTGTTATGCTCACGCACCCATTCTTCAAAAACGTTATGTGTCATCCACTCTTCTTATTGGCTTTATATGCCGCTGGTAGGGATTTCTCACCTTTGAAACAAGGAGATTTCTGCATATCGCTGATTACTAGAAGTAGATTTGCATTCCTTGACATATTTGCATCCAAGAAAGACAGTTATTTGATATTTTGTTCATTTTCCGCTGAAGCATTTTTCATTTTTAAGAGCAAGAGCTTTGTTTGACATCATTTTATAAAATGCGGTTCTAACAGCGTTGAACCGTCAAGTAGGTGTAGTGGTCTAAGCGATGGGTTCTGATCATTCGGCTAAGATGTCTCCGGGTTCGAATCCTGGTGAGGCATGGATGTTGGGTTTGTCTAACGGCACTGCCTCTCTCTCTCTCTCTCTCTCTCTCTCTCTCTCTTTCGTGCAACCAATACAAGTGGCCATAAATTAAGGAGGGCGATTATTTATTGTCCTCTGAGATGCTTACTGTGGTCGTTAAACCCCCGAAAAAAAAAAAAAAAAAAAAAAGAAAAGTCATCGGTGATCAATACATTATTTGCACCATATTTCTTTGTCTTTTCTTTCTTCCAGCCTATGGCAGTGTAAAGGTTAACAGAAACATTTCGTAATGTAATGGTTTTTAAGGAAATTTTATTCCAGAATATGAGATCCCTTTAATCAGCCACTTGAAACTTTCACATTTTCGTCGACGTTTAAATGTAATCTTTAGCACTTATGTGCCGTATTTTCATTGGTGTCAATGTAACCACTCTTTCGAAAAACTTGCAAATCCCCCTGACCTGGAGTGGGAATCAAACCCGCACCTCCAGATCACCTGTCCAGCATGCTATCCGTTATACCACCCTGGACAAGGACGTTCCAAGCAACTGAAACTAAAAAGATGTAACTTAGAAATCTGAGAACATTTAAGATTTGCTCAAGTCAAAGCAACTATGAACTTCATTGCAGCGTCCCAACGACCTTTTCTCACATCCGGTGTCGAATGTAGGTTACGGTGCCTCACAGAACATCATAAATAAATATGAAACGAATTTCCCCAAAGCAATAATTCTTATTACTAGTAGTGTATAAATGCCGTGATTACACAATCGGAATATTCAATATTCAAATTTGAATTGAAATTAAATGTATTTGGTTTTAATGCCAAGTTATACGTAATGATTCAAAATCTTTCGAAGTGCCAAGCACTTCATCGTCTGGTAGAACGTTCAAACAGTGGAATCCAAAGCTAAACTTTAAACAAGTAGATAAATATTTGCTGCAAGACAAATCATACAATGAGTATGCTTGTGCGTGTGATAAAGTAGGGTGGATTGGGTTACTAACACGTTCATGCAGTTATATCAAAAAACAATAACAGGGTTTACCGTTGTTAAATTTTATCGTAATTAATTTGGTGCAGAATTGGGTGTTGTGTGGCATGCTGATCTATATGCGTTGATTGTTGCCGAAGTAAGGCAGCCTATGGAACAGGAATGTTCAGAGACGTATCGTCGTTTCATCATTTAACTTCATCGCTTTCCAGTCGTCTGACTAAAGGAATTCCTAATAGTTCGCCTTTTAAGTTTCGTATACACGAATCATTGTCGATATACACAGATCATATTCTTGCTGGCTTCAAACTAACCTAATCAGCTCGCCGACATTTTGTAATCCACTGCTGATACGTTTCATAGTCATTGAGAAATCTATGAAACATCACTTTTTTCGTAATTTGGTGTCCATTTCTACAAATAGTTGCGGCACAGTTTACAATACGTGCCCTTTCTCACATAAAGATAACTGCTATTTATTGCCAAAAAAAATGTATTAAGATACTCTGCACGAATTGGAAAACTAAAAAGGTACAGAGTCTGCTGACATTAGTTATCATGAAAACAAAATAACAGACTAAACTCATCAAAGAAAAAAATCACGAACATTCAGATCGACCTCTGATCTCTGGGAAACTGAGGGCCATTTGAACCAAACTAAATCAGAGGTTATGCTCCCTCGCCGCCCCGTGGCACTCTTAAGACCGTTGGACTACCTTGTATATCTACTTACCTCGGTTTTGGGGTTAGAAAAACATATTGTAGAATTCAAAGCCTGTTCAAAAGTTTCACAACTAAGATTAACATTAATAAAATTACCACTCAGTTCTCTTGAATTAATTTCAATAGAAATTTATTTTATTGAAAATCTAGTGGTGACTTTGCCTAACATCTTTCGTAAAAGTCATTTAATAGAACACATTCCGTTAAATTTGGGGCATTTCTTTTCTTTCAACAGTATATTGCATTTCTGTTAATTTAGCGGGCTTCATAAAATATAAAAATTAGACAAACTTGTATTAAGTAAAGAAAATAATGAATTTATTTTATTTTTCAGATTAAGATTTTTCCTGTCTATAAAGTTTTGAGTTGAACATATTATTTATGCTCACACTGTGGGCATTCAAATTTTCGGGCTGTGGCTTATTTATGATAACAACTACAGTTTTCACAAAGATCCTTTTATTTTGATTAATGTTATCTTTAAGTACAAAATTTTAATTGTTATTTGACGTTTTCAGAAATCATATTCTTAAATGTAGTTTGAAACCTTAGGATATTCATTATTGTAGTGCGCTAGTTTCTTGATTTTGAATTTTCATTTATTTTTTTTTTAGGTTTTTTCACTATAAAGCGCAGTTTAGTGAATTTATGATTAAAAAAATTTTTCGAATATAAATTCAATTTTTTTAGTAAAACAAAAGTGCGTTGAGGCACGATAGGTCCAGGTGGGGTTTTTTGACCTTGTGTTGGGGGAGGGGATAGCTCGACATTCTTCCCTTTTGCCTCCAAGGTTTTATAACCCACTTTGGTGCTTTGTTTATTTTCAGTAGTCAAGACCTGTGGAGCCTACCTACTTTCGAAACGGCGACGGATCTGTGTCCTTGATGCGTCTCTTTGTGGAATTGCTTAGTCTTGAATATCTTTGAAGACAAGGAAGAAGTAAAAATTTTGTTTCATTATCTTCATGGCTTTCCTCTTCATATATGTAAATATATCCCTTCAAAGAATGTATTTCAAACTTTCCAAAGCCTGACATATTTCAAAAATTATATAAAAAAGACAGCATATCTTTGAATTTATAAAATATGGCAAGAATATATTATGAGTTAAATTTTTCAATTAGCATTTTAAGGTATTTTATTGCAAATTTTGATTGAACACTAATTTTCGCATTTATTATTATTATGTCTGTAGTGATCAGTATTCATTGCCGGTTTTTGAATAATTTTTACGATTCAAATGTTGACGCTCATGTACTGAATTTTCTGAGAATTCTAATACCAGTTTGGAACAGTGCAATAACACGAACAGTTTTTTTAAATTAGAAATTAAAACAATATAAGGATTATATTCTAAAAAGAAAATCGTGAATCTTTGCTCTTTAACAATTAATAAACGACTATGCAGATATTGCTGTGATGGGTGTAGGAATTACATAAATTTGTGAAAAAAGGTGATCATTTTAGGAACTGGTTAGATAATGTGTGTTAAATGTGTTCTATCTCTGCAAATTGTGATATTTATCAGCCAAAACTTCCGCCCTGATCTTTCATATAGGATGTTGATTTCTACTACACTAAATTCTGTTCTTTAACAAAAACGCATGACTTCTCGAAACTGCAAAACGTTTCTTCGTATAGGCTTCTTTGATCAGTAACTTTTAATGAACTCAGCAGTAAGATATTGTTTCCTTCAAGGGCAGAAATTAGTTATTGATGTGTTTATATGAAATTTCTTCAAGTTACAAAGATAACAAAAAGAGACAAAAAGGAATTGGAAAATAGGAAAGACAAGATCATGGGAAAAACGCAAAATTTCTTTTTTAGGATGTATCTGATTCGCAGGTACTAGATATTTCATGAATAATCCTCTACATAGAAGAAATATAGTTTTCTAAATTTGAAAGGAGTTTCGACGCAAATGTTTTCACTGTAATCTTGTCATCAAATGTATACAATAATATTGTGTCCGTATTTGATATTTCGCTGTTTAGATATGGGATTTCTTTCGTATATATTTATATTTATAACGCTTCGATGAAAGTAGCATCTTCTTCCGTTTATCCACTCCTCCTCGATTTTGGCTTTCTCTTTGTTCGTTTTAATACAATACTTGAAATCTATTTCAGAACGAATTCCTGGGAAGCCTATATATATTTTTTACAATCCCTACGTGTAATGGACAGACGTTTTTCATAGAACCATTTAATATCAAAATAATATCCGAAAGTCATCGGTTTCCGAAGACAGAGTTGTTGACAATCGAACCGGAAAAAATTAGTTTTGCTTTTTATTTAATTATTTATTCAAATAATGTTCTGTACCTCAAGAAGAAAGGCTTCATAATACAAAATTTCATCCAACCCAAATTACTTGAACATATTAACAACCATGTAAAATAGAAAGATTCGAAAATAACAACATCAGAAATAAATAAATTTCCGAAATAGTACTTTTTTCAGTATTCTTCACGATGGAAACATTCTTTCTTCATAAAATGGTATCACTAATGCAAATGAATATTCAGATATAAAGGCACATTCTACAGGTCGCAGATAAGATGGAAGCGAAACATCTCATTCTGTCATATATAACGAAAATGAATTTATAACCCTCTGTATTACGGCAAAGGTTAGCTACAATTTAGAAAGCTTCAAAATATATACACCTCTTCCAAAAATCAAGCTGACACTCGGCATACAAATTTTCCGGATTTACACCGCTTACCGAGCTCATGTGTCCTCTACATATTGAGTGATTCACTTATGTGAAGACATTGGGGGTAATTCATAAACCTGCATGGCATGGCCTCTTACAGAACGCACGAAATTTAGTAGTCTCAACGCAGTTTCAATTTCTTTTATTTGATGAATAGAGGGCCTTTGATTTACGCCTTTCCAAAACGCGTTTACTTTAGATTTTATTCATTTAATTTTCCTTGGGATTTTAGTACTTTATGAAGCGGAATGTGTAAGACGTTTTCTTATTTTCATTAAGCCCCATTGTTATGCACTTATTAATGTATAAAGCTCGTGCACTAAGTAAAATAGTGAAACGTCATAATAGAACTTTAACGTGTAAAAAGAAAATGTAAAAAATTCATGGTTTCTTGTATGTAGGAATTTTGCACTGGGTGTCGCAGCATCAGAGATTTGGGTTAAAATCTAAAGAGCATCCATGGTGAAAAACCTTCCAAAGAAGTTTTTTTAATTTTTTTTGTGTGATTACCGTTATAGGGTTTGTTGTATGTGGAAGATAATGTAATGTTTTGTTTTTGTTTAATTTTCGCTCCATGAGTTTCTATTCATTGGGTATCTTTACTCTCCCTTTAGAAGGGCTCCGTGTGTACGACTTGACTTTGAAGATATCACCGTACTGCACGTATCCTTTCCTGTGCGTTCAATATTATTTGAGATTTCAATTTTTTCCATTTTTTCCATATTTTTAGTTTCATATAGGAACATTGTCATTGACACGTTACTCATGAACGATCCAACACCTGTCTTTCATCTCTTCTTTTGAGCAATATTAATCAAAATAAATTTTGCCATATTTGTAAATAATTTTTTTCCTCCACAGTTTCATTTTCTGTTTTCGCGTTTCATGCATTCGGTTTCCAAGATTACTCTTAGCACGTAAAAAAATAGTTTATTGAAGTCATGGAAACAGTAATTAGATGAAAAAATGAAGCTTCGCTGATTTTTCAAACAGTTAAGTGCTGTTCAAGCGCGCCAGGGCAAAAAAGTGTAATAGTGTTGGAGCTGTGTTTCCTGTCTTCTTCAATTTCTATAAAATACATTTTACAAAGGCTTTACTAAAACGCATGCTGACGTTCTCTAGTTATTATTTTGGTACTGAAGTATTATGGGGTCAAAACATTCAGTCTGGGAAGTTTTCTACAAAGGATGGCAAATGTAGATGAGAAAGATCCGTAACATACTGCAGTGAATTGTTGGAATTTCTATGATTATTCATATAAAAAAAACAAATTTTAAAACATCTTCTTCATGGAATAAAAATATTAACAGTCAAATAATACTTTATATAAAAATAGGAATAAATTACAAAGGTGAAGATTATGATGGTGGTAAATACAGAATATAAATGTTAAACATTTCACTTGTAGCTTGATATTTTAAGTACCTGTTAATTAAAATGCGTAGAATGTAGAAGAAACTGTCTATATTTTAAACGACTTTATTCGAATCCAGTGCTTAGTAACTTCCCTGCCAAGCCTTACTTTATGTAAAATAATCTCCAATGGCAATTTGATATATGCATGTTAAGTTTTTCAAAATGTGAAGTATAATGTACAGTAATGTTTGTGAAAATTCAGTCGCTATGTATAATTGTTGCTATTTGCTTAAACTCACAAGATATGTGCGACTGGTTAGGATATGCAAATGCTTAAAATATCAGTGAAAATGCCTTTGCGGTTTCAGAGCATTGAACTCTCCGTTCTGGGGTGCAAATAACTGGATCAAGCAAGATGTTGCAATAAATGAAGAGCCTCAGTTCAGCCGGAAAGTTGTTTCTTGCGTGTCCCTGTGCCCGTCGTTAAGAAGCTCGAACAGAAATCCGGGAGATGGACAGCAAAATTATGAGACTCCACGGGATGACCGAAACTTCAACAGCCTGACAGTGACCGACCGCAAAGTGATATTCAAGGTGTTAGCGCAACAATAGAACACTATCACAAGTAAGGTTTTGTCTTCCAGATCGACGTCGTATGGTTAACTGAGGACTGGCCTCCAGGAGGCCAGAGATCAGCACTCATTTGACCCTCACCCACAGTCAAATCAGGGTGCAATTGTATTACCAACACACATATTGGAGCGCTGATTGCCAACAGGTCGAATTTTGTGACAAATCGCGGTTCATCTTGATGCACAACGATGTTCGCATACGTGTTCGAAAACGTCGTGGTGAACGAGTCCAGCTTTCGTTTGGCAGATTTATACCAGATAAATACCAAGTGGCGCCACTGGGTTCAATGATCGGTCGCCCCTGATACTGAGGGAAACCGCAGCAGCCATAAATACACCAAGAAGGCTTTAGAAGCTCAGATGATTCCGTTCCTTCAAAGATGACCTGGTTTTATATTCCATAAGCATAATGCTCGGCCACGTTTGGCCAGAGGTATTCAAGTCTTCTTCTACGTACGGTAGATACCCCTTCTTCTTGGCCTGCACGCTCGTCTAATATTTTCTCGAGAGAATATCTAGGGAATACTTTCACAGCGCAGAAGCCGCTGGTCTTGTGTCACTCGGAACATTTACTTCTATACTTTGCTTTTTGGATACACATAGAAAACGAACATTAACCCTATGGATTGTTATATATCTGGCATACATGATTACATATGCTTTCAAAATTGTTACGTCTATATTTACGACCGGGATCACTTATCTGAACTAAAGAAATTTCGAGCAATCTGCCAGAAGGTTTATGTTCTATGAAAAATCCACTGTTGTATTCTTCAGGCATCACTATGAGGGTATACATGTTAGAACGTGTAAGAGTTCGAAGTTGTTGTTACACAGCTGCGTTATTTAATTAGGAATGCAGAATGATTACAGAAATAATTAATGTTTTGTTTGTTTGAAGATTTAACGACCACTGTGAGCAACTCAGTGGGCTATAAGCAGTCGCCCATCCCTAATATAGGGTCACTGGTTGCAGGGAACGGAGAAAGCCCGTGCCGGAAGACAAATACAACATCCATTCCTCACCTTTATTCGAACCTGGACACCTCTCGGACGAACAATCAGAAGACATCGCTTAGAACACTGCGCCAACAGGGCTGATAATTTAAATTATTCATGACGCTGAAAGAATGAACTATATGGGTACCAAAGTTAATGAATTTGTCAAGCAGTCAACAGATGAGGTAAAATCATAGGGGAATATGCTGTAAATTAATAAAACGCACTATTTTCTGTTGAAAATAGATCTCAATTAAGATGTTTCTGCAAAAGTTTAAAATCGTTCTGAGTGCACCTTGGTTTTCCAGAAGTAAAGCTGCGTAGCTTCAAGCTTAAAATTTCAAGCGAACTTCCTGACATTTAAAAATTTAACAAATACAAAAATTTCAATATGTGGATAAAAATATTTGTCCATTGGCATGCAAAAATTAAGGATGAGAGGGTTTTTCTAATGTAACGTCGTGCAGCAGTGCTCCACATCGACCCAAATCATACCATAAGATCCCCAAGATGTAAGAATATGGGACAAGTGAGCAAAACCGTCCAAACAAGAAATCCGAAGGATACAAAGGCACTTTATTGAACAGGTAGCTTCGAGCAGAACTGGACAGAGGACAGAAACGTTCATGTGACAGGCGGCTGCCAAGAAACATCCAGTCTTTATTAGGGGATATGATCACCCCTGAGAGCATTGCAGGATTTACAACGTCTGTCAATGCTGAGGACTAGGTTTTCAAGAAGCTGTTGTGGCATCGCGGCCCATTCCTCTTGTAGCGCCAATCGCAGCTGCGGAATCGTTGCTGGCGGCTGGTGACCAGCTGCCAAGCGTCTCCAGAGAAAGTCCCACGCGTGTTCGATTGGATTTAGGTCCGGGAACCTTGCTTGCCATTCCATGTGTTGAATATTTTCACTCTCCAACAGCTCTGCGAAAGCCACTGTACGCTGAGGTGTAGCGTTGTCGTCCATGAAGAGGAACTCATGATCCCCAGCACCTCTAAACGGACGCAGGTGTGGCAGGGGAACCTCGGTACAATAGCGGACACCAGTGACTAAACCTTCTTGGAAGATGCGGAGGTCAATACGGCTACCAAGCATGATACCGCCCCAAACGAGAACTCCGCCACCTCCAAACCAGTCCCTTTCGATGATGTTGGAGGTGTGATTGCGTGTTCTCTGCTCTCTACAGATATGTATACGTCCAGAATAGCTCGTACGACTAAATCGGCTCATCCCTAAAAAGACCTGGACCACATTGCTGATGTGTCCAGTTCTTTTGTTCCTGGTACCACAGAAACCGCCGTCTCCGATAAGCAGGCGTTAATGTCACACACCGTACTGGTCGTCTTGCAAATATACCACATTTGTGCAGCCTCCTGGCCACGTTAAAACGCGATAGTGGACGTCCAGTTGTCTGTTGCATGTGCCTTGCGATTTCCCCCGCTGTCTGCCGTTTGTCTCTTTTCGCCTGTAGGCCAATATACCGGTCTTCCGCCACCGTGGATCCTCGTGGATGACCACTGCTAAACTCTCGGACAGCTGTTCCTGACGTTTGAAATGCTCTCGAAGCTCGTGAAACGATGCTGTGAGCGATCCCGAACTCCTCGGCCACACTAGTCACACTTCGACTTTCTTTCAACTTCCTAATGACACGACCTCGGGAAAAGTAATCTAGATGTCGTCTACTGGATTACCTGGTGGCTATATCACACAGTGGCAGCAACTCGACTTCGTTCAAACCGATGTACACCGTGCAATAGCTTACACCGAATTGCTGAGCGTACATGCTCGTGTGCGTTATACCCTTCCGACACTCCCTCCCCCCTCCTCCACCTTCGTCATTCTGCATCCATGCGCATGCCCTACCGTACCGGACCCTAGTCCATCTCCTGAGTGGTCTTTTAGTCCGTTATGCCTGCTCGTTCCGCTGTTAAGCTAATTTCTCCTCTTCGTCCATAATTTTTGCTCAGCAATGTAGAGGTTACTAGCACTCACAGTTAACTTTTCTAGCCATCTAACTTGGGATAATGCGCAAAGGCCAGAGTACTGCTACCGATATTTTTACTTTAACACATATAAATATACCTCACACGGAGTTTAGGTAAGAGACTGTAATGTACAACTAAATGGAAACCAAATTTAATGAATATCGTGAAAATGAATAAGATGGGATTAAATTGTAAATTACGTAATAACTTAAACAAAAAGAATGTAGTATTTTCTGTAGAAAATATATTTTGTATACCATGTTTCTCAAGTATTTAATATTGCTCTGCAGCGCTTGGTGCGAATTTTACAGGTAAGAAGATTCTGACTCTCAACCTTATTTTTTTACATAATTTGAGCTTGTGCTTGGAAGAAAACAATAAAGAATTTCATTACGCTGAGCAGTTAAAATCGCAAAATTGTTTTATTTCCGTGGTGTCCCAAAAAATTGCGGGACATAGCTAAGTCGCACCAACTTGGGAAATGGGTCATTTTAGAAATCTTGTTCACAAGACACGGGCAAACATAAAAGTTTTGATCTAAATTTAATCAGCTGATTGCTGTACGTGTCACAAAGCTTACGCAACTATTCTGACCTCCTCAGAATAGTTGCGTAAGCTTTGTGACACGTACAGCAACACTCTTCATTTGACTGTCCAGAGGGCGCTGCCGCTTCTAGACATGCGCAATGACTCTTCACTTCTAAGCATTTGCATGTACTACACTGTGCTGCGTATCCTGTAAGTTTTACATGATTAACATCATTCCTTCATGGATTTGCAATTTTGACAGACAGTAGCTTATAATCGTTTTGGCAGCTTCTAAACTGAATGCTCTGAAATTTCAACTAAGATAACACAAAAAAAAAATAATAATAACTTCAAAAATACAAAAGGTGGCGCAGTGGTTTAAGCGATTGCTTCTGATAATTTGTCCGAGATTGGACCGAGTTCGAATTCCGGTGAATCATTGATGTTGTGTTTGTCTTACGGCGCTGTCTCCCTTCCCTGGAGTGAGTGGCTCCGACTGCTTACAGCCCACTGAGTTGCTCACGGTGGTCGTTAAACTTCCAATAAAAAAAAAGGTGCAAAAATTATTTATTCAAAAGAAACGTAGACAAAAGTTTCAATAAAGCGAAAATCATGATATTATAAATGTGTGTACTGGGCTGAATGAGCGATATATGATTTTGTGCTTTTAAAGACAGGATTCATCTCAGGGCGAATTTGGAATAAGGATTATTATGTTAATTGCACCAGTTTTAGAAAAGTATAACAAATCATAATCGCGAATACTTTTTTGCAAGTTTTATGGTTAAAGAATATGAAACAATGACATATCTTGTAATTTATGTAACCATGTATGAGAATCTTGCGATCTGCTTTTACCGTGTTTCGCTCAGTTGAGGAAGAAATCACCATACACCTACCCAGTATTCGGAATGTAGAATAACATTTTCTTAAAAGGTAAGTACAAAAAATTAAAAAAAAACTGGGATGTGCAGCAATTTAGAATTGTATTGGCTTGTTTTCAGACTTCCGTCAATTAAGTGCACCTCAGAAATTTCGGAACTTGCATTTAAGCAAGTGGAATGCTCTCATACACAGTTTGGCATATGAAAAACCCAATCGTCGCCCTGATGGCGCAGTTGTCTAAGCGCCGGCTTATGACCACTCATCCCTGAAACTGTCGGGTTCGAATCCAGCGAGTCACGGATGTTGTGTTTATCTTACGGTACTAATTATCTCCTTTCCTTTCACCAATGGCCATTAATGAGGGACGCGCCAGTGCGTTTAGCCCATCGACTTGCCTACGGTGGTAGTTAAAGTTTCAATCGAAAAAAAAATCTACGAGATTCTATGACTGTTTAAACATTTAATTACAGACCTGTAATGTTATTTCTGTCTTTGCGCTTGCACGTACGCTGTGTTCCAAAATTACTTCTATTTTACAATTCTACTCAGACAAATTTTATAGCAGTTTATGAAACCGTAGCAAAATGTAAATTATTCTCACAGATCGAGATATATAGGAAATGAGAAGTATTGGCATGTTTCTAAATATTGCTTCCCACGATACAATCAACTACACATTTTTCATGCAAGGTGGAGTTTTTTTGTGTTATCAGTGTATTTTCCGTGGTACATGACTGTGATCTGGCTGTTTTAATCACTCAACCTGAGAGAGCAACGCCATTTCTAGGTGCAAATGTTATTTATCATCATCAGGAATGCTTTACGTATCCACATAATTTTTTAAGAAATAAGTACACCGAAGTTTCAAAAGACAACGAATAAAACACGACAGTCAAGTCGTCATTCATTTTTATTTTAACTGATCACACATATTTTTTATTAAAGCTGTTTCATCTCTTAGTATGAGTGTTCTCTAAAAATGTCTAAAGAACATGCTACCTGTGAATTCGATGGTACTCAAATGATCATATCTCCTAGAGATCTACTGAGTATTTGGAAGTATGAAGTACAGATCTCGTCTCAAAAATTTGAAATTCCATTTGTTGTTTCAAAGTTTTAAATCCAAGCAGATTCCATAGCTTATTGATGGCACTTCTACTTCACTACAACAATAACTAGTAAAAGAATTGAGAAAACTAAATTTGTATGGGTAAAATTCTGTCCGAAGATTTGTGTTCTTTCGAATGGCTGGGGGATATTTATGAAATTTTCAAAATACACTTTAATTTAAGGACTTATCTATATTTTTCAAAAACTTCTTGCTTTATTTTCTTTACAGCGATAATTTCAAAAACATGTGTAACGCAAAAAATAGAAATTTTGTACTTTGTCAAATTTTGAATTCCACACGGAAATTCGTTCTTCTAAGAAAAGACGTTAAAATAAAAGGACATTTGATGCTGATGGATATGGGTTGTGTTTTTAGGAGAGCTTACATCTGAAGAAGAAGTAAGAAGTTGGAGAAGTGAAATTTGATTCAATCCACTTCTTGTCTGAATTTTATTTCGAAACAGAAATTTGTATTCGCCGATAAATATATATTTACTTCAAATATGCAATCAGAATTATAATAAGTGAACGATACGTATAACCAACCCTAAATGCGCAGTGTTCAGTAATTATATCGAAAAATACTTTATATAAAACAGAGACTAAAACAACATTTGAGCGTTATTGGGATTATTGTGTTTTCTTCAAGAACACCCTAATGGGGTTCATTTCTAAGCTTAATTAAATCTGGCAACATCAAGATATCCTATATGTAATGAGATATACATTTTTGAATTTTTCTCCTAGGTATCGAAAACAGTGGAATTCCGGGCAAAAAAATGTATTTGATTTAAATATGCATTCCTAAGTATTAATAATATGAACAGTTCAGCAAGTTGAAAAAAAAAACCCATTGCATTTTTCTCTTATTTCTAGCAATGTATAGTGTATACGTTTTAAATCCATTACAGGAACCAATTGGTTTCATAAAAAGGAAAGCCACTTTTTAACGTACAGGCATCAAGTAGGAGAAATGTTATTAAAAATACGGGAAGTTTAGCGTTTTCAGGTTTTTTACTTGCAAAGTGATTGTTAATTTAGTTTGTCCATTTTATAAAGCAGTAGAATCCGACGCGCATGAATTCGCGTTAAACAACTTCTGTGTGAATCATTGGATTTAACACTTTTCGTTAACATGCCTAATAAAGACAAAACTGCTTCTTAGCTGAGCTACAAAAAATCAAACCAGTCTTTCACGCGAGAAAAATACAAGCTGCCTAATCACACTCAATGAAAAATTGTGGCCCACAAGTTGCATTTTGTTTAAAAGTTTCTTTATTTGACAGTGACTTAAAATTGCGCGCTAAACAAAACGCCGCTGTGTATCGCCGTAGCTTTACCCAAAGATGACATATAGCTTTACTTCAAATAGAAAGCTGTTATTGTGTCAATATGAACATCAGAATAAAGTAGGTTTTCATAAAAAAAAAATCGTTTTATCTCTTACCACTCCAAACACAGTGGCAAAATATTCTTCAAATATCGTAACATTTCCATATCTCTTGAAGCATTATTGGCTAGGACATGGTTCGGGCAGGGTATTGCCTTCCTTGAAAAAGGAAAATAATTCGACTTGAATTATGTGAGATTGACAGACTGTAAACTTAAAATCAGTCTGAGTCTGTAAAAGCGCAGATCAGATGACAGCACTTATAGTGTTTTTCTTATCTTTTTTTTGGGGGGGTGGGAGGCAGTTGATTGTTTCGGTAATTTAGAAAGAGAAGATACGTAGATATTTACTTACGTCTTTTTTACGCTTTCCAACAGCAGCTTGAAGAAGTGTCTATGCTCCAGCTTAGTCCGTCCGTCCGTCCGTCTGTCCGCACGATAACTGGCGTAAAAAAGGTTCGATTTCGATGAAATTTTAGTATGTGGTACGGGACCACCTGGGGACGCACCCTGGTGGTCCCGTACCACAAAGGTGAAAGGTCATGACACAGGAGTGGAATCCATTCCATTGACCTTGTACGTCATAACTTGTATAAAAATGGTTCGATTTCGATCAAATTTTAGTATGTGGTAGGGAACCACATGGGGACGAACCCTATTCAAAACGGTTAAATTGGGGTCAAAAAGTCGGGACATAAGAGAGGGATGCATTCCGTTGCCCTTATGCGTCATAACGTGCGTAAAAATTGTTCGATTTCGATTAAATTTCAATATGTGGTATGGGACCACCCGAGGAAGAACCCTATTGAAAATGGATGAAATGGGGTCAAAGGTCCTGACATGGGATTGCGATCCATTCCATCGCCCGTATCCCATATTAATAATGTGGACCTCAAGTAATTTTGCTTCCTATACTTCCAACAGAAAAACTTTTGTACACATTTACTTCACAATTAATGTGCTCCCCAGGATGAAAATTTGAACATCGATAAAATAACTTCATATTATAACTTGGAATACTTAATATTTTCTAAAACATAACCATATTTATATTAGAAATCAATAACTTTTCCTTTGGTGGTGTTGAAACCATAAAGGAGGATGGCGCGACCTGAACTTTGATGACGTCAGTAGACAAACAAATGTTGGATTGCGTAATTATGTTTATGTTTTAGAAAATATGAGGTATTCCAAGTTATAAAATGAAAATATTTTAATCGATGTTCAAATTTGCATCCTTGTGAACGCATTAATTGTCCAGAAAAAAGATGGCGCGACCTATATTTTCTTGACGTCAGTAGACAAACAAATATTGGATTTCATAATTATAGTTAAGTTTTAGAAAATATTAAGTATTGCAAGTTATAAAATGAAGATATTTTAATCGATGTTCAAATTTGCATCCTTGTGAACGCATTAATTGTCCAGAAAAAAGATGGCGCCACCTGTATTTTTATGACGTCAGTAGACAAACAAATGTTTTATTGCATAATTATGGTTATGTGTTAGAAAATATTAAGTATTGCAAGTTATAAAATGAAGATATTTTATTCGATGTTCAAATTATCGTCCTTGGGAACGCATTAATTGGGAAGAAAATGTGTACAGAAAGTTTTTCATTGGAAGTACAGGAAGCAAATTACTTGACGTTCACCTTAAAGGAGCAATTTTTGTATGTATAGAAATTTTATTTTTAAAACAGCTCTAAAGATTTTGATGAAAGTCGTTAACCTACCGTTTTCTGGTACTAGAAATCGATTTAGCTTGATCTCGATTTTAGGAAAATTCGTTTAGTGGGTTAAATAACCACCCGAATTACCACCTTTTTAGTGCAGTGTCATGTCGCCGTCTCATTAGATCTTGGCGCGCGGACACGCCATCTGTCTCGTTACGTCACGAGCTGTGTGTGGATCCTACTAAAGTTTTATGACGTCACACTCTTGCGAGCAGATTGTTGCGATTCCCATCTGTCTCATTACGTCACGCGTTGTGTGCTTATGTTCGTCCGCACGATAACTCGCGTAAAAATCATTCGATTTCGATGAAATTTTAGTATGTGGTAGGGCAAGATTTGGGAAAGAACCCCATTGAAAGTGAACGAAATGGGGTCAAAGGTCAGGACATAGGAGCGAGATCAATTCCACTGCTCTTATACGTCATAACTAACGAAAAAAGTTTCGTTTTCGATTAAATTTTAGTATGTGGTAGGGGACCACCTGAAGACAAACCCTGTTGAAAATTGGCGAAAAGGGGGTCAGAGGTCAGGACATAGGAGCGGAAACACTTCCATCGCCAGTATGCATCATAACTTACGTACAAATGTTTCGATTTGGATGAAATGTTGTATGTTGTAGGGTCTTGGTTGGGGACGAATTCTATTAAAAATGGGCGAAATGGGGTCAAAGGTTAGGACCCAGGAGCGGGATCTATTCCATTGCCCTCATACATCATAACTTACGTAAAATTGCTTCGATTGCGACAAAACGTTATCATGTTATTTCGGAGGTATACTGAATCAGTTCTGTTGTATATCATCGAAATGGTATCAAAGGTCAGGGCACAGGAGTATGATTTATTCCACATCTTTTTCCTCATAACTTGAGTAATAACTTGAGTAATTATTTCTGGTATGTTAGAAAGCATATTATAATCAATACATTGCATGATTTTACTAACTTGTTTTAATTCTCTAGTCCCCACAGTTGTTCCGAAAAGCTCTCATCTTCATTGCCGTTCAACTCCGACTGTTCATCCCAGATGGGCGCTGATTGCAGAAAGATTTCCTCTATGTTAGAGAAAAAATAATTTTGCCTCCTTGTTGTAGCTTTAAATACCACATTCTGATCGGAAATATGTGTGCAATGTTGTACTTTTAGCAATACGTTTTTTTTAGACCTCACAGTTTGGCAATTCTCTAAAACAAATCTGCGAAATGTTTACGTATGTATTCTGCTGAGTCTTTCAAACTTCAAATAAGATTGACTGCTTTCATCTTGAATCTGTTAGATAGAAAAGTGGCAAATCATACTTTTAATATTTCAAGGCGCACTTTTGCATTCAAGCCGCATAGAAAATCAAATTTTTGAAGGCGATGAAAAGAAAGAAAGCACAAGAACACCGTCCGATGATAAAAAATCGTCTGGTTTTATGTTGGTGCTCACAATCCAGTTAAATCAAATATCAGGTTTTATATTTGCACGTTTTGAAAACTCTATCCTGAGAACCAAAATACCCAATATATCTGTAAATGTCGCTGTTGCGTAATTTATTAACTGCTAGTTGTCATAAAAATTGTCACCCAAACCCACGTATTATCATTTGAAAAGCGACGTTTGCGTTAGCGCTAATAGTACAAGAGCACCAATTCTAGGACCCGTTAAGAGACATGACACGGATCATGAATTGAAGATACCAAATTTTGGTGCAGAGAATGCAATAATTTTGTTAAGTGTATCCGTATCCCTAGTTCCTTTAATGGTTTAGTCGCTACTCTGAAAACTCAGCCGAGTCCCGACTGACGGTGAAAGCTTCATGCCGTAGGTCCAATCACTCTTGAAAGGAAGAATGAACAGACTTTCAGACAGGAAAGATGAATACTTAAAAGTTATTAAATACTAGATTTTGGATAGTATATGCGTTGGCTTAGGCTTAAATGCTAAGAATGCAATGCAGGTATGATCTCGCCCCTACACAATATGGCTTCTCATATGATTGAATTGATATGTTTAGTGGCAATCTGATATTTAGATTGAATTGTATTAACTTATTAGTGTATAGAGGGTTATTATTTATATAAAATTTAATATTGTTACGAGTTTGATTAATTCCTTTTTGTTGTTACGGCCAAGTACACAAAAATCATCTTAAGTGTTTGCCCGGTGTTGTGTAAACAACGTACCGCGTAATTTTCCAGGCGTTTCCAGCAGTCGTAAAGTAAGTTTTTATTTTTTTTATTGATGTCATGGGAATGTTCTCCCAGCCTTGAACTTCTACCTGGTCACGTGGTGTAATCGTTCAGCCGAAGTACAGCTACAGTTTAACAGAGAACAGAAGCGTGAGATGTGTGTCTTTGGAGAAGTGTGTGTGCTTTTTAGACGATGTCAGCGTCCAATTCAGTTATTCTCTGTGTTTGTCACAAACCACTGCTCAACAGAATTTTCATGTGTATGATGAACAGATGATTATTGGATTACCTATGCAAACTTTGGTCAAGGTAAGAAGTTATAATTTTAACTTTCGAGATGTGCGTGGCGATTACAAGAAAGAGATAAGGCTCTTCCATCTGCAGTAATGAGGAAAAACATTTGCTTCTAGAACTTGTGGCCTAGATACCGTCCGCCATGTTGTTAGATATTTCAGTAATTCATTGTTCCACCACTGCTTTTGCGCATTATCCATTCCTCTTGTATCTACTTTTGAGTCATTAAATTTTGATATCGTTTATGATGGTTAGAAATGCTCTGTAGAGGAAGTTTTATGTGCTCCTCTCTTCTTTATTACTCACTTATCCAGAGGTGGAATTCGAACCATTCGGTTTCATCCTGCGCGTGGCGTCTCAGATTTGATTTATGACAGAAGGCCGCCAGCAACGTATCAATATTATCTTTGATATGTTCAGCTCAGTCAGTCAGAATATCACTTAATTAATTTAAATTACCTTCATGGCGTCTTACTCTTTTAAGGTTTAATAGGTGAATTAATGAATAACGAGGAGTTCTTAGTGACATTATGCGCTCTTGGTTTTCAGGATTTCTTATTTTGTATTTGGAGGTTTTTATCAATACGTGTGGACTTTCATTAAAGGACAAGCAACACATTTAGTTTTTTTCTGTATTTAGTTAGAATGCTCTAATATTATCCCGGGGTGAATTTTATATCTTCTACATCTGTTTTCATCCGTAGTGTAAGTAGTGCGTCATATTTTACAATGAAAGAACTATTGGAAAGAACTATTTCATATCTTCGAGCTTCTTATGCACGTACACTATGCGCTAGTGGCCTGTATTTCTTATTGCTGTTACTTCAGTTTTTTTTACCCTAAAATATGTTGACTCGACATAATTTTCGATGTGATACTAAGTATGATTCAACAGCCTACCACTGAAAATAGTAGAAACTTAGAGTTTAAAAGTTAGGAAAGGAGTTTTCCTAATTTTTATATCCTTAAATATTTTAACTTAAGCGCCAATGCTTTTTTTACAGGAACACTTCATCCAATACGAGTGATCGCTTTACATTTGGAAGAAAACGAACAATGGAAAGCTTTCTTAAGCTTAGCTGGCTATGCGGCACATATCGTCGCTTCGGTTATTTCGAATGTTCGAGGGAAATGGCGTGAAGGCAAAGGCCGTCACCAACGTATCAATATTATCTTTGATATACGAGATACGCTATCTGCAAGCAATATAAGAGATACATTACCTGTAAGCTATATAAGAGATACACAATCTGTAAGCAATGTAGTTTGACCTACCAAGTAAGAAACCACGAATAATGCAAATTAATGATTCACGAAAATAAAAACGATATTTCTAATAGTTTGAAACAATTTTGTGTATATCTGTGCTCCAATCTTTTAATATTTATCTCTAATATGTGTTGGACGAAATCCCTTGAAATTTGGTAATTTAGCAGAATAAATAAATGTCACCTCCAGCTAGCTCTCTTTTAAGAAAAAAAATAAAAATGTTTTTGAAGGGTTGAACTTCAGGTATATGTACCTTTGCGTTATCATGGACAATATTCGGATAACTGATTCTACTTTGTCACAGATTCAGAGGCTACATTCTTTAGAATGGTAGTGATGAGTTTCTCTGACGGCCGTGAATTTTTGTGCACACATGCACTTTGAAAGGTTTTGTACCTCTTTTAAGTATGGCCACATCTCGGGGATTTCATCCAATGGGCCACATGTTTTTTCCTTTCCTGATCATTGCATTTTCGAAATTAAAACACCACCCATCCTGCACCGTGAAGCCTGGAAATTGTTCTTTGAAGTAATGAGACTATGTGCATATTATTCGGTGCGATATTTCCAGAACTTTCGAATAATATTGTTTTGTCGCTGGTGTTCTCTACAAATTATGATCAATGTCACATCACCACATTAACCACATCGGCTCAGATTCGAGCATTCTGATCAACAGGAGCAGTGCAAAGTTTATTCATGCTTCACGGAAATACGAAGCGGAATTAAAACATAAAATATTTAGAGGCGCAAAAGTAATTCAGGAAAGAATTTGTGGAATCTGAATGCTAGAAAGGACGAATCTAAGGCATTAAGTTTGGACTGTGGCATACGAAAACCAAGGATCAGAATAAAATTTAATATCTCTATTTTTACAGTTGTACACTGTAAAAAGAGCTGCTAATTTTTATGATAATAAGAAGTATATATTTTTCACACAAAACAAATTGATATAGTAATCGTCATGTATTCCTTCTCATTTACTTTCTTAGATAGTATTATTACCAAATTAATCAAACTTTTTCTTCAGAAAGTGAAAGAATAATACTTGCATAGAATTGTAACATCGGTTGGAATATTGTGTATTCATCACGGCATGTTGTTCGAGTTCCGCAATACCGTACATACATTTTTCATGAAATATTCTATTAACTTTCGCAAGTTCCTGGAAATGGCACACTTAAATGCCTCTTAAAAAATGACATTCAGTACACGCAGTTGTTAATGGCATTCAACCTTCAGACAACATAACGTGTATAGCACATATATGGATAAATGCAACAAGGAATTATAAAGGGGATTGAAACTTCCTTAGACACAGTGCAGACGTCAAAGCATTCATTTGGATTATTGTAAATAAAACGATATTTGTATAATCTGCAGTATCTCTGTCATTATTTTTTAACAGGTTTGCGAAAAAACACTGTTTTTTTCTTCACCGTTTGAAGTGTTTCTAATGCTTTTCGATACGCTGAGTTCAGAAATGCTGAGCTTTTTCTCTATTATGTAATATTTCTCCAAAAAGTGAGGATGAAGTTCCAGGTAAATCACACAGAAGATCTAGCAGAGTAAAAAAACTTTATTTACAAAAAACTTCAAAATAAAATTAATTTTACATTTTATTATTTTTTTATGTTTGTTATAGCTACTAAAAAGTCAAAAATATTTATAATGTCTATTCTTCTTCCCCTCGAAGTTCCGTTTATAACTTTTTCTCTTTTGCACCGCTTGCGGCTCCTCCTTATTCAGCATCCAGCAGTAGTCTGCTGTCATATTCATATTCCACCGGCCCTGATAACTCCGTTCCATTTCCTTTATACCCTAATGGAATCTCTCTCCTTGTTTTCTCCTTGAAGCGCCTAGATTTTCTGGGAAATAGCCTAGATGGTAGTTCAAAATGTGGAGCTTCAAGCTCGTTGAGCATCCCATGGCTTTGAAGATATCCAGCATGTTTTCTACGATGTTCTTGAAGTCTGAGTCCTTCTGGTTTCCAGGAAACTTCTTTACAACTTCTTTAAAAGATGTCCAATCCGATCTCTCAATGTCATCCATTTTGGTTTCAAAGATTTCGTCTTTGACGAGTTTCGAATGTCAGGACCGACAAAAATCCTTTCTTTCTGCTTCACTTCTGACAGCCGTGAAAACTTACTTGCCAGGTAGTTGACAGTATCATCATCTTTTGGCAGGGCTTTCACAAACTGCTTCATGATGCCAAGTTTGATATGAAGGGGAGGCAGGAGTTTTTTTGTGGGTCCACCAAAGATTCGAAGTGCACGTTCTTTTCCCCTACTTTTAGCGTCCTGCTTGGCCACACAGAACTTCTGAGTCCAGTGCTTGGCTTTAGCATGATGGTCTCATTCGCAGAGAAAACAGGGTTACTTGGTGTAGCCACATTCACTGTAAAAAAAGTTGTAGTTTTTTTACAGAAAATTACTGTAAATCGCTACAGAAAAATGCCGTAACCACATTTAACAGTTTAAAACTGTAAAATCTACAGTTTTGGGGATGGCAACGCGCCGAGCTACTGAACTACCTAACGCGCATGCTCAAACACTTAGCCTCGCGTTTCGAAGTAGTTTGGTAGAACTTTACAAATCCCGTTTGCTCGTTATTTTGCTATATGTGCATTACAAGACATATTAATCAATCTCAGTTCCACTTAATTATTACGAGGTTAGAATTTCCGTGCTCCACTTCCGAGATTTATCATTCTTTGTTTTTCTTTCAATTTCAGTTAATTTTATTTGGGGTTGAGCACTTCGCCGGATTGTTTGTATGTTAGGCTTAATTTCTACGTTAAGTTCGCTGCATATCACTTCACTTTATTCCTATTCAATATCTTTCACTAACGTTTTGTATCTGTTTGTCCAAAGTTTTTCTGTACTGTAGGAGACTAGTGCTTATTTTCATTTGGAAACTTTTTGATTACAGTTTAACAGGAAAGTTCATGTGGACGTATGCTAACTATTCGGTTACACGTTGGTCTAGGCATGAGTTAAGCCTGGGCACTTATCTGTTTTTAGCGTATGTTTGCCGCTAACAGATATAAAGTACTTTTAACGACTACCTGTACTAATAATGGTACTATCGTGTAAATGATGGAATTTTACGATAAATTCATAACTTTTGGACTGGTGACATTTTGGATTGTATGTCAGAAACAAATGAATTCTACTACGGAACTTTGCAGGACGCTAAAGTACACATTTACCCATAAGTTTGTTGCTTGGTTAATTCTCCAGGATGCAGTGCATTTGTTTATGGGATGCATGATCATCATCTGACAAATTGCTTCATCCAGGCAACTGGCTTATTCAAGGAAAATTGAAAAAAACAACTTGTTGATCATTTGTATTTACTTCTCATAATCTTTTTACAAACCACCCAGTAAAGAAGGAAATTTACTTTTGCTCTGTCCGAATTTTAAATTAGTCTCAAATATGAGCTTTGTATAGTAACATGGCCATGTAGTTTTGCTTTCTACGTGACTCATTAGTTGAATGTGAAAATTATTAGAAGAAGAAGAAATCATGGAATTCAACCTTCCAAAAAAGTCAAAGCCTGCAATAATTATACAGGTAAGCATAGTTTTTGCTGCTAAACTTTTGAAATGTTGTACAGAATGTAGTTACATGCCTAAAGTTTTGCTGAATCAAAGTTTCTGAAGAAAGTACTTTATTCATGGCTTAAAACAATTCTAAAATTTAGTATGCTTGTCTAGTAACCTTTTAAAAATATACCCTTATTAAAATAGTTTCTCTTATTGTTTTTTTTCAATATCAAAATTATATGTTCAGTTCCAAACTAAGAAAAACCTACTTAACAAAATACAAAAGGGTTATAATGCAATTGAATAACATGCACCATCTGAAAAATGGTTTTACTCAGGTGATAAATTTATTGTGAGAACAATATTTCCAGATATTGTGACCACGATAGCAGATACATACACAATTTGTACTACTTGACTCTTTTTCTGTTTTCACTGCCCCAGTGATGCAGTGGTCTAAGGCAATGGCTTCTGATCATTCGTTCGACAGGGGTCCGGGTTCAAATCCCGGTGAGGCATGGATGTTGTCTTTGTCTTACGGAACTGGCTCTCTCTCCCTTCCCTGGAACCAGTGATCCTAAAAAAGGGACGGGCGATTGCTTATAGCCCTTTGATTTGCTCACGGTGGTCATTAAACCTCCAATGATAAAATATATATATAAAATTATAAAAGTTAAAAAAAAAATACTGTCTTGGGTCTGAGCCTCGGGATCCATGTGGCTCAGTTATGCTGACATTTTGCTTGTGCTTCTTTTTTAAACTTTTAGGCGTATAGGGACTCAGTAATGATTTGCTGCGTATAGCACAATTGAGTGAGGACCAGGAATTCATACTACACATTACATTTTTTAATTCCTCATTTTTCACAGTTCAATGATTTTCAGTTTCTTGTATATATATATATATATATATATACACACACACACACCCAAGAGCAGAGTCAAAGACAAAATTTTACACCTAAGAATTTAAAACCAAATTTGCTTAAAAAACCTGAAGATCATGACTCGCAACGCAGCAGTTGTGAATATTCAAAATTCACATACTATTAAGAAGAGACAGTAGCAAAAAAAAAATATTTAACAGGTACTAAAACAACAAAGAAAAACTCATAAACTAACAGGTATGAGTAAAAAAGAAGATAAATTAAGAGCAACCTGAATGTAGAAAGTGTCGAGATTGCCGAGCTTTGGCTTTATCAAGGACCAGCAAAACTCTGCATTTTCTCACTTCCACAAAGACCTAGTTGGAAATGGGTTTCTGCAAAGCCATAGATGCAAGTTTAAAGCCCACCAAAAAATTTTTAATTATCATAACTTAATCAGAGTTGCATGATAAATCACTTAGTTTTGCATGCATCTTTAAATTTCCTGGCCCAACTCACGCTCGTCATCTGCCACAAAAAACAGAAAAACGATTACAAAAACCACAAGTTGTGAGAGTCTGAATAAATCATAAGATATATATATATGATCAAACGTAGATGAGAATTTAAACATTCAAAATGCAATTTTACCTTGAAAAAATGTAGGCACAGAGAAAAACTATCACACTTTAGAAACACTCCTGTTTTACTTCCCGTTTGACACAACCATGACTGAAAGTTACAAGAATTAGAAAATAAATTTAATTTAATGAAATAAGTGAATAAATCATACTTTCTTACTCTGTTGTGTAAGGCATCATTATGAAGAAAGAAAAATATTGGTTTATAAAACTTGATTGTTTAAGTAAAGGAGGCCCACAATAACATAGCTGATTAATATTTTTGTTTATCATTTTTCCTTGTTATACTTTTAAAACATAATTTAAATCTAAAAAGCTTAATAAAAATATCTGAATACAAATACATGTGTGCAATTACTTAGACATTTACCCTTCATGGGGCACGTAAACAAATATTTACAAAGTGAAGTAACTGTTCCTTAACTGACATTTTGATCAAGGAAAAAAATGCCACCATTTGCAGTTTCTTTTGTACCTTACAGTCTGCTCATTACTTTCTAGTGCTAGGACTGTATTTTTTTTCAACTACTCGGTTGAAAAAATACAGGGTGTTTTGAATGGATCTATACAACTATGCGTATCTGGAATAACTGTGGAATGAGGTGGCCATGCTACTGGCTCACCTCTACCAATCCACCCATCTGGAAAACAGGTGTTTGGGTACGCCATCAAATGACAAATATAACAGCCCGTTTCAACAAAATTATTGTGGCACACACACAGAATGTACCCCTATTCAGAGGTTATTTGCCATATTGTGTGCGAAAATTCCTTTGAACTTTGTGTCGCAGACATTGTTTCCTCAAACCAAAACACACAACATGCTTGCTCTGCACCTTCGAAAGTAACCATTTCGCAAGCGTTTGTTGTGGAACAAGCAAATGTTCTGAGGAAATTGGACAATTCCGTTGGAATAAATATTCCATAATATGGTCTGCCAAGTACATTTTGTGGTTGCCCTGTGTTAACTGATGCTTAAGGGGACGCCAATTGCTCTCTACTCCTTGTGTATGCGCCCCTGTGATGGGATCAATGAAGTTGAGGGAGTGGTTGACTGTGAAATGTGCGTAGCCAGAGCGCCATCTATCGGAGCTTGCCACTTTCGAAAGGTTAGCCAAAAAAAAAGCTTGTCCTTAATGTACTAGCTCTGAAAAAGGGAACCATTGATTTTTGTGTATAATGGGGGGGGGCGTCTCTGTATTTATACTTAGTGGGCAATCAGACTATGAAGTTAGAGTTCACTGTAAACTGAGCCCTGTGGCACAGATTTGGGCGAGGGGGTAGAGGTCTGACGGGCGGGGTCAGGCCTTTTTGTAGTTTAGAGAACAAAGCAATGGGCTGGGCCAAGTCGACCCATTCTTTTTATCGCAATGGCAAAGAAGAAAAAAATTCCTGGATTTCCTGGTGTGTTAAACTGTTTCGAAGGTTTTATTTACTTCCATGACAGCCCAGGGCGTCGTAAGAAAAGCAACAAGAAGCATGCACAGTGTTTTCACTAATCTAAAATTAAGATGGTAAAACCATTTTGGGGCTTGTTGACAGCAAAAAGATTTGCCGCACTCCATGAGTGTTGTGTAGAATGGGGGGGGCAGAGGGTGTTTTTCTATGACAGCGGGACGACACGATTTTTTCTCATATCCAAAATCTGATCTTTTGTAGTGTTACAGCTTACTAGTTCAGAGAAATGGATATTCTGAATGCGTTTAGTCTTCCTTTTTCTCTCTTTTTAAAGTTTATGGCTGTCTACTTTCCTTGAAAAAGCCATCTAGTTGATGTGCGAAAGCTTGTAAACTTTGATTTATATTCTAAACCAAGAAATTTGGATCTCTAGTACTATTTTAATTGTAATTGGTGTACAGTTCCTTGTTATTAATTAGTTATATTTTTTGGTAATTGTTAAAGTTTAGTTAATATTTTTAGGCTTACTACATTCAACCTAAAATTTTCAATAATATCCCATTTCATTACTTAATTTTCACATTTTCATAAAATACAATAGAAAAACAAAATAATACCAAATGGCACATCACAAGCCGAGCCAAGCCTAAATAAGAGAAGCAATTGATGGGCCCGGGCTGAATGTCTGATATTTGAAACGGGCTGGGCCTTGAATGCCAGTGTTTGGGCCAGGCTCACCAAATTAGGCCCTTGCAGACCTCTAGAGGAGGGGTATTTTTGTCCACGTCTGGTGGTGCCCTAGGAAAATCAAATCCTATTTCTAGATGAAATTGACCCAGGAACCTCCGATATGGTATCCTAGTGCCTTAACTATGTATTATAAAGATTTGTCCACGTGCAAATTTGAATAGTTAGAGCAATCTGTTCCTTTTTATAATGTAAACTTAGCAGGGGTCGCACTGCCGATTGCCATCTTAGTAATTTGCGCAAAACGTAATAATTTTGGTGATGGAAAAAACATTTGGTCATTACCGTTTCATTATGTTATAACACTTTGGTGAAAAAAAAATTGAATTTGGAGACTAAATTGGCAAAAACTTTAGAAAAGCCAGTGCAACCCGTGCTTAGTATTAACATAGTTGCTATATATGTATATCCATACTTGACATATCCTAGGTGCCATGCACTTAGATTTTTGTCCCTGGCAGCAAATATTTTTTATTTCAGACTTTACAATTTCTAATAAATAATGTAATTTGTGTTGCATAATTTGCAGATTATCTGTTGAGAAGTTATAAATTTAGGTACTCCAAATACTGGTAGAGTAAAATAATTTTAAAAAAAATTGGTACAGCATTTAAAAAAATCTGTGAAGGTATTGTCAGGAGAGGTGTGATTGGTAAAGTACCAAAAATGTAACAGGAAAAACGTAACACAAACGCCGCAATAGAGGACCACCAAGAGATGTAATATTTTTTTTACTTACAAGCATTCTGACATAAAATATGATGCAACGAAGTCTATATATTTGTGCATGTTTGAGTCTATGTGTTGTGAGCAGCACACAGAGCTATTCCATGGCACTTAACCATTTTGCATATCAAATTCTCATTTATTTTTATTTTTTTTTGTTATTTTGAGACATATATATATATATAAAAAAAAAAGAGCAAAGCTGAAAACTAAGGAAAAACTTTTGAATTTAAAACGAAAGTTGCAAAATAACCTGAAGATCAAAACGCGCAATGCAGCAGTTATGAAAATTCAGAATTCACATTCTATTAAGAAGAGACCTAAGCAAAAAAAAAATATATATTTTTGACTAAGATAAATACTACAGATTTATTAGGTCTAACTAATGAACTACAGTAATGCTGCAAAACCCAGGGATATGAGTTCCTTTGTTTATTTAAAAGTAACTCAAAAGTACTTAAAAATTGTTTACTTTTTTATAAGCTGATAGTTTTTTCCTTCATCTTTGGACTTCTGAGTCAGTCATCCTGTGAATCGTGGCTTTCCTGCCGAAATTTATGGTTCATGATTAACACGACAGATGGTGGCACATTTTCTATGGATTATATGTCACATTTGTTTTCACAGCCTTGTGTATTATACACCACCGTTGATCTTAGAAAGAAACTTTTTGTGTGAATGTTGTGGTCTGCAGGTTGCACAAATGTAAAAGTACAGTACTTTGAATTAATATGTACAAAATATGACTTCTGCAAATAGTATTTTAATAAAATCAAAATCTAAAATTTTAATTTATTGAGATCAGCAATGGATGAGTGGGAAAACAAAATTATGAAGTAAATTGGAACTTTGTTTTGCAGTAAATGCTTTGGGTTAAAAAAAGGAAATTGACAACAGATGTAGTTATTAGTTTTTGGCCCAGCATCATCAACAGACATCGTGCATTATTTTTTAAATTTGACTTCATTCATCTGGCTTTTAGATCTGAAACATATTTGTCAAGTGCTGTATGTATATATATATCATCATCATCATCATCATTGGCAACCATTATCAATCCACTGCTGGACGAAGGTCTCCCCAAGTTTCCTCCCCAACGGTCTGTCTTGTGCCAGTCTCCTCCATGTCACCCCTGCATACTTTCGAATTTCATCCACCCATCTCCCATGTGGTCTTCTTCTGGGTCTTTTTCTGTCCCTTGGAATCCAATCTAAAATTTCGGCTGTCCATCGATGATCTGTCCTTCTGGCAGTATGTCCAGCCCATTGCCATTTCAGGGATTTAACTCTGGTCATGATGTCTTCCACTCTTGTCATTTTTCGGATCCACGAGTTCCTCTTCTTATCTCTCCTGGTTACACGAAGCATGCACCTCTCCATGCTTCTTTGAGTTGTCAGCAGTCTTTATATATCTCTTTTAGTTAAGGTCCACGTCTCTGCACCATACGTAAGCACTGGAAGGATGCATTGATCAAACACTTTTCTTTTAAGACATAATGGCATATTGCTCTTGAAAATTATGCTGTTTCTTCCAAAAGCTCTCCAGGCAAGTTTTGTACGCCGATTAATTTCTTCATAAATGTGACCCTCACTTGATATCTGCTGTCCAAGATAAACGTACGTGTCTGTTATCTCCAGCTTTTCTCCATCAATCAATAAATCTTCATTTCTTGTAAAAGCATTGAACATCACTTTTGTCTTCTGAAAGTTAATTTTTAATCCCACTTCTTTACTCTTGTCAGCAAGTTCCTGGATCATACTCTGCAGCTCTGATGGGGAAGTTGCAAAAATGACTACGTCATCAGCAAAACGAAGGTATATATATATATCTGAATTGTAGTTAAAAAATTCTATACATACCTCAGTAAAATACAGGGGTAGGCATTCAAATTTTAGTATATCGAGTAGTCTACATTTGCATTAGACTACTACACAATCACGGGCCACAGAAATTAGCTCCACTGTTACACTTTGTGCAGTGCATTTGTTAGAATGATATAATTAAGGTGGTGTTATGTCTTTTTTAAACAAAAAAAAAGCTGTTCTTTTTTTCAAATAACAGCATGCCCCCAAAACATCATGTTAAATTGGAGAGCTCTAAAGCACGAATTGGGGACATTTGCACATCAAAACATTTGGCATACACAGCCTGATGCTTCCACATGCCTCAGGTTTTTTTTTTCCATTTTATGTATTTGTTTGTAATAGTTCTATTTAAAAAATAAAAATAAAAACAACTTCGAATTGCGTTTGGCCATATTTTTTGACATTCTTTAGCTGCAAAGTAGTTTGTTTTCCCTTTAATAGTAACTGATATAGATTTGTGAACTATCAGTTATATCCTCAGGGCGGCACCCTACCTCTGCCAGCCAGGAATAACACCTGGAACAGGTGGAAAGCTCTTGAAATAAAATTATTGGTGAATAACATAGTTCAGTAATATTTTTTTAAAATGTGCAGCAGAAGATAAGCAGCAGGCTGATGGCTAAAACCAAACTGTTCTATTATCATTCGGTATTTCCTTTGTGTAAAAGAACTTTCATTTCTATTTATAAAAAACAGGTAGCTATTAGTTTCCTTTAACGGCTTTGTGTAATTTACCGGAATTTCTTTATAAAACCCATGTTTTCCCATTATTTGTGGCCATATAATAGCACATGTTTCTGCAGAGCACACACTTTTGGTGTTTAAAATTGTCAAAATGAAATTTGAAAATTGGTACCTACACGCAGCGGCAACCATAATTTGCTATATAGCACATCAAGTTGTTTTCATGGCATAGGTGTCTTCTGCTACATGGAACTTCTGGTTACCAACTGATAAGCAGTGTATGGGTAAAACTCGAAGCTCCATGTTATTGCAGCAATTTCCACGAACAACCTTGGCAAGATGGCATAATGAAGCAGAATTTCGAAAAGCTCAAAACAAAATGTAGCTGAATATACAGCCCACAAAATACGAAGCTTTTGGTGGGAAGCGAAAATCGCCCAGTCAAACTGCGCCACATAATATCGCAAATCAAAAGACTTGAAGATGATCTTTTGCACAGCAAGAATTCCCAAAGCAACCAGAACTTCCAGTATTTCATTACAGTCCCACGCCCTTTCTGCAGTCGAAAGGAAATATTTACTGATTTTTAAAAGCATTGATCCTATCTTATTTAAACTTCGCAAGATCTATTCGTAAAGTAGAACAGACACGCGTGGCAAAAAGATGAATATATAGATTAATATTCAGCTGGGAGAAACAATCCATTTTCCTGTGACCTTTGGTAGTTGAATGCTCTTTCGCTGCCCTGGTGGCGCAGTGGTCTAAGCAATGGTTTCTGATCATTCGTCCGACTTGGGTCAGAGTTCAAATCCTGATTAAGCATGGATGTTGAGTTTCTTATGGCACTGGCTCTCTCCCTTCCCTGGAACCAGTGGTCCTAAATTAAGGAAGTGCGACTGCATATAGCCCATTGAGTTGCTCACAGTGGTTGTTAAACCTCCAATCAAAATAAAATTAAAGAAAAAAAAAACTCTTTCTGCTCAGCTGTAATATGACAGCGTGCGGCTCAGAGGTTTACGCATCCACAGCTGATCGGTTGGCAACCAGCAATTGAATTGCCAAGAATTACCTGTGCTGTGAAAACAACTTTACGTGCTATTGCAAATGGTGGTTGCCGAAGCATCGCAGTGGGTAAGTACAGATTTTCTTTCATTTTGCAACCAAATTTAAACTCCAAAAGTGCATGCTCTGCAGAAACATAGTATCATGAGATCACAAATAATGGGAAAACATGAGTTTTATAAAGAAATTCAGATAAATTATATGGAGCTGCTAAAGGAAGCTAGCACTAAAAAATGTTACGACAGCATTGAAATTTTTTCTAAGTACATAGCATAAAATTTACAGCTGTCCCAGTGACGCAGTAGGCTTAGCGCTGGCTTCTGACCATTCGTCCACAATGAGTGCAAGTTCAAATCCCAGTATGGCATGGATGTTGTGTTTATTTTACAGTACTGGCTTCCTTTCCTGGAACCAGTGGCCCGAAATTATGTAGCTCATAGCCCATTAAGTTGCTCATGGAAAAGTTGCTCACATTTACTGCTTATTCAACTTTCTCATGGTAGTTGTTAAACCTCCAAACAAACAAAATTCTTACGAAGCATGCATGCAAGAATTGATACATTAAATTACGTGTTACATTGAGATTCAGAAGTCCAGCCAAAAACTGCTACCTAATTTCTGGATGAGAAGAAAAGTTATAGTTTTACGTAAATAACAACTCTCCAACAGGACCAGTAAAAGAAGTAGTTTAGTGGTCCTGTGCAGTATTTATTTACTAATGCCAACAACAGATCATTAGCAAATCCAAAGTTCAAACCTCTGATAGCCTCATGCATATGTAACTGAATATGTATAAATTTCCTTCTATCAAAAAGTGTCAAAATTATTTAAAATCAATTTTTGTGTCAAAATTATTGTAAATGGTGCTTTAAAATAAGTTCCATGGTGGAAGCTTTATTTTTAAAGCATCATTTACAATAGATATTTCTCTTTCTTGTGAGATGTATCTAATGCATAAAAAGCTAAGATAAAGAACACTAAGAAAAATACCTTGTAGGATATTTTTGTCAACTTTTAACAGCTTTTTAATTCTTATGTTTAAGATTCTTGTTTTAATCCATTTCAGAAGAAACTTGTACTCTCACCCAACACTCATGCTCAGCATTGATCAAAAAATAATAGACAGAATTTCAAGTTCTGAAAAGGAATTTGCTATGCTGCTGCCAACTTGGAATTCATTTAGAGGTGAGGCTTCAACTTAGTTTTGAATTGTTAGTTTTGTGTGCATGGTTAGTTTAGTGCTCATCTTATTATAGAATGAATAGTTCATTGCCAACTTCATATGAAATTGTTTTCGGAACTTTTGTTTAAATAAAATATGTTCAAGGTCGTTTGGAAAATTAAGTCTAAAAAGTCTATTATCCTTCTTGCAAAATTGCAATAAATAAAACTAAAATAGCTCTGACGTTTAAAAAAAAAGAAAAAAGCGAAGATCATTCAGCATTTTTTCAAAAAACGGTATCTCTTGTTCCTGTAGAGAAAGCCAAGACGAGCAAAGGTTTTGGTGTGGAAATAAAATTCCATTATAATGTAAACACTAAGTTGGCTTCAAACTTGTGTAGTGAGCAAACAGCATTTTCATCTAGGTTGGCAATCAGATTGCAGAAATATATGCTCTATGCACACTGATGTGTACATCAGTTGTGGAACCGGTACTAAAATTTCTCGTAGTTTTATACAGTGAAGCTGCTAGCAAATTTATTTTGCAAGTAATGTGTGTGTGGGGGGGGGGGCTTGAGTTTTAAAAATGTTCTAAAATTCCATTTAGTGAACAGGTTTTCTGTGTTTAAGTTCTGCCCATTTTATTTTTATTTCTTATACTCAAAATTGGTAATAGATTTTGCTGATGAAAACATTTTACAGTGTGTTCAGAAAAGTTATTTCTGATGAGTCTGAAAAACGTTTTGTGCTTCAAGACCCCCCCTCCCCCCAAAAAAATTCTTCAAAATCTTATCTGTAAAATTCTCTTAGATAATATTGTTGTATTTTATATAGGTTTGAAGTCTTGGAAATGTACGTTATCTATGTTTTCTAACAGTACTGTTATACAAATATATTAAATTACTTAAATTGAGAATGGTCTCAATGAAATTGACTGAAGATTTCAATGAATGTTAATAAGACTAATTCTGTAACTGTTAAAGTTAAAATCTTTAATAAAGACTGGCTTTATAGTATTAAAAATTTTCACATGTTTAAAAGAGTGTAATAATCAGCTGTTTGATAGTATCGACAAAGCTTGTTCTGTATTGTGTGGGGGAAGACATTCCACGTTAGGATTTTTCTGTACAGCAATATTTTGTAATATTACAAATACTGTGCAACTTTTTCACTAAGAAGAGCTTTCAGTGTGTTAAATATCCTCTCAGTAGGCAAAACATTAGAGATAAGGGTGATGGGCAGTTGACGTAGGCATCCATCGTGCGAAGTGAAGCAGTTCCAAACCAAACACAGGTAATAAATAGGTGGTCAGCGGGGCTTCTCAACAGTGTGTTGGAATTGATGAACGTGGGTAAATGCGTAGGTCTAAGCGCTGGCTTATGATCATTCGTCCGTGAAGGGTCCGGGTTCGAATCCCGGTGAGGCATGGATGTTGTGTTTGTCTTACGGCACTGGCTCTCTCCTTTCCCTGGAACCAGTGACCCTAAATTAGGGATTTTTTTTTCATTGGAGGTTTAACGACCACCGTGAGCAACTCAATGGGCTATAAGCAGTCGCCCGTCCCTAATTTAGGGTCACTGGTTCCAGGGAAGGGAGAGAGCCAGTGCCGTAAGACAAACACAGCATCCATGCCTGACCGGGATTCGAACCCGGACCCCTTACGGACGAATGATCAGAGGCCAACGCCTTAGACCACTGCGCCACCGGGGCGGCTAAACTAGGGATGGACGACTGCTTATAGCCCATTGAGTTGCTCACGGTGGTCGTTAAACTTTCAATCACCAAAAAAAGAAAAAAGTGGGTAAATGAGGTGATGTTTGGCTCATACATACTGACCGGTTAATGATTTAAAAGCAAATCACATCCAGGTTAAATATCGAAGGCCCAAGCATTATGAGTAAGCAAATGGTATGGCGCATGCCCTGGGCTACAGCAGGAAGGCCAAGCAATGGTGTAAAAACAGGAACTCCAGCTAAAGAAACACAAGGGCCTTAGATGTGCTGTACTAGCAATGAGCTTTTGTTGTGATGGAAACTGTCTAGATGTCAATCCCAATGATCGACAAAAATGTAAATTCGTAAACTGGAAATTAAAGTTGGCAGTGAAATGTATAAAAGCTGCCCCGGTGGCGCAGTGGTCTAAGCGATGGCCTCTGGTCATTCATCCAAAAGAGGTTCGGGTTCGAATCCCGATGAGGCGTGGATGTTGTGTTTGTCTTACAGCACTGGCTCTCTCCCTTCCCTGGAACCAGTGACCCTAAATTAGGGACAGGCGACTGTTTATAGCCCATTGAGTTGCTCATGATAGTCGTTAAACCTCCAATCAAAAAAAAAATATATTATAAAATGCAATCTGCATTTTTATTTAAATAAGCACAGTAATTATTTTGTTGAATTTCTTACATCATAAGACTAGTAATTTACAATTCATGTTATTTGCTCAATGATTATTGATTGAATTTTATGACAATATAAGTGATTTATTGATTGCTTTGCATTGGAAAATATCGTCAATGCATACATTAGCTTAATAATAAAATGATATTCAAAACATGTTGTAAAAATATTTTTCATGAAAAAGGACGTTAATTTTCTATTACAGTATATTGGATGGAGACCCTAGTCGTGCCAAGTGCCAAATTTGTCACCAACCTATATTTCATAATCTATAGACTCAATAATGATTTTCAGAATTTCGTGTGATTTTTGTAAGCATTATACTGTATATACACATTTAGGTTAAAAAAATGGGGGGGGGACTAATGTATGCAATGTAGGGTTAAAAACCTTTTAACAGATGCTCTGTGGATCATATGACAAAAATCATGGTATTTAGTGCACATTACAGAACTTTAAAAAAAACGAATGTGAGTGCCAGTTTTCTAGGCACCTGGGATTTGTCAAGCCCTGGGACCTAGAGAGGGGATTATTTTAGGTGAAATTTCCAAGAAAATTTTCAACGATGACTGCAAAGTAATCTGGAAAAAGTGTTCCTTGCACACTGGAAGGTCAGGTTTAACTCACTGGGTCTTTGTGGGGCCGTGATGACATTGTACTTGTGTAATAGTGAATTCGATTCTATGTTTTAGAATTTTTATTTTGAAATGTTAAAAAATACACCGCCTGGACCATTCTGACCATATCGTCTGACTGTGTTGGGAGCAGTGAACACGTGACTGCACTGCCACACGGCAGAGTGGCTCTGGGCGGACCAGGGGGACCACTGGTAGAGAGGATCGACGAATCATGCGCCAGGTACAAATGGATTCCACGGGGACCCGGTCCGCTATACAGCCAAATGTAGCTGCTCCTGTGTGCCCCCCCCCCACACACACACATTTCTTGAAAAAATTGCTGGTGGTATTGGCAATTTTGGAATGGTTTTGGCAAGCAGTGCACCACATAATAGTCTTGTCATAATTTGACATTAGCCAATTAAATGTTTTTATCCAAGATTCCTGAACTGTCCAACGGTGTTTCTTTGCGTACACTTTATCATAGTCCGCTTGCGTAAGTTTCAATTCTGCCAACGACACAGATTCAGATTCTGAAATTACATCACTCAACAATGCAGAAGACGAATTTGTAACAACCGCTGACAGATCGGAAATTCCACATAATAGCTTGCTATGAGATATGCTCTCCTTGCTGGATTCCCCCCCCCCCCCAATCGTATCCATTTATAAATAAAACTTATATCCGCAGCTAACACAAACTACTGTTCTCTCAGACAAACTAGGTAAGTTATCGGTGTCTGTAATTTTTGCTCTTCTCCCGGGAAAGTGTACAGGCTCATTCTTAAATCTTAAACGAAACTTAGGCTTTGTTTCAGTAGTACCGCTGTTCTTTGTGTGTGTGTGTGGGGGGGGGGGCTTCCATTATTTCTCCTCCCTCACTCGCGCAAGTTGTATCAGAGACCCAACCCCACCCGGGGCTGTGCAATAAATATTCTGTGGTCACTTCCTCCTCATAAAGCACGGCTTTTTTGCCCATCAGTCTGCATCCTCCTGTTTCAGGGCAGTTTACGCATTTTGTCACTAAACACCGGAGGCTAGTTTCAATCCAGGCATGCACCCTGTCGTTAACTGTAAACGCCATCTGGAGCAAAACTACGTATGGCCCCAATTTCTGGATGTAGAGTATAATATAATTGAAGAAGCACTTCCTCCCATAATAATAAAACAAATTCTGGTGATTTTTGCAGTAAAATGAAAAACACGCGACGACTGTCTTTTTTTTTTTTCTTTCTAGAGTAGAAAATTCTCCATTCCAAACTTTTTTTTTTCTTTGAACCTAGTTGCCCAACCGACCGGGCTACTAGATTTCATTTTACTTACCCAGGCCAATAATTTACATGCCTCGGGCATCTCTGGCATGGTATTTTTCAAGCCCTGCTAGTATATGGATCATTGACGTGCCAGCGATGTGTGGATGAGATCCTACCACCCCATGTGCTCCCATTCCTGGCGGGGATTCCAGGTCGGACTGCGTGCCACAGATCCCTCTGTAATTGTCCTGCAGCTCTGTTTTTGCCATTTGTATCCATCTGTATCATTAATTCCATAAAATTTCAGTTCAATGCGATGTTTTCTTCTAAGTGCACAAATTTCATTGTCCGTGAGTGTAGTTGCAAGGGTATTGTATTCCTGAGATTTTCATATTTTTTGTCTTTCTTTAGTATATAATTGGGCATAAACATTTAAATATTTGTTAATTGACCTTGATAAACAAATTCATTTTGTTATCAAGTGTGCAGCTCAGATTGCAATGCTTATACATTTGGTAATGTTTTATGTGCTATATTTCCTAGATGTAAGCATTTAGATATAAAATAAATGAATATATATATATATATTTATATGTTTCCTAAACTTGATACTTTTTTTTGTATAGGTGCCTTCTCAACATCAACCCTGAGCATGGAATCAAAATTGAGAGATAAAATGACCCATACAGTCCAAACATTCTTTTGTTAATGAATGAATGACTGACTTTGAGTGGACAAAACAATAAAAAAAAACAAATATTTCAACTATGTACCACAATTTCTTTACCACTTATTTAATAAAAACGTTATTTGTAAAAGATAGTCTATTTCATGTTTAATATCTAGTCTGCTTAGTTACTGATGTTATACGACTTTTCTAAAAGAGAAACTATTTTGAATCTGTGGTCTACATCTTTATTGTGGGAATAAAAACATACCTTTGACAGCAATAAAAAGCAATTATCTTTGCTGATTTCTTGGGCCTTTCAGCATTGTCACCTTTTTAAAATTGTAACCAATCAATATAAAAGTAATTTTTAATGCATAATCCTTTGAACAAGCTGTACTGATGACAGGTTGAAATTCTGGAATTCTACTGTGCCTCGTGGTATAATGGTTTGGATGGTAATCACAAAATTTATGATTTGGTGATGAAAATTCAAAAGTATTTCTCAGTAAAGAGCCATTTTTAAAAATAATAAAGTAGCCCTTTTATTGCTCTTTATGAATGACAGTATATAAATAAGAAAACACAGCTAAACATCTTATTTTGTAAAGAGGGAAACCATTGGGACAATTTTTTAAAATATTTTCTTTAACTTTATGTGGCAGTAAAATATGTATGAGGCTCTTATAGCCATGCCTATGTGGCTTTCTTGAAAAGCTCTTTATCTTTGAAACATTCTGAAAGGTAAGTTGTGGCAAGGTCTGGAGAATAGAAAGGATGAAGTCCCTATTACCATAAAACAGCCTGTATTATGTTGTCGAGGGCCAACAATTCCCTATCATTCCCGTGTTATTTTGTGAAGAGGGAAACCATGTTCAGGCTGCCAAATTGTAATGCAATACTGACCAGATATGTCTATTATCTTGTGTTATTGCATCATGCTGTGACTGTGGTCTATGTAGCAAGTTAGATACTTCTAACATTTCAGATGTAATCAATGATCATCCTTGGGCAGCTCAATATTCGTTTGTGCTTTCCCTCCATGTTGTTGTCTGAAAATCTGAGCTTCAGCTGTTTTTCAACCTTTGTGTTTTTTCACACCTCGCCACACTGACTGCAGTTGTTCTCGGAGAACACATTTTTATTGCTTTTATATCACACATATCCTACTTTATAAGACCACTTTCACTGAATCATGTTCAGAACTGACTGATGCTGAATTTGCCAGCACACAAAACAAGTAAGCTTATAAGTAGCATATGTTTAATATAAGCACAATAAAACAAGTGCGTATTCATTGTTATACATTATCATTAAAGTTTTTTGTGAGCACACTGTTTACTTCACCTGTTTCACAAGTGTTTGTATTAAAATAACACATTATATAAAGCAAGTTTTACTATTCATTCAGCTGAAGATGCGTTCTTCCCTTATGTGGAACAAGGTCACAGGATTATTAACCTAGCTATCAGATATGCCTGAATTGCCTGTTTTTTACTGTTCAATATGTAATATCATGTACGAAAACTTAGAAATTATGTCACCCTGGATTGAGATGTAATATTCAAGTTTTCTGATGTGATATTACATATTGAACAGTAAAAAATCACACGATTCAGGCATATCTGATTGCTAGGTTAATAATCTTAAAACTAAGATTTACAGTTTGACTGTTTCTTCTCTCTGTAAACAACAGTATAAAACTGTAAGAATTACTGTTTGTAATTCTTTCTTCACAGTTCTTTTCTGTAAATAATACAGTACAAAACAAAGCTGTAAAAATAACAGTTCCTGACTGTTCCTTCCCATAAAAAATACGGTACAAAACTGTAAAAACTACAGTTGTTTCCGTAAATAATACAGTACAAAACTGTAAAAATAACGGTTTCTGACTGTCCTTCACAGTTGTTTTCTGTAAATAATGCAGTACAAAACTGTAAAAATAACGGTTTCTGACTGTTCCTTCACAGTTTTTTTCGTAAATAATACAGTACAAAACTGTAAAAATAACGGTTCCAGACTGTTCCTTCGCAGTTGTTTTCCGTAATTAATACAGTACAAAACTGTTTTTTACAGTCAAAGGATGGCAACCTTGTTAACGGTCCAAAACTGTGAAATTTACGATAAATTTTTATTACAGTGTATGTACATATAATACCTAATTTATAATATCCCTGTACTTTCCATTAAAGAATGCGACTCTCTTTGATGTCTGCAATCAGGTAGCATTTGAAACGCATCACACGATAAGAGGATTTGCATCAAGAAGAATAAATAGTTTTTGGAATTCATTGACTGATTCAGAGAGATTGAACGATTAATGTCTTTTTGAACATTTGCAATTAGACTACAGCTTTTTCACTAGGATTTAAAAAAAATTCAAATAAATAGCCATTCATCTTTCTAGATATTTAAGAAAAACATTGTATTTTTCTGCTTTAGCAACCCAGTTGAAGATTTTTTGTTGTTGATAACCTAAAATAATTCTATTGCCCACAAAAATGTTCCACAGAACTCAAAACGCGTTTAATTAACCTAAATACTGTGTGAAATCATTAAACGATACACTGTATACGGTAGGCAACTGTCATATCTGAAAAGTGACTGAATTTGTTGAAACTCTCGCTCAACGTACAAACTGTAATAAGAGTATTAAAAGAAATCCGTCTTGTTGCACGATGATATTTATTCAGCTAAAAAACAAAATCTATATACAGGTTAAAAAACACATGAGCACTTATGGTATTTTAGGTCGTCTTATCGTAGTCGCTGATGGGCACAAAAATGTCTCATGGAACTATTTTTGCTTCATAATTTTACATTCATGGAACTTTCCATATAGGTTACCTTTTTGGTTGTTGTTACTTATTGACAGTGATACTTTTGCATTATAATATTATTCTCAACATAAGGTGTTTCAGAACACCAAGAATCAAAATATTTCCTCTTTATACACAGACCAAAATATGAATAGGCACAATGGTGTGGGTCACGTAATATGAAACAGGATGTTAGAAAACCAATGTCAGGGAAAGTCATTTGTTTCGAGAACATGATGAAAATGTTTGACTTTCGCGGCTACAATTACAGCGATGTATTTCTATGTTCATCAATGATTTACTTTCTCTTTCTCCTCCTGAGTCATTAAGCACTTCAATTTGTCTCAGTGATATCCACCGCACGGTGCAATTAAAACATCTATTCGAAGACTTTCTCCTACAGCTTTTTGAAGCCAGGGCTTTCCTACTTTGTTTTTCAAAATTTCCTAAATTATTTAATATTTATATTTAATTTATACTAAAATTTTCACCAAGAATTTACTGAAATAATTTTATTTAAATTACCAAACTTAAGTATTTAAATGCATATAAAATGACATATTTTGCTTCAAGTTAGTAAAAATTGTATATCTTCTAAGATTATAATAACCTGGAAGAAAACTAATGGTAATTGCCAGCACGTTTTAATTTAGACGCATAACTAATACACTGGGATTTGCAATTCACTACAGAAATTAATAGTGCTAGAATTTTAAATACAGTGTTACGAAAAATTCGATTGTGATGTAATTCTGGATACATCACAGCGCAGTTATTGTTACTGTCTGAATAATAATAATGAATTAAACTTACGAAGTGGCAGGAGAGCACTGTGATTATAAAACATAAATGTCCTATCTACTGAAATGAATGGCCTCGTGTTTCCCACATTTGTTAAATACACATAATATTTGATTTCCAAGTGCACATAGTCACATAGAAATCATGTTTCTTCACACAGTATAATATTAAAATCGAATTACGATATTCTCAGTTTGAGCTTCAAAAGTCTAATTTACAGAGCATTTCACTCGATCTCGGCCTCTGAATTTCCCTTATAACTTGCAAACTAATGGACGTAATTCAATGAAATTTGACATGAACCTACCTTGGTTTATATGGAGTATGATACTCTCAGAGTAAGTGTTGAAAGTGGTTGAAATTAGCATCAAGTCATGCCTGCACCCTCCTTTCCAAGTTGCAGACGTTATTCTCCAACACATCGGGAGTCACAGCCTCAACTTCCGGCCGAATGTTATCCTCCAGTTCCATGAGAGTCCCTGACTTTTTGCGATAAACTTTTGCTTTCAGCATACCCCATAGGAAGAAATCCGGAGTGATAAGGCCAGGTGACCTAGGTGAAGAGAGTCAATCAGAACGGACGCGATCTTCAAAGAAGGAAACAATTTAAGCCACGCTGACTTTGGAGGTGAGGCAGGTGACACCATCCTACAGAAAAGAGCAAGCTCAGAGTCATCCAACGGATTCACAAACTTATGGAAGATTTCCATGTAGACCGCTGTATCCACCGATGTATGGGACAAGATTGGGCCAATAATACGGGGTCATGACAGAGCACACCAAACCCGCTTTTTTGTCATGAATAGATGTCTCATCTACGTGCAATAATTCTCACTAGACCAAAAACGGCTATTCTGGGAATTGACGACCCCACTTAGATGGAACCACTCCTTGTCGGAGACCCACGTTTAGTCCAGTATTCCAGGATGTGCACTGACAAACTGCTGAAACCAGTGGTAGTAATTCCGTCTTTTCTGTTAGTCGGGAGGTTTAAATTATTGCGCAAAAGTAACTCGATATGCATGCAGTTTTCCTTTTTTTACAACTCACTGACATGTACATGCGGAAACCCCCATCTCCTGCGACATTTTACGAAAGGACTTCTGTTATGATGACAGCAGTTTGTCAGTCTGTTTTACACTTCTTGTACCGTGGATTCTGCGAGTTTCGGACGTCCACGTGGACATTCAACAACAATCTGTGGTTTCCGGTTTCTTCACCATGAATGGAGGACTTTGCTCTTGGTTTCCGAACCCCAAACTGCTCAATAAATTGTTTTTGGCACCATTTTATCGCCACAGTTTTCAAGTACGTGCTGGCAGTAAAAACGCGCTGTTCCTCTGCGTATCGGATTATACTGTAATTGCTCGTAACACAAATTAACGATGATTGTTAACAATGCCTTAACAACAGCAAAGTCAGATACGTCACACATACCGCTGAGGACGGAGAACACGTAAAAGTCCTTCACTACGCGCAGGAACAACACACGGGACAGCGAATAACGCAGCTATTCGTTACTCTCTAGCCGGTGTATCGCGCCTGCGAGAAATGAAGGCTGACTGCGTGTTCTTTGTCCTTGGCAGTGTGGTGATCATTATTCTCATGCACAAAGGGAGGTCCGGGTGCAATGTCACTGAATTACCTCCATTAGTTTGCAAGTTATAAGGGAAAATCAGTGGCCGAGAGCGAACGATACACCTTGTATAAATATAATGAAAAGCATTGCGTAAAGGAAATTTTTACGCCTCGCCGAATTAGGATTTTTTCTTTTCAAATTCATCTAATACACTTATCTCAAAAAAATAAAGAAAAATGTATTTGGATAGAAATAAGTAGGGATCATGTTTCACTACGTGTCATATAACATGATTTCTTACAAGCCAAACTCCTATTCTGTTACTATTTCGAATGCTAACCAGTACAAATACGTCGAATTGTAATTTGCAAAACATGCTCTTTTTAGCTTTCAGTGTTTAACTATTATATCCTTATATATTAAAAAATCAGAATGATGTTTTCATATATAAGGACGTAAGTTCCCAGTTCAGAACAAAACATGCTACAAGAATTTGTCAGGTTCATGTAACCTCAGATACCTAACGATGAGAGGATTAAGACCAAAAAATCTCCGATTGTGGCTATATGCATATATACCCTAAAAAGGGAATTATCTCCAAGAAGTTCCCGGAACAAAACATGCTACAAGCATTTGTCAGGCACATGTAGCTTCAGATACTTAACGATGCGAGGATTAAGACCGATACATCTACGATAGGGGCTATATGCATATATATCCGAAAAAGTGAATTATCACTTGGGTTTTTATCTTCAAATATCTGTTGGGTTTCTTCAAACAGACACCCAACCCAAGTGGATCGCGAAAACTTCGAACTCCATGCAGAAATCCAGATCTAGATTCAGACAACTGCGTTCGCGATTTACGAAGACCAGATGTTTAAGAGCACGTTTCAACGCTCTTCTAATTAAAATTTCCTATCTGAAAGCTCTTTTAACTTTTCCCCGTTATGGAGTTAAAAGCATAAGTCAGTTAGTTGTTACTTTACTGCCATAATTCTGGTTCATCGACAAAGAAAGCTTGAAGTGGGCGCCCTGCTGTTATGCTTCCTGCGGAACAGCTAGAGGAAGGAGGCTGGCACAGTCATTTGCATACTGCTGCGATTGTACCCAATAGATGCAAGCACCTCTGGCATTCCCACTGGTAAATTCTTTCCGTTGCAAAATTATTCTCATTTACATTTCGGAAAACTTCGTTAGCTTCTTACCTACATTTTTAAATTACAGTTTCTATCTCCTTAAGTTCATCGTTACTAAAATCTCTTGTTAACAAATTCAATGTCAATTCAAATGCTATCCGTGCAGATATTAATGCTACTAATCATCCAAATAAATAAGCAATGGTATTATTTCATATAATAGTTTTTACGAAAAATAAACTAAAAATCATGATCTTGACTTTGTGTGTGAACAGAATTGTTTTAAAAGGGAGACGTTTTTTTACATCCCAATTAAATAAGGCCAGCACAGCAATATTACAGATATTTTCCGTTTACCTCAAACATTTCTACATTCCATTTCAAATAAGGTAGCTCAAAATTTCTGGAATTGTTTACAACGGACACTCCAAGAAATATGGATTATAAATTTCTGGCAGATCATTAGGCATTAATTTGGAAAATTTACTTTGTGAAAATAATTATCTCCTATGCTTTGAATGAGACATATCAAAGGTTCCAGTCGTGTGTATCATCTCAGTACTGAACAAACGTATTAAGCCCGTAGTCTATTATTTTTCACTTTCTTTGTTATTTGTGGTTGTGGCCATGTTTTCAAAATTTAAGAGAACCACCTTCGTTCAGTCACTCACTTCCAAACCGATCCATTTTTAGATAATATTGTCGCAGTAGCAAATAGGAATTAAACACCTTGTAAATTTTTAGTGTGCTGAGCAATACAATTTTGTATTATGCTCAAATCGAAGACTGCACCAACACAAAAGTGCAGGTGATTGAATCCAGTTTGCCGCGTGTAAAATGGGTACACACTGAGACTTTTCGTTCTATAACGTGACAGAGGTACCAAATTTCCGTAATCGCGATCATTTTGCATTGTGTTTAAAGTACAAATAATTGTGTGTTTAGTGGCATTTCTCGTCAAATAAGTTTCAACGTCATCGGCAACGACTGAGATGAAAAAAAACAACAACAGAAAAATGAGATGTTCGGATTTTGCCTAATAGGGATACAAGGAATTATAAAAATATTTCGAATTTTTTTATTTTTCGACTGATTTTGAATTTTAAACATTATTCAAGAGTGAAAGCCTTACACATTTTGGCTTGAGTTAAAATTAGTGTCCTTTACTTTGTGACAAAGCTGTTAAAATATTTTTGCCATTTTCAACTACTAACGTTAGCAGGACAGCTTGCTCTGCTTACGCCTGTCTGAAGTCGAAATATCGAAACAAACTTGATGCCGAACCAGGTCTGAGATTATTTGCATCTGTGTTATCTCGAACCGAACATTGATGCACTCTGTTCTACAAAACAAGCCCAGAAACACCGTGGATTTTTAATTTACTTTGATTCGAAATATTAATATCATTGTAACTGTCATGCTATATTTATTTGTTACCATTATAAATACTTTAACGTTTGTTTCAGGAATAATATCCACTTACGTCCAGGTTATTTAACCATTAATTTTAATTTTTTAATGCAACAGGTTTTCTTTTGATATTAAGATCTCTTTAGTAGTACAAAATATGTATTCCTGAAAAGTTTTTTTGTAATAAAGTTATAGCACTTTCTATAAAAAGTGTACCTTCCGTGAAAGAAAACGTAAGTACTGGTGGTATTTAATAATATACATACACGTACAAAACAGTTATATTATGTGAACAGAAGTTGGTGAAATGGTTCACCAAAACAATATAATGTTGAACGAGGTTTGAGAATCCAAAAAAGTTGGGAACCGTTGCTACACGCGATATATACATGTATTAACGGTGTTTGTACTAAAGTAGAACTCTTGCTCTCGTTTCTAACACTCAGTCTCCTGAATGGGGTTCTTCCCTTAGAGAAAAATGAAAAGCTGTTTAATGACTTTATTCCAGCCTGGTCATATCCTTTCAGCTGTGGATACAATCATGTCCAATAAATTTTAATAGCTCATTTAAATTTAAATATATATTTTTTTGCAAATAATACTAACAGCTTTTGCATGATTAAAAGAATATCTGCTTTTGACATATATTTTATTTCTGTATGGATATCTTTTTAAAATTTCTTTCCGCGCATGTATTATGACAAAAACATCTTCAGAAAGACATTGAGATCAATTTATTTCTCTACAGCAACACTTTTTCCATAGCTGTCTAGCGTTTTATTTTTGCTAGGAATTGTATCAATTTAGAAATAAGACATGTTCTGAAAATCGAATATGCATTTTTCAAGGTTTCCTCCACCTTTTATGGTTAAGTAAACAAATTTAAGGTTAAGGATGAGAGATATCAAAGTTTGCATAACGCCTTTATTTTGAAAGAACAGATGATAAATGATTTCAACACAAAAAAATTATGAACAAAATTAATTTTCGGAAAACAAATGCCTTAGAATATTTCTTTATGGATACATGATTAGATCCAATTTCAAAAATCTGCTTATCTGATGTGCAAAAATCTGCTTAGGGGGCATGGTTGTCTGAACGCTGACTTCTGACCAATAGTCCTGGTTCGGATGCCAGCGAGCCATTGATGACTTGTATGAGTTCCCTAAAACCAGAGGCCACGAATTTGACACTCGATGGCTGACAGCAAATCAAATACTCTTGGTGGTCGATAAAACCCAAACAAACAAAACATAATAAAATATAATGGAAATATTTATGAGTTTGTTAAGCGCCATGTGGTTAAACAGAAAGAAATATAGCGTTTTTAAATTTCAGTATCTGAAAAGTCGATGACAGGGTTTCTAATGTTCAATTACATAGCAGGCATTAAGAAAACCATTAAGAAAAAAGGTATTTTAGCAGTTTTTCCTTTTTATATTGAAGGTGTTATAAAAATGTAAACATCATATGAAACATTAGCAAATGAAGTTTTGAGCCTTTAATGGCCATTGCTGAATGATTAAATGTTCTCCTTCATATATACGGTAAGTTATAAGTCAATTTCAATTTACGAGATATAGATATGTTTAGTTTTGAAATTGAATGCATTATCACTTGTGCAGATAGTTTTCTCTGTTATGTTAACAGATTAGCCAGCATGACTCGTTCATTTTGGGTGTCATGAAAATAGATGTCTAGATTATGCTACTCAAAAATATTGAAATTAGAAATATCAGTTTCAATGAGGTACTCTTGAAAACTTCTGTTCCTTCTGAAAAGGAGCAATATAGAATCCACAAAATAATTGAAAATTCTGGAAACATAGGAACAAGGTAGGTTTAACAATTCATCGCCAAGATTCATGCGGTTCATTACGTGGAAATCAGTATTCTCATTCTGGTTCAAATAATCTCTAAAAATGTTTAACAATGATGTGGGGATGAAATCACCTACATGCAGCCTATAACATCTAGCACCGCGTCTGAAAGTGGTGGAGTGCACTTTCTCCCCACAAGGTACCCAGAAGAATCCAAAAATGTCTACATTTAAAAGACGAAATTTCCTTTTCTACAAGTCATGAAGCACATAAGAAGGTTCTCAAATGCATCACGCTGACACGTGCACTATTGAGGGAAGAACCACGTACTACAGTAACAACACTCTATTTCGACATCAAGTGTCCTCAACAGGAAACTTCACTGAGGATAATCACAAAGATTCTCTCTTTCAAATTGGTGTGCAAGAAAATTCTATTAATATTAACAGATGTACTACGTTCATGGTCCGATATGCTGGATTCAAGAAAACGTAATTTGTATGGGAGTAAATGTATCTTTGAAAGACAATGAGACCTTAAGAGAATTTCACAGGAAAGAGGGGAGTTCTCGAAATATCCCAAATTAGTGTGGGTGAAATTTAATGATTCCTACTCTAACGTATGACATGAAATCAAGCACAACCAAGGGCATTTTAATTTTAGTGAGACCTGTATATAATAAGCCTAATATAAGACGTTATGATTCACTTCTGCGGTTATTCCTTGAGTACATTAAATTATTGAAATAAATATATATGTAAGATACTATCTGTTAATTTGATCATTTGGAATGGATTGTCAATAATATTAATGTAGTGTTCTGCTAATGATTTTGCTCAAGGCAGTTCATATCAAATGTGCCCACAAAGAAAAAACTGTAAATGTGTAGGTATAATTTTTTATCAAACAACTTCATGAAATCAGATGTTTGATGTTGTATTTAGCTATTACCAATTAAATTAAAAATTACTTGGTAAGGTGCGTTTGTATATGAGTCATGTGTTAAATAGATAATAAAACATGGTGTTCTTTTCATAACTCTTTCCGAAACTCTTAAGACATTAATTAATATTATTGTTTTTAAACCCAACGAAATATTTTGCTCGGATGAAATATAAATATTAGCATGCTTGGTTGGAATGTGATTTGTGAACATCTTTATACATTGGTTAACCAGAATGTGAGAAAGATCATTATGACACATTAGATGCTATTTTGTCTTTTATGCAATGATTATAAAAAATTTAGTGCAGTTTTCGCTTGGCACAGCATGACATCTCGGTAAAATAAGGACCACATCGTGAAAAACTTTGTGCTGGTAAAGCCTGAAGATCAAGTAGCAAAACATATTTTACCCGAAGAACAATCTGTGAAACATGACAACCATGAATTGAAACAGCAGCAAAGCCTGCTGAAAGAGAAAATTTTAAACCATTTAGTAAAAAGTGAGGAACGAGAATGGCTTCCTGTTATTCGCCAAATGTGAAGCAAACAAGTGAAACATATGTTAAGAACTCCAAATGATGCCGTCAACAAAATTCCAACACATACTTTAAAGGAAACAAACCAGCTCATGTACAGTACAGCTGCCATAGTAAATGTGGAACTTGGTTACAAGATACCAAAGAAGAAAGTGCCTGGCACTCCTAAGCGTAAAATTCGGCTAGAAAAGAAAAGAAATAAACTCCGTAGTGACATTAGTAACTTAAAATGGCTGAAAGATGGAAAGCCCTAAAGTAGAAAAATAAAAAATGGACTCTGCAAAAATATACAACCTTGAAATTGTTGAAATCATGGAAGAATTAAAACAACGAGTAACAGATACTGCAAAGAAAATTGAAAGACATGACGGACGCAGTAAACAGTAGAAAAAAAATGCGCAATTTCAGAATCACCAACAAGTATTTTACATATGATTGAAACAAAAGGCAATACAAATAAACATCAGCCGATGTTAGGAAGCTGCCTAGACATTTTGGAAAGAAATTTGGGAAAGCCCAGTTGAACATAATAAAAATACCTTGTGGATCAACGATGTTTGTAAAGATCTGAAAGGAATACACTTGGATAATCTGATGATAACAACTGATATGATAACACATCAAGTAAAGAATGTGAAAGCTTGGAGACCGCTACGTTTGCGCAGTGGTCTAAGCGATGGCTTCTGAACATTCATCCGACAGGTGTCCGGGTTCGGATCCCGGTGAGATATGGATGTTGTGTTTATCTTACGGTACTGGCTGTTTACCTTCACTGTAACAAGTGGCCCCAAATTAAGTACGGGCGACTGCTTATAGCCCATTGAGTTGCTCATAATGGTCGTTAAACCCGCAATCAAAAAAAGTCTGGAGGGCACCTGGGCCAGTTGAGTTGCACGGATTTTATTTAAAGTATCTTAGAAGTCTTCCTCAACGAATAGCTATGCAATTCAGAATTCTGCCACAGAAGATTAGATGACAACAGGTCGCATATTCCTCATAATGAAAGATCAAGAAAAAGCCAGTGAACCTACTAACTGTAGTCCAATTACATGCCTCCCAACAACATTCAAACTTTTCACAAGATTACTAGCAAGATCAATATATGACTACTTACGGGGAATGAATTTCTACCCAATAGAACAGAAGGGGAACTTCAAAAGGTCAAGGGGCGCAAAAGATCAGCTGCTAATTGAAAAAATTGTAATAAAAAACTCCAAAAGAAGAAAAACGAATTTGAATATGGCATGGATAGATTATAGAAAAGCATTTGACTCATTGTCCCACAGCTGGATTAACCCTTGTTTGGAACTATGTGACGTTAGAAAGAACATCTGCATATTCCTCAAAGAAAATATGAAAACCCGGAAAACAGTGCTACATGCATATGGTAAAGATCTCGGGAAGTTAATACTAAGAGAGGCATATTTCAAGAGGATTCTTCGTCACCTTTATTGTTTAATGTCTCTTCAATTGCATTGTCAATAATTTTGAATAAAACAAAAATGGGCTACCACATTTCGGACCAACATGGAGAAATAAACCATTTGCTGTACATGGATGACCTTAAATTGTTAGCAAAACGTTTCGCCGAAGTTGAAACATTGCTGCATACAGTGCAAATAATTAGTGATGGTATACAAATGGAATTTGGATTAGAAAAATGTGCAATACAATCAAGGCGCGGCGGACATGTCCAGAATATAGGTGGAATAGATCTAGAAATGGTAATATATAGCAATCAATGTCAGATAATTAAAATTATAAATTCCTTATAATTCTCGAATCATATAACATCTTACAAACAGCAGTCAAAGGTCTGACTCAGAGTGAGTGTATCAAGAGAGTAAGAACAATGAAAAAACTGAAATTAAAACTAAATGGTGGAAATACAATCAAAGTCATAAATACAACAGAGAAAAAGCAACGAAATATTCCATTTCAATTCTAAAACATGCCTGCGTATCGTTTCTGCAATTATATAATATGAAATCCAAATCGGAGTGTCTTACATGCGTTTGTTATTTCATCTACGACGTTAAATTATGCATGACGGCACGTTATTAAATCCTTAGGTCCAAAAGTACAATATACACTGACGGAAAAAAAACCCAACAGCAAGAACGGGTTGTGTTAGATAAACGACAGTTGGTAGGCGGTGAGAGTACATCTGTAAGATGACGTCTATGCAAATTTCGCGCTCGGCGCATACGTGTGGCGCTAGTAGCGCCCCTCGGAACATGCAAAGCAGGTTTGCTATAAATACGCGCTGTAACGTTCGTGAGCGTTAGTTATCGTTGAGATTCTACGTAGTGTGTTGATGTTAATCAAGAATGCCTTTAAGAAGACGACGAAGCTATTATCAACAGCTCACGGAGTTTGAACGAGGTTGTGTAATAGGGATACGAGAAGGTGGATTTTCTTTCCACAATATTGCAGAACGACTTGGCAGGAATGTAGCCACTGTGCATGATTGTTGGCAGCGGTGGTCAAGGGAAGGTACTTCCTCAAGAAGACCGGGTTCCGGCCGGCCACGTGGCACTACTGAGACAGAAGACCGCCGTGTACGGCATATGGCCGTGGCGCATCGTACTGCGTCTGCGGCAGTAATTCGAGCTGCAGTTGCCACCACAGTGACACAACGAACTGTTACAAATCGGTTACATGAAGGACAGCTCCGAGCCAGATACCCTGTAGCGTGCATTCCACTTACTCCAAACCACTGCCGTTGGCGACGGCAATGGTGTCAAGCTAGAGCTCATTGGATAACGGAGTGGAGATCTGTTGTGTTTTCTGATTAAAGCCGGTTCTGCCTGGGTGCCAGTGATAGCCGTGTGTTGGTTAGAAGGAGGCCAGGTGAGCGCTTGCAACCAACCTGTCTGCGGCCGAGACACACTGGACCTACACCTGGAGTTATGGTCTAGGGAGCAATTTCCTGTGACAGCAGGAGCACTCTCGTGGTTATCCAACGCACCGTGACGGCACAGTTGTACGTCGGTCTGGTGATTCAAACTGTTGTGCTGCCATTTATGAACAGCATTCCAGGGGGTGTTTTCCAACAGGATCACGCTCCCCCGCATACCGCTGTTGTAACCCAACATGCTCTACAGAGTGTCGAAACGTTGCCGTGGCCTGCTAGATCACCAGATCTTTCTCCAATCGAGAACGTATGGGACATCATTGGACGACAACTCCAGCGTCACCCCTAGGAGCATTAACCGTCCCTGTATTGACCGACCAAGTGCAACAGGCATTGAAGTCCATCCCAGAAACTGACATCCAGCACCTGTACAACACAATGCATGAACGTTTGCATGCTTTCATTCAACATTCTGGCGGTTACACCGGTTATTAATGTGCCAGCATTTCACATTTAAAATGGCTCTTCTCGCGCTTACATTAAGCTGTGATCTTGAAATCTTAATCGATTAAATATGTTACCTATACAAATGTATTGCCGCCATTTCATTCCTCTACAACTATTTTTTCTTGTTCTTAACTACGATAGTTAAGAACAAGTGGTTTGTAGCATTATGCATTTAATCTTATATTACGTTGTTGTTGTAGGTGCATTCTGAGTTATAACTGCGTGGCGCTGACAGCGCGATAAATCAAAATGGCTTCTTTGTAAGATGATCGCAGAGAGATCTGTGGTACCACGAGACCAAATCACTATAATGCAGCGTAATTTCAGGAGCGTGTACGGCGGACATCTACCATGTGATCATTAAATCATAACAGTTTGTTATGCAAAGTTGAAGGAGAGAGGAAGTGCTGATGATCAAAAACAAACGTGGCTGACCTGTTGTTAGTGACGAAACTGATGATTCATTGTAAAACATTCGTACACAATCCCTCGAAATCCATCACCAAAGCTTCGTCTGAAGTCAGATTCCTTTGCACTCAATTTAAGAAAATTTTACAGAAAGTGTCGTTTGTATGCTTTAAAAGTGCAGATTGTTCAACCTTGTAAGTGGAAAACTTCCCACTTCATGCTGTTTTCGTATCTTAGATTTTACTGCGTGTCGATGACAACCAGAAGTAAGAGTGTTGTGTGTGTTTTTATTGCATGAGGTAACTTTTCCCACCTCTGGTGAAGCAAACAGACACAATGTGCGTATACGGGGGTGGTCGGGAAACCCTCATGTTGTCGAACAGCAGGACAGCCCAAAAGTGAATGTTTGGTGTGTTCACAAAAGGTTCATCCGTCCTTTGTTTTTTTATGGACGTATAATAATAGCAAATGTTTACTTAGAAATGATGAAACATTCTATCGCAGCTCATTTGGACGAACGTCAACCATGAGTAATTTTCCAGCAGGATGGTGCCCATCACAATGGGGATTACTTGCGCAAAAATTCCTCAGTACTACACTTCCCTAAAGATGGAATGAGATGGTCTGTCCAAAATCATGGTCGCCACGGTCACTTAACATAGCACCCCCAAAATTTTCCTGTGAGGTTATATGTCAAGGATAAAGTCTATTCGACACCAGTGTCTGATATTGATATTCCGCAAATGAGGATAACATGTGTTATTACCACAGTCTAAAAGACGTTACGCAAAGCATGGGGTGAAATTTAAACCTAGTAAATGCTCTCCAGATCATGAACGGAGCTCGTGTGTAGGTGCTTTAACTATGTACAAACAGAAAACTCGATTAGCATCATGCAACAAATTTCTTATTTATATCTATCATAGTTTTTTAAATGAAAACTTTCCTAATGACGGAAATACTTTATATCCATCCTGCGCTTTGTGATAAATACGAGATATTGCAGAAAGAGATACACGACAAAATTTTGTGCCTTATGTACCACGACTGCTTCTTTTTTTCCAAAATAACTTTTTATATAAATCTATCTATATTGAATTCAGGAGTGGCTACAACAATATAGATAATATCCATGTTATGATAAACTGTTACAAAAGAATGAGGAAATACAACTCCCATGATGTATGGCTTTCATCAATTGTGAAAAGGTCTTTGATCTCATGAAACCATCAGCAGATAGAATGGCTTTGAAATCCTGCGTTACTGAAAGTTCATACATTTGTACATGTATTATTACTAATATCTATGAAAATGCAACAGCGAAGGTTCAGTTATTTGAGGATTCAGCACTAATAAGAATTGGAAAGGGAGCGACGAAAGGAGACACCATATCTTCCAAATTCTTTAAGGCCACATTGCAAAATGTTCTTTAATCATTGGACTGGGAAAGCAATGGTATAAATATTATTGAAGATTTTTACCTTACATTCCTTTTGCTAATGACCTAGTCATTTTTGCAAATGTCCAATCAGAACTGCTGAATATGATCCAGGAACTTGCCGACAAGAGCAATGAAGTGAGTTTAAAAATGAACTTTCGGAATACAAAACTCATGCACAGCGCTTTTACAAAAAAAAAAATCGACTGATGTGGAAAATTTGGAGATAACCGATACCTACAATTACATTGGACAGCAGTTATCAAGTGGGAGTCACATTGATTAAGAAATTAGAGGTAAATAAAACTTGGTGGAAGAGCTTTTGAAGAAACAGTAAAATGTTTAAGAGCACTAAGCCATAATGTCTCAAAAGGTCAGTGTTTAATCAATTCATCATTCCAGTGCTGCACATATGGAGCTGACACGTGAACTAAAAAGAACATAGTAAGACTGCAGACAACTGAAAGAGGCACTGAGATATGTATGCTTGGTGTAACCAGGAAAGATAGAAACAATTTTAATTGCTTCTCTTGTTTTAACCCTTTGAACCAGGAGCGATTATTGCACTGGCTTACAAGAATTCCCGTAATATCGTTATTACAACATGCAAGTCAACATTATTGCAAATAATTAACAGAGCCTAGCAGACTTCTATCAACTATAAAGATAAAATTCATGGGTCGTAATGTACCTCCTTCTACGTTTTGAGGGATTTCTTATAGAAAACCACCAATATCTTCACCGCTTAGATTTCTGACCTTGAAATCTTTTGCACGCTAGTTGCTCTTCTTAAATTTACCCGTTGAAGTGCACAAAGGAAATGAATGCTACACAACGTTGCGTGTTATTCTTCGGTGTCTGTCCGATAAATTCACGATTCTGACACAAAGATCGCTGTCGACTATATAAAGAGATCAGTTCTTCTTGCACCTACCAATACCGTTAGAAGAAGAACGAGAAAATACATAATTCCGTAACTTTCGGTAACAGGAAAATACCATTCATGTCGCAATCAGACTGTTGGTCTTCAGGGAAACCTAACTAGCCCAGTAACACATTAAACTCTTTGCAATTTAAAATCACATTTATTGCTCTATGCGCATCCGCGTCTATCGAAATTCGATTGAAAGAAAAAATCGTGAAATTTCAATTGTATTTCTTCAAATTTGTTTCAGCTTAAATATAGTTTAATTGGCAGTATGATATGTATAAAACTTTTTAAGTAAAATATAACAGGATAAGGTTTTGACATCCAAAAAATCCTAGTTCTTTTTGCCTAACTATAAAAAACAAAATATTCTTTTTTTTTTATTTTTCAAAACCGCATAATATTTAGGTTTCCTACACGAATTTAAATTCGTTTTCATTAATCACAAATGCAACACATATTTGTTTTCAGTAGTATACTGATACAAAAAATTAGATATACATGTTGAACAGAAGACATAATCTGAGACATTGCGGAATTTTCTATCGGTTCGTGATAGCAGTCGAAGCTGCACATAACAATAAAATCCTTCGAATAACGTATATAATATAACATATGATAACTAAGAAGTGTCGTTATTTGTTAACGTGTCGGGAAAGAAACTGCGTTTTTGATATAAAAAATTTACTTACACGAAAATTCGGAAGAATCCAAGTAAAGCTCGTCTTAGGCACGATCATGTGTCATATAGTGGAATACTTGCCGTCTTGTAAATAAATGTCCATGTGCTGCAGTAGCTACGCCAGATTTGGTTAAAATACTGCAAATGATAAGGTGGAATGTGGGTACTTAATGCATTACGGCAGACCGTTCGCTCGCATTCGATTTTTTTCTTTAATGTCTGCAAAATTGAAAATATAAGCAGAAATCATCCTGTAGTTACCTATTTTAAGAACCGTTTTTACTCAATTAGTGACAGATTGAAAATATTTTTTATTAGATTTCCTGAAAAAATCCCACTCCTATAAACAAAGTTGCTATTTCACTCTTGGAAATTGTTTTATTACGAAAAATTATGAGTTTTGATATAAGGTGATACTGCTATTCTTCATTAGATTCAGTTTATTAGAAAACAGTTGATATTTTATTACTATTCTTCGAAATGGGACTGTGAAAATATAACGGGTTCAGGTCATCCACAAAATTTTATTGAGTTTCAGAATGGTCTAGAGATATTTGTATTCCCCAGAAATTCAAGATAGGCGCTGTATCATGTAAATACTAAATGTTTCTATTGTTTTTTCTAAGAGAGTTAATTTTCTTTTCGATACCGAGTCAGGGAAGAAACAAAATAGTTATTAACGTGAGTATGCTTCAGTGAGTTGCAGTAAACATCAGCATATGAAAATATATCATTATACACTGACGGAAAAAAATTCCCAACACCACGAAAAAATAGCTATGGCGGCAATACATTTGTATAGGTAACATATTTAATCAATTAAGGTCTCAAGATCACAGCTTAATATAAGCGCGAGAACAGCCATTTTAAATGTGAAATGCTGGTACATTAATAACCGGTGTAACCTCCAGAATGTTGAATGCAAGCACGCAAACGTTCATGCATTGTGTTGTACAGGTGCTGGATGTCAGTTTGTGGGATGGAGTTCCATGCCTGTTGCACTTGGTCAGTCAATACAGGGACGGTTAATGCTGATTGGGGATGACACTGGAGTCGTCGTCCAATGATGCCCCGTACGTGCTCGATTAATGAAAGATCTGGTTATCTAGCAGGCCACGGCAACATGTCAACACTTTGTAGAGAATGTTGGGTTACAACAGCGATATGCGGGCGAGCGTTATCCTGTTGGAAAAGAACCCCTGGAATGCTGTGCATGAATGGCAGCACAACAGGTTGAATCACCAGACCGACGTACAACTGTGCCGTCAGGGTGCGTGGGATAACCACGAGAGTGCTCCTGCTGTCATAGGAAGTTGCTCCCCAGGCCATAACTCCAGGTGTAGGTCCAGTGTTTCTCGGCCGCAGACAAGTTGGTTGCAGGCGCTCACCTGGCCTCCTTCTAACCAACACACGGCCATCACTGGCACTCAGGCAGAACCGGCTTTCATCAGAAAATACAACAGATATCCACTTCATCCCCCAATGATCTCTAGCTTGACACCACTAACGTCGCAAACGGCAGTGGTTTGGAGCTACAGGGCGTCCGGTTCGGAGCTGTCCTTCAATTAACCGATTTGTAACAGTTCGTTGTGTCACTGTGGTGGCAACTGCAGCTCGAATTGCTGCCGCAGACGCGGTACGATGAGCCACGGCCATACGCCGTACACGGCGGTCTTCCCTCACAGTAGTGCCACGTGGCCGGCCGGAACCCAGTCTTCTTGAGGCAGTACCTTCCCTTGACCACCGCTCCAACAATCATGCACAGTGGCTACATTCCTGCCAAGTCGTTCTGCAATATTGCGGAACGAAAATCCACCTTCTCGTAGCCCTATTACACGACCTCGTTCAAACTCCTTGAGCTGCTGATGCAGGCTTCTTCGTCTTCTTAAAGGCATTCTTGACTAACATCAACACACTACGTCGAATCTCAACGATAACTACTCTCACGAACGTTACAGCGCGTATTTACAGCAAACCTGCTTTGCATGTTCCGAGGGGCACTACTAGCGCCACACGTATGCGCCGAGCGCGAAATTTGCATAGACGTCATCTTACAGGTGTACTCTCTCCGCCTACCAACTGTCGTTTATCTAACACAACCCTTTCTTGGTGTTGGGATTTTTTTTCCGTCAGTGTATGTATGATACTATGTATAAGAAACGATGGATAATCCGATTGTTCAACGTACGAATGTAATAACCTCAGTGTCGGAAATACTTCGCGCATGCCGTTCCCTGTTATAGCTATCAGAAGTGTCTTGAAAATGCTTTCGTAATAAAAAAGCCTTGTAAAGAGCAAGACTAATTTGTTGATTGGCAGAGAAGTGAAAGAAGATGAAAGGCTTCATTGAAACCAGAAATTCGATATTCCCTTATTCTTCTGTCACCCACTCATACTAAGATTTCCCGTACTGTACATATTGTGAAGAAGATACGGTTTCAACGGTAAACAAAGACGGAAAAACATCCAGAGGTAAACCATATAATTATGTTGATCTGATTCAAGTCGAGAGTTTGAGGACAAAACAAGAGTCAGGGTATTCCATTAGGCGAAGCTGATTGGTCAGTGTCCTAGAGCATCGGCTGCAGTAAAGTAGTGTACGTTCAAACTACCTCAATTTCTTCAAATTACTGGGCAGCACATTTGAGCAAATGGAATATAATTCAAGTTGACCCTTTCGTATAGTACTCGTTTCTGATACAAACCATCGTATTCCTATGAAGAGGGCAAATAATTGCTAAATCTGGGCCTTGAAAATGGGAAAGTATTGCCCGTTCCGAAGAATCAGGTTATTGCTTAATACATGCCAATGGACGTTTAAAAATATTGCAGCTGGCTGGAGAAAGCAGTGTAACCGCAGGAGGTCGGCTTTTAATGCAGTTACGGGAATCCTAAATTACTTTGAAACGGCATTTCAAATTAACATTATTGCAACGTATGCGAAGCACATCATACTTGCAGGGCAATTTAGGTCAAATTGATTCGCAATTTGGGATGCTATACCGCTTAAATCGAGTCCTGATTGGTTGTTCTCGATAATCTGAGCTTGTTTGAAAAAGGCGTAGTCGGGGAACCAACAAAAATGTGACACATGAACACTTCTTATTTCATATGCACTTCTGAATTATATTCCAACTCAAACGGACATATACACTGCTGGACAATTGCTAAGGACGGATGACAATATCAATGATAGTAACCATAAAATGGAAGGCAGGAAAATGTGGAAGTTATCATATGTGCAGGATACAGTAAGACGTGTTGTGCGTACGCAAATTTTGGGTTGCCGAACTTGTTCGTGACGTCATAGCGCTGATAAGAGATATAAAGGATTTGACGCGTATTGACCGTTGTTGTTCAAACGCAAAGTTGAAAGGGAAAGAATCAATTGGCGAACTTGCAATTTTCAGTATGTCTTCCCGACATCACCTTGATGATTTTACGCGTGGCCGTATTATTAGCAAGATTGAAGAACGGCGAAAAATAACAGATTTTGCCAGGGAGTTCGACGTCAGCCACAGTGTTGTTTCAAGGCTTTGGAAATCATTTCAAACAAATGGAGAGTGTAGCAAACGTCACGGGGAGGTCGTGTTCGCAGTACGACACCTGCAGAAGATCGGTACATAGTGCTATCAACAAAAAGACACCGGTGCATCACAGCTAGTGAGGTAGCAAATCAGTTTATGGGTGCTACTGGCAAGCGGATCTCCCGAAAAACTGTCACCATACGTTTGCATGAAGGAGGACTATACGCCCGCCGTCCTGTTGTGTGCATCCCATTGTCCAGACGTCATCGTACCGCCCGTTTGCAATGGTGACATCAACATCGCAATTGGACTGATAACGACTTATCTGCTGTCCTCTTCTCAGATGAGAGTAGATACAGTCTATCGTCTGATTGTCTACGACAACTGAACTGGCGTGATAGTGGTACTGCATATTGTCCAGCAAACATACAGGAAAGGGACCGATATCCGACATGTAGTGTCATGGTATGGGCTGGCATCATGATCAATGGCCGTACGTCCCTCTATGTGCTTCCAACTGGGACTATGACTGGCCAACGATACATTAATGATGTTCTGCTACCTCATGTTCGCATGTTCCGTGGTGCTGTCGGTGATAGATTCATTTTCATGGATGACAACGAAACATGTCATCGAACAGTCGCTGTCCAGGAGTGCCTTGAGAGCGAGGATATTCAACGCCTCGTATGGCCAGCACGTTCTCCAGATCTGAATCCCATTGAAAATGTGTGGGATGCTTTGGGAATTAGTCTTGCTGGTCGCCAATGCCCTCCAATGAACAAGGACACCCTCATCCGTGCACTGACAGAGGAATGGGATAAATTACCCCAACAGCTACTTGCTAATGTTGTGCAAAGCATGACACGACGTGTGGAATCTTGCATCGCCCTCCATGGTGGCCATATGCCGTATTGACATCTTACGCCGGAACGCCTGCGAACGGTAATTGCATTTTTTTTTCACGTTTATGTATTCTGCACAAAATGGCCTGTTTGTCCCTTGAACACGTTCCAAAGCCTTCTGGATTTCAGAGCACAATAAATTGTCTTTCTTGTAATGTCCTGGCATTCTGACATTATTTTATTTTACTTGGCATCCAACCACACTTACTTTTTTATGCGCTATATAGCCGTTTATGATCCGTCCTTAGCAATTGTCCAGCAGTGTATTAGTTAACTTCAATTAGAATATGGTGTGTTTTACAGTGTGTGCCATTTTCTAAAAGTCACGGATGATAGCAAATTGGGGAAAAGCCCAGACTTCCGATCCCTATATATTTACTAATCTTCCCCATAAAATACTGTAGTTCACACAAAAAAAATCGAAATTCATACAGCTCTCAAGGCTCCCCAAATCGGATAATAGATAGCAGCACGGCCGTTTGCTCTGACCGCCATTACAGACCCTTATGAAGTATATAAAACGGAAATATAGGAACGTCTCTCTATCGTGAAAGGATGCTTAGCAAAGTAAATTATCTGTTTACACCGAAATATTAATCGTGGCCGGAAAGTTTTATTTCCGCATGAATGTGAAGTTGTGTAAGGGATAAAAAATTTGATTGATAATCATCCAAGCAGGAGCTCTTTCAAAGACGCGTACTAACATATAAAAGAAGTTTTCTGGGGTTGTAAGACTGTTTCGTCAAAACAAATATTCCAGAACGTGGTCTACTAAATTTTTGTTCTTATTGCTTCTGTGTTCTTTCTTTTCAGGTTACACAAATTGCTGTCCTCACCTTTTAGTTGAACACCTGTAAAAGAATCGTAAAATTTCAAGAAGTGATTTTCGTCATAGGTTAGAATCCAGTGTCACCAAAGTCTTGAAAAAAAACAAACATTAATCCCTTACGGGAATAAATCCATACTTTATGTACTTGTCAATCAAAGGCAGTAATGTCTTTGTTGAGCATAAGTTGTCTAGGTATAATGCAACGCTTAGAACTCCAATCACGATGCTAAGGATTGAGCCCTCAGCAAGAAGAGACAACTTGTACTTCGCAGTACCTGTTCGAGAGGAAGAAGAGAACGCTGAACAGATGCCATCTGTTGTCCGATCGTTGATTTTTATGTTGCACGCACACAAATGAATATATGACTGTTTTATCTGATTTGTGATTTCCATGTCGTATCTTCGTTCGAAGTACCGTTCACAAAATGTGCCAACTGCTTCTTCATCGCCCTTCATTTTTTAAAGCTTACGCATTGCGTTGTAAAAAACTAGGAAGATTTTTTTTGCTTTCAGAACAATGTGAAAAAACGTAGGTATAATTTTATTAAAATTCATGTATCATTCTTTTGACTGTCTCTTAGCAATCTGTTTTTTTAGCAACCGCTGAAAAGCGTTCCACTTAAATCACCCTTAGTTTGTACGGAAAAACAGACATAATATCAAGTAAGAAGTTAGATGATGCTAACAAATTTTAAAGGTTCTTCAATAAGATAGAATTTTTTTTTCATGATGAGCTTCAGTTGCATGTCGTTTTTGTAATCTTTCCTTCAAAATAAACTGGTTTCCTGGAATATCCGCGCTTCAGTTTGAACATTCGAAAACCATCAGAAAAGATATATTTTACCTGCATAATAAGAAGTAGGATTCTCTGGACCTGAATTGAAACAGATACTTTCAGTACAAATTTGAAAACTAAAATATATTAGATATATGTAAACCTCTAAGAGATTTATTTTGTTAAAACCACGAGTTTATCATGAAAGCTTGACTGGACCTCATTTCTGTTGAGCCAAAGTTTTACAGAAGGGGTATATTTTGGAAATATGGTTGTTTTTTACAAGCTTGGCGGACCATGGTTCGAAGAATACGGAATTTTCATTCTCGTTGGGGATTATATTGTTATGTAGCATAATTAATTCCCATTTTTATTGCCAACGACGAAAGGTGTTTCGCTGGTGGGATTTTAACAACTGATCGGTTTACAAATCTGCAATTACACTGTTACAAAAGTAAGTGGTGCTTACCTTTCTTTTCTCTTATCGTGGGAAAACCTTTCAAGCAGCGAACTGCGGCCTGTGTCGTTCGTATGTTGATATCGCGTGTGCATCTCAGTGGAAATAATCAGATTGACAGTTTATTTTTGTTCTGATTATGAAATGTCACTTGTGTGAGTGATACTAGGGCTTCACTGTAAGTGGTGAAGTATTAACTGCATTACGATTACGCCACATGTAAGTTAACATGGTAATTTATGTCAGCGACAACCGAGATGTTCATTGATTTAAAGCAAAGATTTGAAGAGCTTGAATTATCCCCGGCATAACCAAAGAAATAGTTTATTTACGGGACCTGTTACCTAGGGAAAATCCCAAGTACTGAATTACATTTTCGTACTATATCCTATTACACTGCCGGACAATTGCTAAGGACGGATGACAATAGCAACGATGGCAACCATAAAATGGAAGGCAGGAAAATGTGGAAATTAGCACAAGTGCGGGATACAGTAAGACGTGTTGTGCGTATGCAAATTTTGGATTGCCGAACTTGTTCGTGACATCATAGCGCTGATAAGAGATATAAAGGATTTGACGCGTATTGGCCTTTGTTGCTCAAACGCAAAGTTGAAAGGGAAAGAATCAATTGACGAACTTGCAACTTTCAGTATGTCTTCCCGACATCACCTAGATGATTTTACGCGTAGCCGTATTATTGGCAAGATTGAAGAAGGGCTAAAAATAACAGATGTTGCCAGGGAGTTCGACGTCAGCCACAGTGTTGTTTCAAGGCTTTAGAAATCATTTCAAACAAATGGAGAGTGTAGCAAACGTCACGGGGGAGGTCGTGTTCGCAGTACGACATCTGCGGAAGATCGGTACATAGTGCTATCAACAAAAAGACACCGGGTCAGCGCAGCTAGTGAAGTAGCAAATCAGTTTATGGCTGCTACTGGCAAGCGGATCTCCCGAAAAACTGTCGCCAGACGTTTGCATGAAGGAGGACTATACGCCCGCCGTCCTGTTGTGTGCATCCCATTGTACAGACGTCACCGTACCGCCCGTTTGCAATGGTGCCATCAACATCGCAATTGGACTGATAACGACTGGTCTGCTGTCCTCTTCTAAGATGAGAGTAGATACAGTCTATCGTCTGATTGTTGACGACAACTGATCTGGCGTGATAGTGGTACTGCATATTGTCCAGCAAACTTAGAGGAAAGGGACCGATATCCGACATGTAGTGTCATGGTATGGGCTGGCATCATGATCAACGGCCGTACGTCCCTCTATGCGCGTCTAACTGGGACTATGACTGTCCAACGATACATTAATGATGTTCTGCTACCTCATGTTCGCATGTTCCGTGGTGCTATCGGTGATAGATTCATTTTCATGGACGACAACGCAACATGTCATCGAACAGTCGCTGTCCAGGAGTGTCTTGAGAGCGAGGATATTCAACGCCTCGTATGGCCAGCACGTTTTCCAGATCTCAATCCCATTGAAAATGTGTGGAATGCTTTGGGAAAGAGTCTTGCTGGTCGCAAATGCCCTCCAATAAACAAGGACACCCTCATCCGTGCACTGACAGAGGAATGGGATAAATTACCCCAACAGCTGCTTGATAATGTTGTGCAAAGCATGACACGACGTGTGGAATCTTGCATCGCCCTCCATGGTGGCCATATCCCGTATTGACATCTTACGCCGGAACGCCTGCGGACGGTAATTGCATTTGTTTCACGTTCACGTATTCTGCACAAAAGGGCCTGTTTGTCCCTTGAACACGTTCCAAAGCCTTCTGGATTTCAGAGCACAATAAATTGTCTTTCTTGTAATGTCCTGGCATTCTGACATTATTTTATTTCACTTGGCATCCAACCATATTTCCTTTTTTATGCGCTATGTAGCCGTTTATGATCCGTCCTTAGCAATTGTCCAGCAGTGTATCTCAGACCTGTAAGTTTAATAATTACATATTCCTGTCATTTTTTGGTGTAATTTTTAGCTAGAGGAAACTTTTGTGTGCTCACTTTCTTCTTCACTGCTCTATGATTCAGAGGTACAACTCGAATGTTTCAGTTTCATCCTGTGCGAAGAGATTTAGGTCAAAATGTCTCGGAAGAGATTTAGGTCAAAATGTCTTCTGCAACATGACAATAGGTTAAAGTCGCGAAGCTTTGATTGTGCAGAAATATTTGCTGCGGAATGAGAGGTTTTCTATATAACATTACGCTCCTGATTTGCCTAACATCTGACTACATTTCAATAATTCACAGTAACGGTCACACATATCTCCATGTTTTATGCTGTATTTTGAGGCAGTATGGAAACACAAGACTATAGAAGTTTGAATACATTCCTTACCGTATTATTCATTAGCTCATCATAAAAAAAGTGCGTTCTTATGTATCGCGTTGCCAAGCCATCACTCGTAAGTTGGTTTTTCCGCCTTTGTGTCAGTTCCACCGTCCGACTAGGGACCCAATATCTTTTTATTATTCACCTTAAGAAAAGTGTTTTAAAAGATTCATTCTGTAGCCTTTACAAAGGTTTTATGTTGCGTCGCATTAACAAGCAGTGTTATCAGAACTTGGTCCGGATATTTCCAGATACCAGCTAAAAAACTCAAAAAACCTGATAGTTTTAAAAAGCTTTAACATTCTTAAGATAATGCACTTTGCTCAACTGCAAAGATATTTCTTAATTTTCAAAGCAATTGTACATTAAAATCGCTTCATTCATACTTTTAAATACTTCCTTATAATGCAAAGAATATTCTCTTTATGAAAAAGACATCTAAACCTAATTTTCAAATACATGCTGTATACTAAAAATTTTGGGAGATAAAACGTCACCCAAAAATATTTATTTCATTACGAAACCCCGGTCAAGGTTAGCTACAATTTAAATAATTATTTCAAAACTGCATGTCAGTGATATTATTCTACATACACTCACGGAAAATGACGTTCGCACCTAGAAGAAAACATGCTTCAATTGTGAAACTTTGCAAATATATATAGTGCGGGCTGGTATGCAAATGATTCACGTTTGATGCGATTGCGCATGACCGCACACCCTGTGGTGGCGTTGCAAGCACGGACCGGCAGCCTTATGTACCGCCGTGTAGTCGATGCCCCATGAAAGCGAAAAGCACCCGCCGAATCAAGTAAGGGAACAGAGTTAACAGAATGCCGGGTAGATGCATGAGGCATCGGTTTACGCAACTTACGGACTTTCAGAGAGGCCTGATCATTGGACTTTCAGAGAGGCCGGCGCGCCCTATAGCCCGACACGTAAATCGTTCTGACCATACTGTCCGAATGTGTTGGGAGTAGCGGGTACGTGAATACACTGCCACATGGCGGAGCGGCTCCGGACGAACCACGAGGACCGACGGAACGTGAGGAGGGCACTAACGGAAACCACGGAAACCCTCTCCACTATACAGGCAAATGTAGCGCCATCTCTGTGTCCACGAACCATTTCCCGAAGTCTCGCGGAACCAAATCTGCCACACCAGAGCCCCTTACGTGTGATTCCGTTAATAACAGAAACTTGCCGGATCCGTTTGCAATTGTGCCAGTCCATAGCGACGTGAAACGTAGCAGACCGGTGACGTGTGGTGTTTAGGGATGAGTGCCGCTTCGTGTTGGGGACACATGACCATCGTGTCCTTGTGTGGAGGTCTGCCGGGTAAACGACATAGTCCCAACCTCACTATCGAGCGCCACACCTCCCCCATTTGCAGGCATTATTGTCTGGGGAGCTAATGCCTTCGATAGCCGATCAGCTCTAGTAGTGCTAGGTGGATCATTAACGGGCCAGCAGTATATGGAAACGATCTTACTAACCTATGTGCTCATATTTCTGGCCAGGTTTCCAGATGCGCTATTGAAGCATGATATTACCCGCCTGCATACGGTTCTTCTTGACCAGGACTGCCTACGTCATGTCCATACACTTTCATGGACTGCCCGCTCCCCGGACAAGTCCCCTATCGAGCATTTGTGGGACCAGTTGAAACGCTAGCTGCCGCCGTGCCGCACTAACCAGGATTTTGAGCACCCTGTCCAACACGTGTGGGCCAGTCTGCCTCAGGAGAACATCAGGTCTCAGTTCGCCTCCATGCTGGACCGTGTTTCAGGATGTATCTCCACACGAGGCAATGCGACGCGCTATTGCAGATAACTGGACTGCGTGTCACAGATCCGTCGGTAATTGTGCTGCAGCTCAGTTTTTGCCATCATGTGTATCATTCATCTGTATTATTACGTCCATAAAATTTTAATTCGATCCGATGCTGCCTTCTTGTTGCGAATTTCACTGTCCGTGAATGTGTTATATAACTCACACGCAGTTTCCTTCCGAGCGGCCGAGAGGCGGCAGCGCCCTACCTTTGACTTTACTACGAGACTTAACAAAGAAGCCTCGTCCGAAACAGACATTATTGAGATGGGAACATAAGCTGTTCACAAATGGATCAATACTGGATAAGAAGAGAACTGAAAGACCACAATCGAGGAGGGAAAATGTACAGCCTTGGCGTCATCAGTGCTGAGATGTCCCAAAAAGGTCTCTCAGGAAACGATTGGTGGAACTTGGAATCCCAATGATCACCATGCTTACTCATATGAAAACAGCCCTAAAATTGAAGTCCTATCGCCATGTGTTTATTAATGAGGTCACTGATGCTGATTTGAAGAAACGGAGGGCCGCATGTTCAAAATTATTGCAGACGTTTGTGACGCTCCCTGAACGTAGGGCGGTGTCCTTCAGTGATTAATGTGCCATTTACCCAAGTAGCCGTCCTAGGAATGTTTATTTTGGGAGAAAAAAAAACCCATATTATTATGAGGAGTTGGAGCACAATACTCCACATGTGATGATTTGAGCTGCACTATCCAGTGAGCATTTGATAGGCGGCTATTTTTTGGACGGCTCGGTCGATCAGCGTTCCTAACTTGTCATGCTGAGGGACTGGTTTGCTCACAACCTGCAAAGACATGGTCTTCTTGCAAAAATCCGGTTCCAACAAAACAGAGCTCTATCACATTATACTTACAGCGTTCGGGAATATTTGGATGAAGTGCTTCCTGATAGGAGGATTGAGAGAGGATCTGCTCACCTGCCTGCTCCGGTCGAATGGCTTCCACGGGGTCCAGAACTCTCCTCTTGTGACAATTCCCTACAGGGTATTATTAAGGAATGTGTGTCAAAGCTAAGGTGCCAGACAACCGACCAGTTGCAAGACAATGTTCTTTTTTTAATGATGGTTTAACGTCCACCCTGAGCAACTCAGTGGGCTATAAGTAGTCGCCCGTCCCTAATTTAGGATTTACGTCATCTGAATCCAGGGAAGGGAGAAGGCCAGTGCCTAAGTTAAACTTAACATCCATGCCTCACCGAGACTCGAACCCGGATCCATCACGGACGAATGGTCATAGGCCAGCGCATAGAAACTCGCCACCAGGACGGCGTTGTTAATTTTGCGATTACACAAATTGATGAGGCGTTTCCCCATAAAATCTTACACAGGACATGGAGACAATTTGTTTTGTGTCACAAAATTGTTGGAAGTCATGTTGATACTCTGGATACGTAACTTGGTATGGTATTCTCCAGGAAGTAACAAGACATTCGGACCTTTCTGTATTTCTTTTCCGTTTCAGTTTCTCCAGAGCTTTTTTCTGTAGTTTGGACGCCACGTTCAAAAATTCAGTACACCTTTGTCTTTGGCATAAATAACATCAACCACAGTTTCCCCTACGATGGGCGATAAAATTGTTTCGAATATTTATTAGCAAATGGTTGACATTCCTAACCCATTTATACGTACAAATACATATGTTATTTAACACACACGTTAGTACAAACGATTCACAAAATTCTTATTCAATTCGCCATTACGCGTCTGTCTCTGTGTTCGCACTTCGTCTCCTTCCAGCTCATCGAGGTTCAGACAGAACCAAAATCATCGGCGCACGTGGTTGCGAGTCTTACGTCGTCCACTAACAATAAACCATCGCTAGCGTCTGGGCTGCCTCTAATAAGTCTAAATTCCACCAATTGTCAATGGTTTCCTCAGGAGATGACCACTGCTTTACACCAGCATGAAACATCAGATGTGATCACACAACTCCTGTCTCAACCTTGAAGCTATAGCTAAAACCTAAGAAAAAGTGTTTCCATATATGCAAAAACCAGATTAATTTGCCTTCCAGTAAGCAAATTCACAGGTTATGAAATTGCGTGGCATTGCATCTTCGAAGTGCCTTTAAATGGAAGTAAGGAAATATGATAGTCAGGAAAATTACAATATTAATACTTGCAAATGTTAGTTCAAGACCATTCATTGTATACGAGAAGTTTAGTGCAAGTTATAATGGCCCCACTGCTACAAGTGTGACTACCGAATCCAAATGGAGCTGTTGTGAGGTTAACCTATTTTGTAGTGTAAAACCAAGTATCGTCATTAATTGCCGTTGTTATTAATAGGGCTCCTAGCAAGTTCCTACCTGAAATCATGTGCAGTTTTGCTAATAGTAACCACTATATTGTGCGATTCAGAATATGGAATTATGTATGCCACTAAGCATAATTTTGAATTAGAAAGTTGGCTATGTTGTTTCAGACAATCGCACCTTCGGGAATTATTTGAGATTCACTCACTCTGCCAGACATTAGTATGAGCAATGTGAGTGAATTTCAAATACTTCCCCAAGGCGTGATCTGTCTGAAACCTGAGTCAACTTTCATTATCCTTACGAACTGTTGGAGTAAAAATAATTTTATTTAATTAGGAATATTTGTGAGCATGTCATGCAGTTTGAAAACTTTTACACAAAATTTGTGTCAGGATTTTGTTTATGCATTTACATACGAGTATGTATTTACACATAAGAAGATTAAACATGACAGTGATAGAATTTGCTTGCCTCAAGTTTATGAAGTAGAACTTATATATAATCAAATCACAAACACGTTGTCACAGATATTTAAAAAAATAAAATTTTTTAATTTAAATTTTAGTAATTAAACTAAAATTATGCTGGAGTTCTTTTGCATTTGTTTTGTAATCAAATGTACACAGTATAAAATAATCATTTCTTCATTTTTATCCAAAGCTAGGGTGTTCCAAATTTTCAGTTAAACGTTTTCGCTTGGTTCCCCGTTTGTTGATTACATATTGAGAGTTCGTACAGACAGTCCAACAATAGCTGCTAAATTGAAAGTACTCTTCTGCCCTTGTACCGTTCGTCCATTGCTGAAACGACTTGGTGAAAGGGCTAACCATGCTGATCACTCACATTTCCTCAATTTTCTAGAAAATCATCAGGATGAGTTTTCATAGACATGTTGCATACAAGCTTCCTGTAGACCGAAAGCATGATATTCACAACATCTCTGTAGTTTTCTACCAGTTTGTTTTCCAAATATATAATAATAACATCCTGAAAACTTTTACCCACTTCTTTCTCGTCACAATTCAATGTTTCGTCTAAATGACGATACCTAAAAAGGGCAGGAATCTTCGAACCAACAAAGTCATCTCTTTTTACATATGCATCACTAGGTAGGGTAAACTTTGGCCGAAGTTTCCTGAAGGCCTCTCCACCTTTGTGTTTATGTTCTTTGCAGAATTCTACATGAGGTGTAGCTTAATGTTAAGACGGATCACGAGTGAGCAATGTGTTATGTACAATAACTGAAACATCAACTTCGATTATAAAGTAAAAATTAAAAAAAAAAAAAAATTCGTCCCTTCAAACCTTGCCGGAAACGAAACAGGAATATTTTCCAATCGAAACATTAGCTACATAATTTACATTGAAATGACACTTTGAAACGCTGTTACCGAGCAATTTACTTTATAATTAGAGTACCAGTGTCCCTAAATTGGGATCATGCGATTGTTTATATCATATCAAGTTTTGCATGAAGTACGTTATATCCTCTTATCGAAAACCTATCTTGGATAACTTGACATCACAATGGTTTGCATTAAATCTTAGAGCTTTTCGTTCAGTTGCACAAATTTGGTTTTGATATGAAACGCATGAACACAATGAATCGTATCACCTTCGTAATTTTAAATTATGTTCTCTAAAGTGCTTTAAAAATTTTCACCGGAAAAACATGGAAACGTGATTAATCATCTTAAACCTTATTGTTTTGTATTTAGCTGCAAACAAGAAGCATTCAGGTTAGAATCTGTACAATGCAAAGCAATGGTTCACAATTTTATATTATAATTCCTTTTTTCTTATAATATACCAGTGTTGATATTACAGCAAACACAACAAAAGATTTGCCTGTGATAAAATAAAAATGATCAGCAGTGTTCAGAAGCACAAATTAAAACTGAATATACGTGATATTTTTGTTTAAAAAAAAGTATATAACAACAATAATGGAAGAACCTATCACATATAAAACGAAGCTACTTCGTTATAATGGCGCCCGAACTATCCGGATGACCCGACCGTTCAAAATCTCGCATTGGTGTGATGTTCTTTCCACACCGCGAGATAGGAAAAATAAGAGAATCCCTTCTCCAGCACTTCGAAAAAAAAAAAAAAAAAAAAAAAAAAAAATAAGGGGGAGATGATGTAACGTACCAGGAGATGTGACTTACCTGCCAGAAGGACACACACGACATAAAGGCAGATAGGAATCAGAATAAAAGTCCGCGTAGCTCAATTGGTAGAGAGACTTATTCCGGAATGAGGGGACCTGGGTTCGAATCCATAAAAATGTCGGAGAAATTTACTTCGTTATAACAGGTGCGCAAATTTTATTGTTAGTGAGTGTATTTAGCACCAATTTTACCTATAAGCATTAAGGTTGAAAGACAACTGTTATACTTAAATATCGATTTGATTTTTTTTAACTAAAAGAAGCTACAGGAAAGATCCTAGATAATTCATTGTTACGCCGAAGAGATAGAATTTTGCTTTTTAAAATAAGTGCGAAAGAGAAATCGAGCGTTTCTTATTTCTGTGTTTCCTTTTAATCCAAATAACCGCATTGTTAAAATGATAAACTGGAAAAACAGCAAAATATTGAACTACATATATGCGAGCATTAAGAAGGAGTTATACATCCGGTATTCGTAAGCACAATGTGTAATACTACTATTCTTTGAACATAAGTAGGAAACACCAATTGCTGAAGTTATATTACGAAATAGCCAGCTAAAGTTGATATAAAAACTGCAATTCGGGTATATGAATTAAATCGTAAGGAATGGTTAAAGAACATAACGATTAAAGTAAATATATACAAAAAAGTAATATATATTTTTTTATAAAAGCAATACATATTTCAAATCCTGCACGTTGTATTTACACAACGTCTTGAATGAATATGTGTCGAATATTTGGTCATAACACTCATTGCCAAGTTCTTTAGAAAATGGGTACTGTCGAGTGACAATTACGTATTTTCGGGAAATATTCCCTGATGTAAAATTAAACATATATTTCATGTTTGAGTTAACAAAATGGTAGACGTTTTTAATTCCACTCATTAGTTTTTTTAGTCGGACAGAAACCTTGTTATTTGAAAATTTCACAATTTTCTTTCAGGTTTTTATCGGAAATCTCATTTATATACAGCAAGGTGCCCAGTAAAGTGCTTTCTCAGCCCCGTAACTTTCGAACGCCGACAGCTATAGCCATAAAAACGGTGTCAATGTATAGTAAAAAGGCTATGCGCTATTTGATGAGACCGCTTACAACCCCTCCTAGCAGCAAAGTCAGGAGTTATCATGTCGATCTCGAAAACTATACGAGATGCGAGAAAATAGTCAATTACAAAGTTGTAGAGAAGCATTGATTTAGTAGGAAAGGACACCTTGCGCACATGAATGCTAAGAATAGAACGCGAAAAACGCTCGTTTGTTTGTTCGCGATGTCGAATACTGTTACGTCACGAAACGCGTCAGAAATAAGCAATTTGTTGTCACTAGTCACATTTACCGTCGGTGCTCAATGTGCTCTCCGTCAGCCACAATACACATTTGGACCCTAGACTGAATCTCACGCTGCACATTTTGCAGCATGTCAGGTGACACGCTGGAAGAAGCATCAGTTATACGGCATCGGTGGCCCTGCAACGTTGTCGGAGAGGTCTGATACACCTGCTCTTTGAGGTAGTCCAACAGGAAGAAGTCCAATGGGGTGAGGTCCGGTGAGCGTACAGGCCACCCTACGCAACCACCATAGCCGATGATTTGTTGCTCGAATGCCTCGACTACGGACCTTCTCACGTTTCCTGGCTGGTGAGGAGGTGCGACGTCATGTTGGAACCAAACATTCCGCAGTTGAGTCTGGCTAGTGCTTTGCGGAAGGCGATATTATCTCCTTTCTGACGCGTTTCGTGACGTAACAGTGTTCGACATCGTGAACAAACAAACGAGCGTTGTACGCATTCTATTCTTAGCATTTATGTGCGCAAGGTGTCTTTTCGTAATAACTCAATGCTCTTCTATAACTTTGTGTTTGACTATTTTCCCGTATCTCGTATAGTTTTCGAGATAGGCACGCTACCTCCTGAATTTGCCGCTAGGTCGCGCTGTAAGCGGTCTCACCAAATGGCGCATAGCCACTTTACTATACCTAGACAGCGATGTTTTGGCTATAGCTGTCGGCGTTTGAAAGTTACTGGGCTGAGAAAGGACTTTAGTGGGCACCCTGTGTATAATACTGAATGTCTAACTTTATCCTACGAAATGAGTGAACATTGCGTAGCGCTCGTTGGAGCGTCAGGTAAGAAGATAATTTCAATTAATGCAGGTCAAACCTGGTATTGCTGTGTCACCTAGTTTTCATTGAATTTAAGGCCTGCCATGCTATTATTATTTTGAAAATACGACACACTACGCTGTAAAAAGAAGGCAGAAAAATGATTCGTGCAATTCCAATGAACAAAAGAATTATTAACAACGCTAATTTGATTTTGGTTTAGAAACATCACAATAGAACGAATTTTACGTATTTCCACAGATGTGAAACAAAGCACATAATTATTTGCTTGTGACTGAATAAAAAATACGAAAGGTTTTCTAAAGTAACAGGAGCAATTTATTGCTTGCAGCACAAAAATTCAAACTGCTATGGAGGTATATTTCTATTCCACTTTTCTTTAATACAATGTCACTGTGGAAAAAACAAGACAACACCACCCAGACAATTTCTCCACTGTAAGTCTTGTGATAATTCTTAAGTGAAGTTAAAAACACTGGTATTTTTGTTCTTTTATTTCAGTTATTCTGCCACAGTTCTTGGAAATTACCCTTTTTGATAGCGACATGCACCTAAGTTGCGGACTGCAAAGGACAGACAAATGTACACGTAACGCTATGGCTTTAGTGTTACTACTTTTTGCTGTCATGCAGTTTCTAAAAGCAACTGCATCGTATACAGTTTCCTTTCACAAAAATCAATTTTGTTTCGCTACCAAGACTAATAATGACGATAAAAAGACAGACATTGTTTATCGTACTTCAAAGTTCGATATGCAAACTAACATAAAACTCGTAATAATCTGTGGTACCCAAGTTCTCGCAGAAAAAAAAAAAGTCAATTCGCTGGTTTGGCCATTTTGTTTTACAGTGGCGCGATGTTATGTTATTGTTGTTGAAAGTTCAGAGATTCTACGTTTGCAAACAACAATAGCATTCCATTGGCAGTAGACCTTCAAATATGTGCCTTTTTTTCTCACTACAAAGTTACGAAAAGAAACTCGTTTTTCTTAGGTAATGCGAAGTAATGTAGTAAGTTATATCGGTCTGCATATCAAACTTAATCAGCAGTTTACAAATAATTTTGTTCTATTCTAACACTTTAACAAATTTAGTTAATTCTGCAGCAGACAACATGCGCATTTTAAAAATGAGATTCCACCAGTAAATGACATAAATTTAGATAAAAAGTTTTAAAGATATGCTTTGATGTGAAGCTATCAATCAGTTGAAGTATTGAAATTTATTCCAGAATTTGGATCAACAGTAATAGTTGGGTTATATGATAAAATTCCTAAAACAAGACATTCCATCGTAGGTCAAATCAATAGGAGTGCACAGATTAATGAAGTAATTCAGATTACAGTCCTGTGATTTAAATAATAGCAATGGAATTATGTTTCTCTAACAGGCCAAATTAATATTTACAGAGTAAGTTAATTTTCATTAGGAATAGCTACATAATAACGCAATTATAGCATAATAGTTTGCGCAGTCATGGATTGCAGGCGCCTTGGAACAAATTTTACAATATGTCGAGCATCCTCTATGCGTAACTTTACCAATGTCCGCTGTAGCATGTCCGCCAGTTCATGCACATTACGTGAAGGGCGATCAGTAGTTACCATACTCAATTTTGGCATATCAATTTGGTCCCATTCAAGGAAGTTTGGGCCAGAAACAGTGTGGCGAATCCTTTTTCTAGTTTTCCACCAACCACTCAGTAGTTATACAAGCCCAATGATACGGTATGCTTTCCTGTTGAACGATGACACTCTGCTCCTAGTAAACCTCCTGCATATAGGGATGAAATTTGTCGGCTAACAAGTCCCGATAGGGTCCACATTTCAGTGTTTTGGGGATTACCGAATTTTGTACCGAAAGTGATGCAATGTGGGAATATCTGTTTCATTAACTGACAGAGGTGTTTCAAATTGCAGACATGGCTAGAGTAACGCTACCTCCACAGTTACCCTTCTTCTTCTCAAGAAGCCATCTAGAGAAAGAGACCGAACAAGAATCTGAAAAAGATCCACATTATCCATGACAATGCGAGACTACACACATCTTTGGCAACAAATCAGGCGATTAACATTTTGGGCTTGTCAGTGTTCCCCATTCCACCTACAGCCCAGATGTGGCGCCCTCCGACTTCCACCTGTTTGGTCCAATGAAGGACATTCTCCGGGCAGAATGATTTGATGATACAGGCGAGGCGAAATTCGCTGTGAATTAGTGGGTACCACAATCCACACCTGAATTATTTCGAAGGTTCGAGAGTTGGGTTCAACGATGGATCAAATGCATCACTTGCGGTGGAGAATATGTTCAACAGACCTCTGTACAGGGAAAGAGTTACTGTACCGACATGTGCAATTTGAACGACCTGTGTCAGATAATAAAAAAGTTGTGCCCACGTTTGCACTATTTTAGGTAAACCTTCGTATTAAATTTCAGCGATTACATGATTCGGTCGTATCGTTATTGGCATAGCCATAAAGGTTGCTAAAATCATTATTGCTTAGGTGGCACAATGGAAATATAATTTGCTTCACTTTTGCGATAGAAGGACTAACTAACTACCTCATCAAAAAAACGTCTAAAAGTCTCCTGCGAGCAATTGAGAAATGTTCACCACGATAAAATTATCTATTGAAAAAACGCTACTTTACGATTAGATCATATGCAGAGGATTTTAGGATGGGAGTGTCTGACCCAATGTCTTTAACAACCATTAGAAATAGGAAGCTAGCAGATTTGGGCTAGAGTGTCCGATGCGAAAGTAATCCTGAAGCGAGGTAGAAAGGGGAGGAAGACGCCCTTATATATTACTGAGGGGGCAGTACCGGGGTCCGACTGTTTAAGGTGCCCATCCGACGCAAGGCGGATATTTAGTAGTACGAGCTTTCTTACCTGCCCACGATCGTAACTGAGATCCTCTCCGTGGCGGTCACGAACGTTGACCACTAGGCTATTACCGGAACTGAAACGTTGCTCTCGAAGCACAAATTTCAGAATGTATTAAAATTCTTAAAAAAGATGTTTTCAAGTAATAACTGATCCAATCAAACTATCAACAACCCGAAATTCAACCAAATTGTGTCTTGTCAATTCCTTCCAAAATAGCTAATTTGTTTAAAATCATATTTGACATATTTTGCTTAATTCTCTTAACAAAAATAATTTCAGTTTCAAAAGAGTACAGAAGTTCATCACCTTGAGATATTTTTTTTTATGTTTCTTAAATACTCCCCATTTCGAAGGTCTATTGATCTATCGCAAAATCTTATTATTCTGAATTCTTATCCTTCATATTGAGACAAAATATTATGACCTTTTGTATGTAAGCACATACTTATATTAAGTGATTTTTGTAACAGATCAGGTTTGCGAAAATGAAGCGGTGTTCTGGGTAATTTCAGATTTCTGAAACCGTGTGCTGGGTAATTACAGATTTCAGAAACAGGATTTAAACGAAAGCAAATTATAAGCAACTCACTTCATATGAAGCTGAAACGCGAATTCGGTTGTAATTAATTTACTAACTAGATGAAAAATTGAAAACCTCGGTAAGCTTCTTTTTAGAGAGATTGAACAAAATATATTGAAAACTATAGCAGAGGAATACAGGGGAAATCTTCGTTGCTCCTGAAAACACCAGTAACTAAAGTAATTGTTTCTAGTAATGTCCCTACACCTTTGGTAAAAACTCGCACTCGGATTTGTGAAGATGGCGTGAAAAATATATTGCTCATTTCAAGTCTTTTTCTGCAACATTAATTGAAATCGGAAATTATTTGTGGAAACAGACCAACAGGTTTGCATTTCACTTCTGGAGGTGTGACGTTCTTCGATAGCTTTGAAAGTATGCCGTTTTTTCATTTATATTGAAGCTGACACATTATTTTTGAAGAAGGAAAGGTCCTCCGTCCGAACTTTCAAAATATTTTTAATTTTTTTTCAGTTGTATTTGAAGTTTAGAATTCAGAGTCAAACGAGTAGTGCCTCTTTGTAGGAACGTTTAAATGATGGACGGATTTCTTCAGAATGAGACCTCCGAAATTTTTAAATAAACGGAATTTTAAACTGTTATACTGAAACCATAATCCATTAAAGTTCGTACAGCAATATTAGGACACTTTTCATAACAAACATCAATATTGTTCTTCAAAAACTACTAAAAGAATTAAAACACGAAATTCAGTAACAGTTAGATCTCAGCATCAGTTAGAAAACTTTGTATAAAAGAAAGAGGTACTTGTAACGATTTTGTCAATGAGGTATTAAATGGGAAATAGAGAATTATGAATGTATAATGCGCACTAAAAGACAAGAAACCTGATATTGTAAAGAAATGCTGTTCAAGGATTTAATTTGAAAGGTCGACCAGTTAAATACTTTATTTTAAACCCTCAATTGCGGAATTATGGGTCATTCAGTCATCTCTTCCTAATTCTGTATTTCATAAATGTCAAAAATATTTTTTGTCTGAATCCAGGGACGAAGCGTGCTAAGTAAGCATAAGAATGAGGTCTATCCAACTAGAATTCGTGATTGTACTTTTGAGACAACACGAATATAATCTTGGTTCCAGTAACTGAAAAGTAGTTGCGTTAACATTCGTTACAAAGAGAGGTGTAACAAAACGGCGTGTTTCTCTCACTGCGGTATTGGAATATCCACCTAACAACTTCCACATAATATTATTTGTAGCATACATCCGATATCTTCCGCCCCAGACTGGTACGTCAGATTTAGAAATGGTTAAATAATTTCTCACTCCAAAGAATGCGCTTCTACTGCTCCAGAATTCACTAACGATGACCGGAGTTTCATCACTTCAACCCAGACTTGGCGTTGATCTTTCATAAGTAAGGTTTGTGTACGGCCATTCGGCATTAAAACTCGTTTCCTTCAGTTCTCAGGGAACCGCTCTGGTGCTGTCCATACTTCCATCCGTATTTTGAACTCGGTTGTGAGCATTGTAGTCGAGGTCAAGCGATTTTGCTGCACTACCCATTCAGCATTCGACACTACCTCTCTGTCATTTTATGTGCCCTACCATGTAGCGATTGCGTTCTTATTGGTGCTAGGCGTTTCAGCTTCACAGAAGCATTACTTGCAATTTACAAGGATAGTTACAGGATATCAGAAATTTCCCGAACTCACTTCAAGCTAAGATTGCACCCTGTAATCAATATACGTTGAAAGACATTGATTGAGCTGTACCTTACGGCCCATTCCAATGTTCATATGTGACGGCGAGCAGGTGAGAGGCGTAATTTCATCTATCTACGGGGCATGTATGGATCGTATAATGGTTAACATGCTACTTAAAACTGGCATCCCTAAAGTTTTAGTCAGGATTTCGAATATGTTTAGCTTTTTATATACACAAATTTGGTACTTCAATTATATTTATTTAATGTTAGGATCATGAGTAGTTTATCTCGTGCTTTAAAAGTGCTTAAATTCTTGGAGTTATTAAGCCTCTTCAAAGGCTAGCAGTACATTCTATAGTATAGCCAGAAATGTCAAATCGCATTTGAGATTTTTCTTAATATAAACATTTTCTAAAATAATAAACTGACCGCAGTACCTTATAATTTACGAAACTGTATTTGGATATTAAAAATGGAAGACAACTGTGTTACGAAATGAGGTGCATGTGTTATTAAATGACTAATACTGAGAACAATGTTTTAAGTACACGGTATTCCTGTAGTCAAACACAAAGTGCCGCTGTATTTGAAAAGCGATGTGGTAATTTTTCGTAATTGTTACTGCTTTATGTTGTGCAGTTCGCTGTTTCTTGATAATGACAATTGCACACTCAAATACCAACAATTTGTTACTGAGTGTGGAATTTCAAAATTTAACACAGAAGTATAAAAGCAAATGGTGAAAACGGACTCCTGACACATTTTTTGGAATTTTCTGTTACTGGACGAAAATAAGTTTTTTAAGCATAATGCACTGCGGGCCACCCGAAATGTGACACCAAGAAGAACACGAGATAGCAAAGCCAGATTTACTTGTCATATAACAACAGATACAAAGATGAAACGATTGAGATTACAGGCCCATGCGACTTGCGGAACACGCAGACATCAATAGTTCGTGTGGCCCACATGGCTGCCAAATAAAGGCCGCTAGAAGCCGCGGCATCAAATGAGAGAGGCTTTGGATGCGGGCTTGGGGTATCTCGGTCCACGCTGCTTCCACACGTTGCCACAGTTCATCAGGCGTAGCCGCGGGTGGTGCTTGCCGGGCCACTCGGTTGCCGATCAGCGACCAGACGTGTCCGATGGGCGACATATCGTGAGAACTTGCAGGCCACGACAGCAGTGACATCTAGTGGGTCGTCAGGAATTGTTGCACGATGCGTGCAACGTGCGGGCACGCATTGTCCTGTGGAAACGTGGCCGCTGGCAGGTCGTGCAGGTAAGCGAGAACTACAGGCTCCAAAACGTCGGAGATGTAGCGGTGGCTGTTGAGTGTACCGGCGATGCGTACCAGAGGGGTGCGGGTGTCATATCCAATTGCGCCCCAAACCATAACGCCAGGAGACGGACCGGTATGGCGATGCATATTGCAGGTGTCATGCAGTCTCTCGCCGAGGTGCCGCCACACGCGGATCCGACCATCGTGGTGTTGCAGGCAGTAGCGGGATTCGTCGGAAAAGACAATGTCATGTCATTCCGTAGTCCAGGTGAGGCGTTCAACGGCCCACTGCCGCCGCACTCGCCGTTGGTGTAACGTCAATGGTAATCGGAGCAACGGGTGCCGTGTGACAAGTCCCCGCTCTTGCAGACGACGTTGAACGGTACGTGCTGACACAGGTTGTTGCGCAATACACCCTAATTCTGGCAGTAACGTTCGTGATGTGGCGGTGCGAGCCGTCAATGCCCGCCGCACAACATGCCGGTCCACTCGTTCGGTGGTGTGCTGCCGCTGCAGCAATCGCCCACGTCGGTCCGTCCGTTGCTCCTGCACCCAAGAATCCATACTCGCCTCACTGTGCCTTTATGTTGTCCCACACGGGCGCCGATGTTTCGGTACGATAAACTGCTGTCGCGATAAGCCACTATTCGTCCTCTGTCGAACTCCGAAAGGTGCTGGAATGACTGCCGTATTCTGCGACGAGGCATCAAAAAGCTTCCCACGCACAGGTGCGGCAGAACAACACACTTCCACTACTTACCCCCGCCTTCTGTGCACCCTTCTTATAGTGCTTCTCGGTGGCGTGCCGGCCGCACATGATTTGTCTATGCCTTGCAATGCTAATTGTTTGCATGTTCTCTCGTGGGCGACGCATGCTGCGAATTTCAGGCCAATCGGATACTTCCTTCTTGGTGTTGCATTTTGGGTGGCCAGCAGTGTACATTAATTTATGCATGAACTCCAAATTATTCTTCTAAGGTTGAGAAACAGACTGAGTTCATGTCCTGATCATCGGGTTTGTGTATACCAGAAAAAAGCATATTATTTGTCTTCGGGCCAACAGATTCGGAGAATATTGTTTCAGAAAATGAGAGTAAGCATCTACTTTCGGGCTTTAAGTGGCAGGTGATCTTTTAAAATAACTTCTCATTTGAAAGTGGAATGAATTATCAGATCGCTTTGAGGCAACAAGAAAATTTTTAAACCTAACATGTGGCAATATGATGTTTGAACTTTATTTTACCGATAAACACACTAAAAACGTCATAAAGTTCTGTCTATAATTGCACAATTACGTGTGAAACTGCCTACGGGTGGTTTTACTACTTCATATAAGTAATCGAAGATTGCATGGTTCTCTCCTCAGAACCCAGTAAGGAAGAATGTCAGGGGTACATGGTTACTTCAACATTTGAACGCTTTAACGCTTTCCACCTTGATTAAAATAACTTGGACGCGTGTAACTCTCTCTCTCTCTACTGATCCGAAGGCGAATTGACCGTATCAGACGGGAATGCCCTGAATACTTCGTGATATTGTTTGCATGCGTGAAAGGCGTTCATCGTTATCCAATGGATTAAGGTCATGAAATCGACCAGAGCTTTTCTAACACAAGTGAAGTGGTTTTTAAGAATAGGGTGCTTTGCAATATGTAATTCCTGTTTTTTTCCGGTAAGACTGCTTCCCTAATCGCTTTAATTCATATTCCATCAAATAAAATTGTCATTTTGCAAACGTGTAAGTTGTAGTAAATCCTATTTTAGGTTTAGAGAACACCTATTTTACAGGTCAACCAGTTAAAGGAAACAACATTCAGTTTCCGCTGGGCAAAATAATATTTCTGCGCATGAGTAACACCCCTTCGGGAGGTGGAATTAACATTATTTTCCAAATTTCTTACGTTTGGTTGTTTTCTTTTTCTTTATTGCGAAATGTATCACATGTTCCGCATGTGATGAAAACATTCGAATAAGAAATTGGATTATTGAAGCATCTGCTATCACTACAATCTATGGCCATCTAGAGGTAAATAGCCTTAGATACGTACCATTTCGTTGCATTGAATGAATACTGAAAATTTTCTCGGACGTGTTTCTCTTAAAGATGTATACACTGAAGTGCCAGAAAAACCGGTACGGACGAGCTTATGCGAACAACATAGCAATGTCACCTATTCGCGTACTTTATTACGTTCTCCAGTGCGCATATAAAGCGATAGACATCCTTGCCAGCTGTCAGAGCTGTTTTCGGAATGAGAATGACAAGTAATAAAGATTTAAGCGATTTTAAACGCAGTGTCATAGTTGGCGCTCATCATATGGGCCATAGTATTTTAGAGGTAGAAACCAAATCAGGATTTTCACGGACGACCATTGCAAGGGTGTAACACGGACTACAAGAATTCCGGCAAAACCTCCAACCTACGATACATGAGTGGCCGTACAAATACATTGCGTGAACGTGACCATCGTCGGCTGTCAAGGATCGTTTCACGCAATAGGGGTGCAACACTCTCGCAGGTATAATCGGAATTCAATGCTGGAGCCTCAACAAGCATCAACGTCCGGACTGTGCAACGTACCCTGCACGATATGGGTGTTGGAAACCGATGCGCAATTCGATTCTCCTTCATGGGTGCACGACACTGAGCAATGCGCCTCGCTTGGGCACGGCAACACCGCCACTAGACACTTGATGACTAGAAACAAGTAGCCTGGTCTGACGAGTCGCTTTTCCAACTGTATCGGGCAGATGGAAGGATTCGTGTGTGGCACAAACCCCATGAAGCCATGGATACCGCCTAGCAACAGGGAATTGTACCGGTTGGTGGGGTGATCCGTAATGGTATGTGATGTGTTTAGCTGGACTTCACTGGGACCCCTGGTACGTCTACAAACGTCTGTGACCGTCCAATGCTATGTGCACATCTTTTCTGAAGAGGTACGCCCGTTCATGTCCTGCATTCATGCTGATGGGTTGGGTAAGTTCCAAAGGTCAGTGCACCTCCACACAAGTGTCGGAACGCCACATTATTGTTAGAGGAGCATTCGTCTGAGTTTGAGGTGTTGCCATACCCACCGATTTCTCCAGATCTGAACGTGATAGATCACATTTGGGATGCCATGCAGCGCGTTATCGCACACAGGAATCCGAGACCTCGGAATACACTAGAATTGTGGAACGCTCTGCTGGAACTAAGGTGTGCATTGCCTACAGTATATTTCCAGAAGTTAGTGGAGTCCACGCCCCGTCGTATTTCTGCAGTCCTGCTCTCCCGTGATGGACCTACCAAATATTGGACTGGTGAACCAGTTTTTCTGGCACTTCAGTGTATATGGTTCGATTAAAGCAAGTTACACTATACGAGTTCACAAATTAATCGTCGTACAGCGAAACCAACCGTTGACACCGGTAATGATTTCAAGGTGTAGAACTGGTTTTTGTTGTTAAAGAATATGTCGCGTTCGGTAGTAAAATACCAGCGTTTTTTGACGTAGCTTCTGTGGATCTCAGTGCCGTTTCCAAAGCGGCTGGATCAAATTCGTGAGCCGGACGCAGGGTTAAAACCAACTGCGTTCATGTATTTTAGGAATAATTGACTGCGGCATGCACCAGTCGGTTTCGATGCAAGTCCGATTGTATACGTCCTTGAATATTCACGTTCTTCGGCAGTCTTGACTCGCCATACTCAGGAAAATGTAGAATAAACTTTTAGCGTAACTACTATCACGGCAAGGTTCATATTCGAACATGGGAATTTTTAAAACATCTCTTCACAATATAATCAGATTTACTTTGGGTACAAGTATGTCATGTATTATATGACTCATACACTCTTTTTCAATTCGACCAGCAGGAACAACAACAAAAAAAAACGGGATCAAAGCAATTCAGTTTTTTTCGCTGATTTGTTCGGGTGAAAGAAATTGCGTTATGAGCTATCTGGACAATGTCCTACTGCAACCAAGGTTTCCCAATGATTTCGAAAGAGTTAGACAGAAGAGAAAAAAATAATAAACTTCAAGTACGGAAAACTACACCGATGAGACATCATATTATGACCACCTAGCTGTATGATCCTTTATGTTTTTCGTTTTAAATGGGATCATATCTAGCTGTATGATCCCATTTAGAACGCAAAACAGCGGCCACGCAGCGAGGCATCAATTCGATGAGGTGGCGACAGGTATCTTGGGGTATGTGGAACCATAATGTCTGCAGCAGGTCCTCCAGTTCCGTTGATTCCGTGGTGGTGATGATTTAGAGCGAACCCACTTTTCCAAGTCGAACCACAAATGTTTGAATGGGTTATTGGCAGGTGAAGTTGGAGGTCAGGGCTTTAACAGAATATCACCAACATGCTCCTCGAACAATTCCTCGACGAACCTAGCAGTGTAGCACGGCACATGTTTCTGTTCGGAAAGCTTTAAGATGGTAGGGTTCCTTAACGCCACAAAGGGGCAATATGAAATAAGTGGATATCAGAGCCGAAATGAATTTGGCCATCACCAGCAGGGAACACAGTTGTATTGAATGAGTGAACTCGATACGCTAGGATGTTCAGGTACACTGCAGCTTTCTCGTTTTGTGCTATTGAGGTAATGGGGCCTAAAATGTTCCAAGAAAACATAGCATATGGCCTGTTTCAGGCCAATATTGCATGCAGGTTCCATAACCACCTTTGATAATTGAATAGATTTCTTAATATGTATTCTGAAAATTTCAAATCACCTTGCCTTTCCTTAGAGTTCAACATTCAAGTTTAAATCCACTGCCGATGTACAACCTTGAACATGCTACCTACCCTCAGAAACAATCATAACCTACTGCTCCCCCTCAGATATATATGAGCATACTTTGTTAAGCACTCATTTGGCATCTAACTGGTTGCTAGTACGAAACCATCAAAACACACTTCCATCGTGTCCATTTTATTTCTAAAGGGAAGAAAGTTTAAAAATACAACGATTATAGATAACTTACCTTTACTGGCAGGTTGAAACATAAATAACTCAACACGAATTGTTCATGTTCAAAACTTTCGGGTGTGGTTGGTGAATACATTTGAAACTTACAAAAAGAATGCGCCAAGTTTCCACATAACAAGAATAATAAGAATTAAACATGAGAAATTAAATTCTCGGTCACTTTTCACAAACTCCCTAGTAAAAAGTGTAATTTAAGTTCAAAAAATATAATTTGTAGTAGAGAGAGAAATTTCCTATCTGAGGTTGAGAGACCCGAACCCTCAGCGCTCTGCGCCTTTTGTCAGGTGAAAAAGAGAAATATTAGATGTTTGGGAACAGATTTCCCTGATAGAATAGTACGAAAGAAAAGTATGGAAATATTAGAGGAGAGGGAGTAGACGGTTACCCGTTAAGAAGTGAAGTTGTAAGCTGCCCTACATACTTACCTGTAACAACAAGCCATTTCAAGTGCTATTTCTCTCCGCAGAAAAATGCCCGGTACATCTGTGCCACAGAAGAGCACAGGGGGAAAGGAAGGAAAGGACACGGGAGAGGGGAACCTGGAAAAAAAAATCATCACACACAGAACATCTTTCACAGAGAAGAATCGTCTTTGAACTCCGGGTAAGACAAAACTGGCCATTTGCTCAGTGTTGCTCGCCAGCCAATGAGAGAAAAGATTTTTCCCCATTGGTTTACAGAATTTTTTCACTGGTTTACTTTTGTTGATTCTTGACAGGCATGTCAGATTAACCATAGCTGAGGTGGTGTGATCACAAAGTTACACCGATCGAGGTTTCAGATGCAACATTTTGCTCGGCTCTTAAAAGGGCCTTTTTTTTTTTTTTTTTTTTTTGTTTTGTTTTTTTAATTAAGGAAAAACAACAACAAATTTTAACATAAAAGGCAAGACCAACAATACCTTGTTTTTTTTTAAGGGCAGAGATATTTAGTACAAAAAAGATAAATCTTTTATGCAACATTTTGCTCGGCCCTTAAAAAAGCCCTTTTTTTTTTTTTTTTTTTCTCATTTTAATTTAACTAGGTTTCTTCACATATGTGAAGTATGTTTTCAAAACAGAGTACGGCTCTTAGAGGATCCCACCCCCCTTTTTTTTTTTATTTAACGAGATTAATTCACATGTGTGAAGTAAATTTGCAATCAGAGTAAGGCCCTTAAAAGAGCCTTTTTTTTTTTTTTTTTTTTATCAGAAATTCTTCATAGGTGAGAAATAACCTCTAAACCTAGTCCCAGTTATTGTTATTTTTTTTGCTAGGGTAGCTGTGAATTGGGTTAAAAATTATGTGAATTGGTTTACAGAATTTTTTCACAGGTTTACTTTTGTTGCTTCTTGACAGGCATGTCAGAGTAACCATAGCTTGGGGTGGTGTGATCACAAACAGAGTAACCATAGCTTGGGGTGGTGTGATCACAAAATTACACCGATCGAGGTTTAAGATACTCGTTTAGAGTATGCAACATTTTGTCGGCCCTTAAAAGAGCCTTTTTTTTTTTTTTTTTTTTATCAGAAATTCTTCATAGGTGAGAAATAACCTCTAAACCTAGTCCCAATTATTGTTATTTTTTTTGCTAGGGTAGCTGTGAATTGGGTTCATTTCTGGAACTTTATTTAAGATAGTTTTTGGCCTTTTATAACTGTCAGTTTCATTGACAGTATAGTTAATGGCCGCTCTGACCAGAGGATTAGGATGAATCTTAGCTTTTTCATAGTATCTGTAAGCTAAGTCATACATCGTGTAATGGATGGAATTAATATTTAGCATGCTTCGGATAGCATGGTTTGAAGTTCTTCCATCAAGTCCAACCATATATCGTAGGGTTTTATTTTGAAATGAGGTAATCTTATTTTTCTGCTGTTTGTTGCAGTTACCCCAGATAGGACAGGCATAAGTAATAACAGGGCTGATACAGGCTTTCCATATCAAAGTTTTGTTTTTCCTGCTAAGCCTTTTATTTTTTATTATTGGCTGGAGACTTCCTCTGATCTTAAGGGATTTGGACACAGTTTCTTTAATGTGCTTGTTCCAGTTTAGGTTGTGGTCCATAAAAAGTCCTAAATATTTAACATCATTTACCCAAGGTATTTTTTTTTTATACATTTCTATTTCAAAGTCTGGATTGTGATTGCATTTAATCCTAGAAAATAGAATTGCTTGAGTTTTTTCGGTATTGATTTTAATTTTCCAATCTAAGAAATATTTCTCAAGTTTTTCAACATAATGTTGCAACATGAAAGTTGCTTGATTTTTATTTTTGGAAGTATAAGCGAGTGCAGTGTCATCAGCATAGAGAGCTGTAGTCAGATTCCTGTTATTATAGTTGGGAAAGTCTGACGTAAAGATGGAATACAGCGTTGGTGCGAGTACACTGCCTTGAGGTACACCAGCTTCGATTTTTTTTAACGATTTTTTCCCATTGATTTTTACACAGAATGTTCTGTTAGTGAGGTATGATTTGATTATGTGTATAATCCAGGGTGGGAAATCATGTGCTATTAGCTTGTAGATAATTGCCTCATGTGGGCATTTATCGAATGCTTTTGCCACATCCAGAAATATGGCTGCTGTGTGTTCCTTTTTTATAATTCCTTCAGCACATTTTTCAGTTATTCTAGAGAGTTGGTGCACCGTGGAGTGTTTATCTCTAAAACCTCCTTGAGTAAATGGAATTACTGGGAATTCCTCACAGAATTGTTGCATTCTAATAAGAATTATTTTTTCAAAGATTTTTCCCATGGTTGGGAGCAACGAAATCGGTCTGTGATTTTCAGGAATTGCCGGGTTTTTGCCTGGCTTGGGTAAAAGTATTACCTCTGCTGTCTTCCAAATATCAGGGAAGTAGTTTATTTTAATGGCACAATTGTATATTTTAGTAAGGGTTTGCACATATTCTTCCGGTAATGTTTTCATAATTTTATTATTTATGCCATCATTGCCTGGTGCCTTTTTATTTTTAAGATTATTAATATGAAACCTAACTTCCCTTTCACTGATGGGTAGTGGTTTTTCAAAGTCAGGAGGAACAAAATTTTTTTTTTGGCCCTTAAAAGGCCTTTTTTTATTTCTTATCTTTTCAGTTTCTGGCGTTCCGGACCCGCGAGAGGTCGTAGCACCTTTAACTTGTCTATCGGACGTAAAAGAGGCCGTAGCATTTTGTACTTTTGGCTGTTGTTTTCTTTGCCTTGTGCTTCTATTTTTTTTAAAAGAGACTTTCTGTTTGCTTTTAATTGGGGATGTTAATACAGGTTTTTTTTTACTAGTAAATTCTTCATAGAGTTGTGCACTTTGGGCGATGACTCTAGAATTTTCTACATCCTCCGCGTGTCTAAAATAAGTATTCAGGGCCTTTTTCATTTTAATGGCTACATCAGTGTCAGGGATGTCATTTATTTTAAACTGTTTTTCTAGTGAGTTTGCAAAAATTTCTGCTTTTTCTTCGTCAGTTCTAACTGCCGTCCCATCTTCTTTTTGAAGGGGTGGGAGTAATTTGACATTTTTATTTTGCAAGCTCGACGTAAGATTCCATAGAGTCATTTTGTTTTTTTTATCCGAATTTTCAGAGTAGTCAATATGAGCCTCCTCTAATACTTGACCCCATGACCCATTCTCGAATTTTCTGATTTCTCTTTTAATTTGTCTATTTATGCAGCAATAAAGGTCATAGAACGTTTTATTTCTTGTTCTTTGCCACTTGCTTCGGTATCTATTTTTTTCTTTTATAAGTTCCAAAATTTCTTTGGGTAAAAAGTACGGATTTTTTTCTCTTTAGCAGGAGTTTGACATTCTTCCATAATTTTTTTAATGGAGAGGTTAAAGAGTTTAATAGCTGTGTCAGTTTCTTCTTTGCTATTACAGTCTCCAATTACTGGGGGTGGCACTAGTTTAATTTTCCCTTCAAATTGCTTGAAGTTAGTGACCATTTTGGGTGCTACCTTCACAGTTTTGTCAGTATAAAGCTGGAGGTGAACTGGATTGTGGTCAGAGGAGAGTGCCGCCTCAGTATGAATTTCAAAGTAATATTTATTATTCTTCAGGAGTGCAAAATCTAGTATATTGCTAGTTCCTCTGAGCGCCGTTCGTGTGGGTTCAGAAGGCGCCCGTAAGTCAATGTTTTGGTTTAAAAGATATCTGAAAATATTGTTCCCACTTTTATTAGCTCTTGGGCAGTGCCAATAGCGGTGTTTACTATTAAAATCTCCCGCAATGACCGTAGGAATATTTTCCTCGAAAAGCTTATCTAGAGCTTCCCTGGTAATAGTGTGTTTGGGATGATTGTATAGTGCCGTAAATTTAATCGGGTTATTTTTTGTTTGAATAATAACCGAGTGCGCTTCCATGCCATCCTCAGTGTTGCATATCGCTTCACTTTGCTCTAGTTTATCTTTCACTGCGATCAAAATTCCCCCACTTTGGGAGGTTTTGTCTTTTCTGTAAACCTTGTAGTTGGGAATTTTGAATTTAATTCTGTCCGTTAGCCAGGATTCATTAATTAGCGCAATATCAATTTTTTTGTATTTTAGGTAGGCTAAGAATTCTCTATGCTGCCTTTTGATGCCTTGCGCATTCCAAATTAATATGTTAAGTCCATTTGTTTCAGAGGAAAGAAATTCATCCTCGGTTTTTTTTTCATCATTTTTTACTGTATCAATTTTACTTATATTGCTGTTAATTTCGATAACTTGGTCAGAATTACAATTGATTGCTTCCTTGCTTTTGACCAGTTTGGCAGCTAATTCTGCTATTTGATTGATGGTCCATTCACCATTTTTTTGTTTTTTATCGGTTTCTCCATTTATTTTTTTTTCCGTAAGTTTCTCACTCGTGGACATTCCTTTAACTTTTTTAATTAATAGGTCAAATTTGGTTTCTTCCTCAGAGAATGAGGGAAAGGTTTCACTAAGAGGGCGTTTTTCTTCCTCAGAGAAGGAGGAAAATGAACGGCCCTTAAAAATGCCGTTGTTTTTTTCCCCCTTCCTCAGAGAAGGAGGAAAATGAACGGCCCTTAAAAATGCCGTTGTTTTTTCCCCCCTTCCTCAGAGAAAGAGGAAAATGAACGGCCCCTAAATATGCCGTTGTTTTTTTCTTCATCGTTGTTATTAGCATACTGCAATTGAGCCTCTTCATTACAGTTATTTTTTTCTGCCTCTTTAATTTCTTTGCTAAGCCTGCCAGCGAAATATTTTGGTTTTTCCACGGTTGGAGTAACCAGTTTTTTTTGCTTATGCGTAGCATTTTCATCTATATTTTTATCAACATCAACAATTAATTTCTCTATCACTTTTGTGTTTTGGAATTTTTTTTGCGATATTTTTTTATTTCTTCTTGGGGCACAGAATTCTGTATCAGGCCCTTAAAAGGGCCTTTTTTTTTCTCGCCTAGATATTTGTCAACATCGGCAATCAATTTCTCTGTCACATTTGTGTTGTGGAAATTTTTGCGATGTTTTTCAATCCTTTCTTTTAGCACAGAGTTTTGTACATTGCTTTTAGGGACAACTCTTTTTTTCTCTGTGTAATAAATTAATATTACGCAGGTATTTATTTGTGTCATTTTTCATTAATTCTGTGTCATTTACAGCATTCTTTATTTTTGAGCTTAACTTATGCTCATAAGATGACTGAGGTTGTTCTTTTATTTCAACCCTTTTTGTGTTTTGTATTTGCACAGTAACTTTATTGAAAAAAGTACTCGGCCCCAAAAAGGGCCTTTTTTTTTTTTTTTTCATTGCAAAAGCCTGACGCCGAAGCTGTCTCAGGTCTGTTTTCTATAAAACCTTCCTCTTGGGTAAGGTTGTCCGGAATTTTCTCGGACTTTTCATAAATCATATCTGGTATTTTCTCAGATATTCCATCGCCCGGGCATCCCACCGGTGTTTTATTGAAATCTGAAAATTTTACAAATATCCCATCGCCCGGGCATCTCTCCGGTGTTTTAATGATATCTGAGATTTTATCAGATATCCCATCGCCCGAGCATCTCTTCGGTGTTTTAATGATATTTGTAATTTTTTCAGAAATCCCATCGCCCGGGCATCTCACCGGTGTTTTTTTCATATCTGATATTTTCTCAGATATTATGTCTGGAATTGGCACAGACATACAAGAGTCATCGACAACTTTTTTGTCAGATGACGTGCCTAGAATTTTCTGAGGCACAGAATAAGAAAGTTTTTTACCTACCAATCTTCTTCTTGTTCTTTTTTGGATACTATGACAAAGTTCCGGCGGAAGGTTCTTAATTCTTCTAGATCTTCTTGGATCTGGCTTTTCAGTTGACTCCGGATTTCCCGTGAAAGTAGATGTGGAACGGGAAACGGCATCGCTTTTCTTGGCGTCAGGCTTTTGCTCTACAACATCAGAACTTGAAATTCTCTTAATTTTTTTGGATGGGCTTGAAGCTGAAACGAAGAGAAGTGGATTCGAGAAAATTTTAATTGAGCTTTGAAAAAAGCTTAACAACTAAAAGATCCCCTAACCGGACTGATTCGGATAGACTGGTAACCCAGAAACTATCTAATCGCAGAACAAGACGAACGGCCGACGACGACGAAAAGCTTGCACTAAAGTTCACTCGCAGGAGCTCACACGATGTGCGACCTTCCTGCACGGAATCCAAAGGGCAACTTGAATTTATAATTTGTAGTAAAATTATAATCAATTATTTATATAAAATATTTTTTTTTCACGATGTACTGTACAGTTTTTGAGTATTAGGACGTATATAAAATATGAAGGAACTTTCATTTTTATTGGAAACAAATCACTATAAATAATTGTGAAATAAATAATATAACAAATGAGCTATATCACTGAACTAAGCTGAAACGCATATACCTTAGGATAAATATCATCATCATCATTGCCAATCGTTATCAATCCACAGCTGGATGAAGTTCTGTTCAAGTTTCTTCTGCAACGGTCTGTCTTGTGCTAGTCTCCTCCACGTTATTCCAGAATACTTTCGAAATTCATCCACCCATCTCACATGTGGTCTTCTTCTAGGTCTTTTTCTGTCCATTGGAATTCAGTCTAAAATTTTAGGTGTCCATCGATGGTCTGTCCTTCTGGCAATATGTCCAGCCCATTGCCATTTCAGGGATTTTCCTCTGATCATGATGTTTTCCACTCTTGTCATTTTTCTGATCCACGAGTTCCTCTTTTTATCTCTCCTGGTTACACCAAGCATGCACCTCTCCATGCTGTTTCAGTTGTCTGCAGTATTTGTATGTCTCTTTTAGTTAAAGTCCACGTCTCTGCACCATATGTAAGCACTGGAAGGATGCATTGATCAAACACTTTTCTTTTAAGACTTAAATTTATATTGCTCTTGAAAATTATACTGTTTCTTCCAAAAGCTCTCCCGGCAAATTTTATACGCCGATTAGTTTCTTCATCAATATGACCCTCACTTGATATCTGTTGTCCAAGATAAATGTAGTTATTGGTTATCTCCTGCCTTTCCCCATCATTCGATAAATCTTCATTTTTTGTAAAAGCGTTGTACATCGCTTTTGTCTTCTGAAAGTTCATTTTTAATCCCAATTCATTACTCTTGTCAGCAAGTTCCTGGATCATACTCTGCAGCTCTGATTGGGTAGTTGCAAACATTAGAACGTCGTCAGCAAAATGAAGGTGAGTTATATAATCTCCATTAATCTTTAAATATATTGATGGATATATCAATATAAGCGCGACCTTACTAAGAGAGACTCCTTATTTTATGTGTATCGTTTTTCTGCATGAATAATGTGAAAGACTAAAGGACCGATACTGTCAGCTAGTGATTAGATATAAACAATGTAGATAAATTTTCGAAAATGTTTCACTATTATCAAGTAATCGTTTCCACATCTTTTTTAAGGGATCCACCTAATTTGGCACGTTTTGCAGACCCATAAACATAATTTGTAAAACAATTAATAAAGCCCTAACCCTAACTTTAGATGATACAACTTTGAAACATTTATTGCTGTCCCTCGATATAAGACTAGTTTTACTTTCAGAATATTTTGGTCTTTTAAGAATGAATATTTTCGGTCTTTTGATAATGTCTTCTTTGCTGAAGACGTTCTCAAAAAACCAAAAATACTCTGCTTACTGCACTCAGATTTCAAAAGACTCCTCTAATATTATTCTCAATGCTTTAAACAGAACATTTTGACAAAGGACATGCCACAAAATGAGAAACCGAAATGTTTAGCTTTCATGTTTCAAAAATGAAAAATATTTCTAGAAGCAGAATAAAAAATACTTCCAGAAGCAGAATAAAAAAATTGTGCTTAAATATCCCGATCAGTTCCTAGGATTTACACTGAACGCTCTTTGAACTTTCTTATGGTAACGGATGAACCGACTGTTTGTATACTTAATGTACGCCGAAGAGAAAAACTTATGACCACCTGACTAATGTGATGTTGATCCTCCACTTGCCTCACAAACAGCCCATACCCGCGAAGCATGGAAGCTGCAAGATTTAGAAATCTTGTGTCTTGTGGTATCTTGTACCTGCACATTACCAGAAGGTACTATAATTCTTGTATGTTATGTGGCTGTGTCGCCTCAGACCGGATTCGTTGTTTAAACATTAACCACAAATGCTGGATTGGGCTGAACTCTTGACAATTTGGAGTTCAGAACAATGCATAACCTGGAAATCGCTCTCATGTTCTGCGGACCATTCTCGTATAATAAGGGCAGTGTCATGTGGCATTACCTGCAGAAAGAAAACACTAATAAAGTGAAATGGCGTTGTCATTAAGCGACGCACCTGGTCTGCAATGATGTTTACGAAGGTATTAGACGTAATGTTTTCCTGCAAATTAATGGCTGGAGCCAAGGTTTCCCAGCAAAACATTGCCCAAATCATTACACTTCCTCCACCGACTTGCTTTCGGCGTATATTGTACTGTGCATACTATTCCCCAATTAAACTGCGAACACATATCCGGACGTCCCCATGATGCAACGGGAAATGAAATTCAAATTATTCAGGGTTCAGTTTCGAAGTTCGTGCGCCCATTGTATGCGCAATCGTTGGATAACCGAGGTTAGCTTGAGCACTTCCAGATGTCTGAAGCAACGCAGTCGAATTTTCAGCAGGATTACGGGTAATCTAAAATTATCGGCAAATCCATTGACTCAATATATTTGTCATTCCAATTTGCCTTTTGTGAAATTTGCTTAAGTCCGCTGCCATTGTCATCTGAAGAACAAGAATAACATTGATTAATTGAACTCACTGTCATGTGTTAGTTTTAAAGTTCCATATTAATCATACACGCCCTCGTTTACTCACAATTTCTTCGATCTGCATAAAATCTGGCTGGTCATAAAAATGTTTCGCTTTCGTTGTATAACGTGGAATCAAAGGTAAACATTCCGTTAAGGTAAAGGAGAAATTTAAAATCCTTTTCTTACAAAATATCTTTCACAAGAATTTGCAAGCCTGATTAAAATTGTGTAGTTAAAACCGTACATTTGGCTGCTGAACAGGCATGCATCACTCTAAACCGACAGATAAATACGTCGTCAATGTTAGTTTCTATAAGCATATAATTATAATCGAAACTTCATAACGATAAGTCACAAAAAAAGTTTTTTTTTTCCCACTTTTAGTTGTATTATGAGCATTGCTTCTAGTATGCAATGTCTTTGGACATAAAGTTCAAGTGATGTTTATGTAACTACTTGAATAATAGAAACACCCTAATATTCCGTTTATGATTACAACAACTTTCAGTATTTCTTCTCGCAAAAAAGGCATTAATATTATGCCATATAAATTTTAACTTTAGTGTTGTACAAACTTGGTATATTTCCAGAAGGCATGAAAAAGCGAAAACTGTAGAGGTAAAGTTTGTAGAGCCAATGTGAATGTAAGATTATATAAAATCATACTGTTACGTAAAGGTTATTTGTGTATTTATTGTTATACATTCAGTAGAACAAATGTAAAAATATTGGTAAAAACGGATTTTCTCGTAGAAAGTAAGGACTTCCTCTTTTATAAAAAACACCTGTCGTTCGTTTGCATTGAAATAGAAATGTCGCCACTCTTCTTTTTAACAAAACAAATTAACCGCGATTCAACTCGTTACATAGGATGGTTAAAACTTCCTGTGTTTTGCTTCTGTATTTCGGTATTGCCAGCAGCCGGGGTGTTTTAGACAGTTACACTGAAAATGTCATATTTGTGATTCCCTTCAGTAAGCAGTATAACGTTTTCTATCCTTAATAGGTTCTACTATACCATTGTACATTTCTTTTGAAAAATGGTTTTAAAGCAAAAACGCACAACTGTTGTTTTAGTTGTCATACAAAATACAAGGAATTTGATTTAACAACTGAATCATAATACCAAAATACTGAAAAAATGGAAATGTAAACAATTTGAGCTGCACTATTTCTAAAGTTTTATTATAAAACTTTTAAATTGCAATACATGCGAATTAATGAAGTGCAGAAGATGACCACATATTTGTAGAATGATTTTCCAAAAATGTATATAAAGTTTAAAATAAAATGCTTTCTTTAATAATCGTTCAATCCGAATGCCCTGTCTCTGGACTATGAATCTGTGTCTAGATTTCAAGAAAACGGATAATATCTTAAAAGTTATACTTATATTTTATTCCCCTTCTCTCCCACATCTGTGAATTGTCCAATCAGTGTTTTAGGTCTTCGTTTAGAAATCGCTCTTTTTAGCAGACCGAATGCAATAGTCCATTGGTATCACGTCATGGGAATTAGAAGGAAAATGAGGAAAGAGTGTTTGATACCCATCACTTCTTTATTATTTCTCAAGTAATATAATGGTAGATTGGGATGTACTACTGGTAGCCTTATCCTGATAGACATCTACTCTTTGAAGGTTATGTGGATAAAGGTATGGTGTTTCCTCTTAAAATTTCGGAGTTCAAATATTATTTTGTTAATGTGTAGAATTGATTTTAACTTCCTTTTCAACATTTCTTAACTTCCATTTCCCATTCTACTGGAAACCATCAATAATCATGAATCCTTTACGAAAAGTTTCTTTGGATACTTGGAACCAAGTTTGTAAGTTCTTTTCGGTTCTTTTTCAGACAATGAAGCAAACTTTTTTTCGTTACAGTCGTTTGGTTGGATGCATGCTTCATCAATAATCCCAATAAATTTCCATTTATCTTCGACAAAGCGATTTTCATAAAGAAATCTACTCCTTGTTCTGTGTGCAGCCACGTGTGAACATTGTTTTCCTCTTTCTTTTTCCAATTTCAAAGCTTTGACACTTTTTTTCACCTTCCATACACAGATTTTTAACGATTCAGCGATTGTTTTTTGGGTCGATGGCTTTTGTTTTAAGAATAGGAACTTTACTTTTGAAATAGTGGTAACACTACGTACCGTCAATGGTTATCCGGTTGGTGTTCAATTTTGCTGTTTAATCAATGCTTTTTAATAGTATTGCTTTATTTACATTTAAAATCCAAATTACATGACTTTCGCAGGGTCTTTTTACATTACAAAATACGAATATTTCTCTTCGTTAAGAGCAAACACATAACAATTTATCCACTGGTTATTTAAGTGCGCTATTTTCTTACAAGACGGTATATAATTGTAGCAGATGTTTCTTTGTGTTCATATAACTCCATCTGTTTCTAATTTTAATTCCTCGAACTTCTTTTATTTTGTGTGATTTCTTATCAAAAACACTCTAAAAATGTGTGAGCATTATCTGTGTTCAACGATTTCAGGAAAACGAAAGAACAAATATTTTCTAAATGATAATAATTATTTTATTTTGATTGGAGGTCTAACGAATAGTAATAAGAATGATAACTACAGATTACACTACGTTTTAAATAAAAAGAAAAATTGGTTCATTGGTTGAGAGAATTTACGCAATTATATTTAATTAACCACCTAATATTATCAGCCTGACGTCGTAAATTGAACTACGAAGTTTTTTGTTATATTTTACTTAAAAAGAAGTTAGTCACAAATATATTTCCATCAGTACAAAAACGGTCCTTATGTGTACTCCAGTGCTTTAACCTCATCACTGAATTATTCACGATGAATCTACCAGAAAGTAAAATATCATTCTCGCATTAGTTCTTAATCTGTTTCTTAATTAATGGTAAATGTAATACTTTATGCTGTATCATAAACAATACACGACGTTTCGAAAAATACAGAGTACAGCACTATAGTTTTGTGGAAACTTTGCTCATGAATGGTGATTATTGTTATTATTTCTTTTTAACCGTAGGAATTGGAGATGTGCCCGCAAAAAGTTTCGCCGCACATGTAATTGTACCAAGAGTAATACAACCTTCAGTGCTGATCCCTAACTAAAGATAATTACGTGGTAGTAAAAGCACATTAAAAGTACAAACAACAGCGATATCAGCGTTATTTCAATACCTGTAAACTCGATTTGTCAATATGATATTTGATACACATAAATGTTGGTGAATATACACTAACGGAAAGAAAATCCCAACACCACGAAAAAAAAGTGGTAGAGGAATGAAATGGCGGCAATACATTTGTATAGGGAACATATTTAATCGACTAAGGTTTCAAGGTCACAGCTTAATGTAAGCACAAGAAGAGCCATTTTAAATGTGAAATGCTGGTAAATTAATAACCGGTGTAACCGCCAGAATGTTGAATGCAAGCACGCAAACGTTCATGCATTGTGTCGTACAGGTGCTGGATGTCAGTTTGTGGGATGGAGTTCCATGCCTGTTGCACTTGGTCGGTGAATACAGGGACGGTTAATGCTGGTTGGGGTGACGCTGGAGTTGTCGTCCAATGATGTCCCATACGTGCTCGATTGGTGAAAAATCTGGTGATCTAGCAGGCCACGGCAACAGGTCGACACTCTGTAGAGTATGTTGGGTTACAACAGCGGTATGCGGGCGAGAGTTATCCTGTTGGAAAACACCTCCTGGAATGCTGTTCATGAATGGCAGCACAACAGGTTGAATCACCAGACCGACGTACAACTGTGCCGTCAGGGTGCGTGGGATAACCACGAGAGTACACCTGCTGTCATAGGAAATTGCTCCCCAGACCATAACTCCAGGTGTAGGTCCCGTGTGTCTCGGCCGCAGACAGGTTGGTTGCAGGCGCTCACCTGGCTACCTTCTAACCAACACACGGCCATCACTGGCACCTAGGCAGAACCGGTGTCATCAGAAAACACAACAGATCTCCATGCCGTCCTCCAATGAGCGCTAGCTTGACACCACAGACGTCGCAAACGGCAGTGGTTTGGAGTAAGTGGAATGCACGCTACAGGGCTTCTGGCTCGGAGCTGTCCTTCAAGTAACCGATTTGTAACAGTTCGTTGTGTCACTGTGGTGGCAACCGCAGCTCGAATTGCTGCCGCAGACGTGGTACGATGCGCCACGGTTATACGTCGTACACGGCGGTCTTCCCTCTCATAAGTGCCACGTGGCCGGCCGGAACCCGGTCTTCTTGAGGCAGTACCTTCCCTCGACCACCGCTGCCAACAATCATGCACAGTGGCTACATTCCTGCCAAGTCGTTCTGCAATATTGCGGAACGAAAGTCCACCTTCTCGTAGCCCTATTAAACGACCTCGTGCAAACTCCGTCAGCTGTTGATAATGGCTTCTTCGTCTTCTTAAAGGCATTCTTGACTAGCATCAACACACTACGTAGAATCTCAACGATAACTAACGCTCACGAACGTTACAGCGCGTATTTACAGCAAAATTGTTTTGCATGTTCCGAGGGGCGCTACTAGAGCCACACGTATGCGCCGAGCGCGAAATGTGCATAGACGTCATCTTACAGATGTACTCTCACCGCCTACCAACTGTCGTTTATCTAACACAACCCCTTCTTGGTGTTGGGATTTTTTTCCGTCAGTGTATATTGTTGAATGGGCGAAGAATTGCTTCCGCGAAGACGGCTGAAAGCAGGGATCCCATCGGAGCACCATTTATTTGTTTGTAGATTTGTCCTTGGAAACTGAAGGAGTTAGAATTTGAGTCGAAGTCCATTAACTGGAAGATGCTGAGGAAAGACTCGTGCGAATAAAGCGATGGATTAGATATGGTTTATTTTAAAGTTCCGATGTTGTCCCGTACGGGATCGAAGTGCAAAAAGAAATCACTGCCAAAAATGTTGTATATTTTACAGATATTTGCTTGATTTTCATGATAAAATCTAGAAGAAATGTTATTATACTGTCTGATTCAGGGACATGATTAACCAGAAAATTTGGATAGTGTTTTTCCTAAACGGTACGTTGAAGGAAACCTTTTTGACAAGATGGTTATCAATGGATTACCGGTCTTTGTGGTTCTTAAGTCTCCAAAAAGCTTCGGGATCTTAGGGTCTGGTGGTAATTCGGCGGCTTTCTTGAGATCATCCGGGAGAGATGTCAACATGGCTGCTCTTACTACCAAAATTTCAATGATTTTGTTTGTAGCATTTTGTATTCAGAAGCGGAGATTAATATTTCGAGTTTCTGATTGTAGTCTAAATCATCCATAATCGGTATCTGCCCGAGTTTTCCCGTTAGCTTTAATTCTATGGAAACGTCCTTTCTGCGGTTCAAAATCAGTCTCAAAATTTTAAAAGTATTATTTTTATTTGTGCCACGATCGTAACCGAGCGCAAAACAGTTTGCGCTGTTTGGCTTTGGTGTCGTCCGGAATTTGCGATATTATGCTCTCAGACTCAGAAATAACGATTTTTGGATTCTCTCTTGTTCGGAAGCAGAACTTTGATCCAAGTTCTAAAGCTTTCGTTTCTTCTAGGATGAGCGTCTCGTCAGAAATATGGAGGAAGGGAACAGCAAAACTTTAAAATTTTTGATTTTGTGATGATATCAAATATTTCAGCTTCCTGTTGAGTCTAGATGATAAGAAAACTTGGAGTCATTTGACTAACATGTCCCTTTGGAGCGTTAGATTGTTGAAAGTGATCGAGTCGCAAATTCTATATACTTTCACATACAGAGTATAATACTTGGTTTCCAAAGACATGACGATCCTATCTTTTCAGGTTTACTAACCTTGACAGGTTTGGACGAAGAAAAGTTTACTTTTTCTTTTCGAACCAAGATATTTTTAAACACATTTTTACATTAAGGTACTTCGGCATCAAACCCAATCCCTCAAGCGGTTACAAATTCGGGGTAGGGCCGTTCGCTCCCCAGTAAGCTACAGCTGTCAAAATATTTTTCTTTTTTCGGATCGTGTTAAAATTAATTAATTAAAATAAACGGTACAGTAACTATATACTTTAAATAATAAAGCTCTATTAGTAAACCGAATTCCTTGGCGCAGACTAAAAAGGGAAATTTCCGAGATTTAGCATATCAAACCGACGGCTTTTTCAAAGAAAGTGAGAAGCAAACTGTACACTGAGCAATAGGACTCTTCTATAATTTTAACGCGATGACTAGTCAATAAAAGAGCAGGTACGATTGTACTTATTGATACAAAGGCACGAGGCATCGAGTTCATGTAGCACTTGGAATTCTGGAGTGAAAAGGAAAGCCATTCACTGCTAAAAGAACTTATACCAAATTTGTGGTGACTCCAGCAAGACGCTATCCTTGCAGGACTCACTGTTAGTAATGATCTTCTATATTTCGCAAATGGCAGTAGCTTTATGGGTGGAGTAATAAGCTAATTTCTTTCTTTCATCCAACACAGGGGCAGCGGACCGGAACTTGACTTCTCTGGATAGAGCCGTGGTTACTTTACCTCTCTTTATGTCCCTTATATGTTCTTTGACTCAAATTCTAAATGAACGTTTGGTCATTCCAATGTAGAATCGCTTGGAGACTTCCTGATATTATAGAGGGATGAGATAATCACATGCTTCATTGGAAAGAGGGGGCTTGTCAGTATTTCCCAAAAGCATAGCTCATAAAGATGTGAGAGATCAAATGCCGACCCGGAGGTTTATCTTCTTGAGTACGTTCTGGAGTTGATAGGAAATATTTGGCATGTAGGGAATTGAGGCCAGATAGCAAAGCTCTCTCAGAGAGAAATAACATGAGTGCTTATGGCTCTTTCGATAGAGTTGGGCACCAGATTCGGGGTGGGTTCTGCCTCGGAGACCAATTCGACAACCTTTTTTAAATCGCAATGTCTAGAAGGAAGATAATAGGAACTGGCAGAAACTCTTCGGATTGAACAAAGGAGGAAAGCTGTCTTGCATTCAGCTGGGCAGAAGGAGTTGCCGAGCATCAGGTTTGAGACGGGTGTTGGATTATAGTAGAATTTTGTACAAAAACGATTTTCAGGCAATCTGTTCGGTAAAACATAAACATAAGGCAAGGAATTATTTTGTTCGAAGTCAATAGTGAAATTGATCTCAATGTGAATATCATATTTTATCCAGAAAAGGAGGAGAGTATCTTTTCCGTAAGCCCATTTGAAAAATGCATAGTCCCCGTATCGTAGCCAGGTAGTAGGCCTTTGGATGACGTTGGTAAATATATCCTGTTCAATTATGCGAAGTATTGCCTCACCGAGGACGGCCAAATGTGAGGATATACAGTGCCGTAGCTATCAAGATATTATAGATTAAGAGGAACTATACACTAACTATACTTGAATTAGTAAAGCTATATTAGTAATCCGAAATGATTAAAACAGAAATAAAATTTTAGAAGCCTTTTCGTGTCAAAGAAAGCTAGAGAGTTTGATGTCTGCTGTCTACCTTAATTGAAAATATAATCTGATTGATGTGCGAAAGTCAGGAAACTTTGATTTCACTATTACGACAATAAATTTGGATTGCTAGTTCAAGCTTTTAATTCCACAACAACACACCATTGGCTCTAATAATACTTCTAAAAATCTCTCACACTGGGATTCTACCTCAAAATTTTTAAAATGCATGTGCATTCATTTTAATTAAATTGCTGAATACTGACCAAACTCGTTTGCGTGTTAAAACATGAGCTAAGAACAAGACACAATACACTGCCGGACAATTGCTAAGGACGGATGACAATAGCAACGATAGGAACCATAAAATGGAAGGCAGGAAAATATGGAAATTAGCATAACTGCGGGATACAGTAAGACGTGTTGTGCGTATGCAAATTTTGGATTGCCGAACTTGTTCGTGACGTCATAGCGCTGATAAGAGATATAAAGGATTTGACGCGTATTGACCGTTGTTGTTCAAACGCAAAGTTAAAAGGGAAAGAATCAATTGACGAACTTGCAATTTTCAGTATGTCTTCCCGACATCACCTAGATGATTTTACGTGTGGCCGTATTATTGGCAAGATTGAAGAATGGCGAAAAATAACATGTTGCCAGGGAGTTCGACGTCAGCCACAGTGTTGTTTCAAGGCTTTGGAAATCATTTCAAACAAATGGAGAGTGTAGCAAACGTCACGGGGGAGGTCGTGTTCGCAGTACGATACCCGCAGAAGATCGGTACATAGTGCTATCAACAAAAAGACACCGGCGCAGCACAGCTAGTGAGGTAGCAAATCAGTTTATGGCTGCTACTGGCAAGCGGATCTCCCGAAAAACTGTCGCCAGACGTTTGCATGAAGGAGGACTATACGCCCGCCGTCCTGTTGTGTGCATTCCATTGTCCAGACGTCACCGTACCGCCCGTTTGCAATGGTGCCATCAACATCGCAATTGGACTGATAACGACTGGTCTGGTTTCCTCTTCTCAGATGAGAGTAGATACAGTCTATCGTCTGATTGTCGACAACAATTGATCTGACGTGATAGTGGTACTGCATATTGTCCAGCAAACATACAGGAAAGGGACCGATATCCGACATGTAGTGTCATGATATGTGCTGGCATCATGATCAATGGCTGTACGTCCCTCTACGTGCTTCCAACTGGGACTATGACTGGCCAACGATACATTAATGATGTTCTGCTACCTCATGTTCGCATATTCCGTGGTGCTGTCGGTGTTAGATTCATTTTCATGGACGACAACGCTACATGTCATCGAACAGTCGCTGTCCAGGAGTGTCTTGAGAGCGGGGATATGCAACGCCTCGTATGGCCAGCACGTTCTCCAGATATGAATCCCATTGAGAATGTGTGGGATGCTTTGGGGAGGAGTCGTGCTGGTCGCCAATGCCATTCAATAAACAAGGACACCCTTATCCGTGCACTGACAGAGGAATGGGATAAATTACCCCAACAGCTGCTTGATAATGTTGTGCAAAGCATGACACGACGTGTGGATTCTTGTATCGTCCCCCATGGTGGCCATATCCCGTATTGACATCTTACGCCGGAACGCCTGCGGACGGTAATTGCATTTTTTTCACGTTTACGTATTCTGCACAAAATTACCTGTTTGTCGCTTGAACACGTTCCAAAGCCTTTTGGATTTCAGAGCACAATAAATTGTCATTCTTGGAATGTCATGGCATTCTGACATTATTTTATTTCACTTGGCATCCAACCGCACTTACTTTTTTAGGCGCTATATAGCCGTTTATGATCCGTCCTTAGCAATTGTCCAGCAGTGTATTATTTCAATGAAAAAGTAAGAAAACTTAAAAATGCGTACAAAGTGGATAATACAGCAACAAAATGATTCCCTTTGATATTTGGATACCTTGTGTCTATTAGAAACATCTGAAAATTGGTATAAAAAGATTAGAAATATTAAATTAAATTGCAGTTTATTAAATATTTTTAATAATTGCACTTCAGACACGAAATTAATGACCCTTATTAAGTTTGGATTGAATTGCGAACTATAGCAAAACATCTTACTATTGAATTCAGAGAGGTATTAGACTTTAAACTCTCGTCGGATCACACCGCATATTATAATCATCCTGCAATTGCTCTGATCAAATTAGTGGCCATTATTACTTTCGAATTGAATTACGAATTATAGCAAAACAACTGACCGTTAAATGCAGAAAGGTGTTAGACTTTAAACTCTCATCAAATCACACCGCATCTTACTGCATTGTGTTATCTTACAGCATTGGAAAAAAATACTCATTTAAGATGATATACAGAGTTAATTTGTGTTAGAGAAATATAGTTTTCATTCCGGAGCAACATGTTAAGCATTTAAACTCATTTTTAAAGTATTTAAATCATTTGATTATTGCCACAACCCGAGTAGCAAGAAATTGAACTTTGGTCAAACTGAGCGGCATTTCCAATTAGTCCTCAGAAATGTAGAAAGATTTTATGCATCGCGTCTTTTTAACACATGCGAAACAAATTCGCTGTACTATTCATTTCTCAATCATGCATCACTTATCTACTAATTTCAAATAATTCCAAATGGAGAGAAATAAACGCCAACGTGAGTCAATTCTTTGTTGCACAACTTATTGTGTAGAATTAAATTCGGGAAAAGACCATTCTGAAGAAATGGGGTATTTATGCATGAATGAGATTCTGAACACGAAGAAATCATGCGAAGTATGGTTTGCTTACTGAAAGAAAGGAACTAACCTCAAGGAGACTCTGATAAATTCCTTTGAAAAGACCTCTAGGCAGAAGAAATGCATGGCCTTTCACTAAGGAATGCTACCCATATGGGAGATGATCATGCATTTTTGTTCTAGAATCTTAGCACTGAGATAAAGGGGAAATAACAATAAGAGAAACAAAGTCCAGACTGTTCTCAGGTACGAAGCCTTTTCTCTTTAAATCTGCTTTGTATTCTCGGGAAAGAAACTTTAGCCCTAGTTCAGTTTCAGCGTACTGTCTGTTCTCCTGCAGGGACTCTTAACAAAATTAAAACATGTAGAATTACATGACCAGACACAGTTTAACATCTGTTAACGTTCGAAAATTGTGTGCAAAGAAAGCGGAGGAAAACAACTAATTTGCGAAGTAAATTTTCAGAGTGTTTCCTCCATATATCTTCTCAAATACGGCGACGATTACCTCACAAATGCAGTAAGCCACTAAGATGTTACAATTCTGTATCACAACTTTCTATTCGCTCGACAGAAATAAGCAATAGAGGACTGATCTTTGAGTTGTCGAAATACTTTTCATCGAATATGGGCAATATAGTATTTCTGTAAACTCTATCACACAGGAGGAGAGACAGAAGTCTAGTGTTTATGACAGCACCCCAGGGGTCTGACATTAAACTACGATAGCGTCTGTCACGTGATACGGTACCAATGGCTGTATAAGTAGCGCCAAGAAGAGAGTTGCATACTCTTGAAAAATAAGGCAGACGGTTACAGTTCCACGTTTTAATTACATGTCCGTCCACTTGCGCGTTGTTCTATTGATATCTCGATTTATCAGAATCCCTTTGAGGTTAGTTCCTTTATTAAGATCTTCAGGGTAAAATTGTTGCCATGAGTCTCAACGGAATATTTTCCTCTGAGTCTCCTGCCTTTTGAACTCTATAAAACCATAGTGATGACATATTATAATTTTATTGAGGACAACCTCTGAAACAACAAGACAGAAGAAAGCTTTAGTTAATTCACCAAAATGTATAAATAAATAAGTTTTCGAATTTATTTCTAAAAACTAAACTCGGTTACAGGAATATTTTCCCTATGAGAGATTGCTCTTGAAATTACAGACCTATGATAAAAGCTATTTATTTGTGTACAGAAGACTTACATCCGGCATTCCAACGAATTTCTGTGTGAGAATAGCTTTAATGAAATATTGTTATTTAACAAGAGCAGCTAGTGGAAATCTCTGATTTTAAGTGCGACCACAGAGATAATGTGTGTTTCACATTGCTTTACATTTTTTTATTTTGAACCAGAGTAGCAGCAAATGCGTTAAAGCTACCCATGTGGTGATTACTCTATTCTTTTTCCAATAGCAACTGAAAAAGGCATGTTCTTCTAGGCATTATTTTCTTTTAAAGACATCTTTTCAAAATCTGGATGACTTGTTAGAACAATATATCAAGATACAAGACTCACACAGTTCTTCGTGAATACTTCTAAATTTCTTTTGTCTTGATTCCAGAAGCCTATATGCACCGTATATTCGAGTGTAACTTCACAAAGTGTAACTTCAACTTATTGCCATGTTTTTGTGTTGAGGTTTTTCCTCTCATATTAAATATCATTTAAATGAATTATACTTAAAAAAAACCTTATATTTTCCTTTTATATACTTTTAGTTGTGCATAAAAAGCTCTATAATAATAAATAAATTTTGAACTGAGATATTAAAGCAAATCTGTCGATTAAACAACCCGATTATTCTCCATTTACATATACCTATATTATTTTTCGAAATGTAAAACAAAGTGAGTTCTGTAGAAGAAATATCTTTTTCATAATACGTGGAAGTAATTCATTCATAATAATTAAGAGAGCAATCAGGCATCTCTGAATTTCAGATGTTTACTTCTTATCGCGTAACATAATCCACATCAAAAACCTAGAAAATCACATCACAATGGAATCGAATCCATGTTTCCCGATTGCCGTTCGAGGGTTCATTCATTTACACCATCCAGGGTGACGAAGTTCCAAGTACAAGAGTGTTAAGAGGCAGAACATTCTGCAATTTTTGCTAGGCGAAGCAAATTTTGCTTCCTCGTAGCGTAAATTCGAGAGACTGGTAAATCGTCTGTCTCTCAAATTACCACGTTATATAATTTAATGGTATGTGATGCTATTTTAAGTTCATGATACTGTGATGATATTGAACTGCTTTTTCCATCTTAGAAGGAAATAAAATAGGTAATCAAAGGCATTAAACAGGAAATACATCAATTGAAATGGGTAATCAAAGACATATTGAACAAATCTAATTGGTATCATGCTGAAAAGTTGATTTAAACCGATTTACTTTTATACTCTGAGAATGTTCACTTTAATGTGGATCATCGGATCTGGATAATACAATTATTCGCATTAGCGTTGCGGGGTCCGGACAATCGGGGTTCTACACTGCATTTACAAAATGTTCCCGACAAATGGCATTAGTTGTGATAAATGTGCAATTTTCGACAATGATCAGATGTGAATCCCTGGGTCCAACCATTCATTTACACGAACCTGTGACATTTAACACCTGCCTAAACATCATTACAGACCAGGTACGCACTTTCATAGCAACGATATTTCTCTGCAGTAATGTATTCTTTTAGCAGCATAATGTGCCGTGCCACACTGCTAGGACTGTTTCGGAATGGTTCGCTAACCACGAGGAACAATTTCAGGTACTGAGCTGCACTCCAAATTTCCCAGACATCACATTAATATCTAAGTTATTGCGTCTTATCTGCGTCTTATCATCTCATCCCGTATTTTAGAAGAGTTAAAGGATCTGCCGGTAAAATGATGCTTAACAGATGCCAGAAGCCCTGTTTTGAAATTTTCTTATCGTTCTTGCTTCGCGGGAAATAGCCGTTTTGACTGTCAGTGTATCGCCAACGTCATTTTAGGCATTTCGCCATATCAATTTGGCTCTTCGCTGTTTGTTGAGAAATGTATTATTACATATTAGCTTCCATTTACACTGAGTGTTTTATTTAATCCCTGATGTAATAAAAACTTAAAGTTATATGATTTGTCCGGCACAGAGTAAAGTTGATGGGTGTTACATGGAGTTATGCACGAAGTTGTACGACCGGGAAACCTCTTCATCCTGCTCCAGTTGCAGACAGATCTGAGTCTCGGTATTTTAGAAATGTTCCGCAGTCTGTCTTGGCTCGAGTACCGGTACAGGCATGAGTGATATACTTTCCTAATAGGCCCTGTTTTCTCCCTTGCTGGAGACCAGTGACAAAGTTTTGGGTACGAGCGATTTTGGAAAACTCTTGGTAATGGTGGTCGCTATATCCCTACAGATAAAAGTGATTTTTATCTTTAAATAAAAATTAAATATGGGTCACTATATCTAAACTCATTTTGTTGTCTTCAGAAAAATGTCGAACATCCCTTTAGTGCAGGATTCTACAAAACGTTTTACATAAGTGAAGGGAGGTAGGCGTTTCTACTTTTCGTGAGCCGGAGACATTCTAATAAAATTAAGAAGATCTGCACACCAAACAGAGATCATCGCTCTTTCCACGTTAATAGATGAGTCTCGGAGATATTATCACGGCCGTCACCGGCACACTAACCCAGGGTCTTCCAGTTACGCGCTGGACATTCTACCACTGCACAACAGATAGAAAGCAATATATATAATTGTACCGGGTGCGCCATATACAAGAGGCACCATGGCCAGAAGTTGCTACGCGGGTTAAAGTTGTTTGGCGGGTTTCCAGTTAAAACCGCTTTGTTCCACTTCTAACCGGTTTCGTCGTGTACAGCTGCAAAGGAATTCTCCGGAGTGGTTAGTCACTGCCAGAGAAGTTGAAGTACGTGGTCATAAGTGTAAGTGAAGAGGGAACAAAGGCAACGGAAACGGATTAAGGTACGGAATAGCGTAATTTATTGTGGAACAGTATTTCAGAAATAACTCATACAAGGTTTTAAATGAGTTCAATAGAGAAAAATTTCACATTGTGAAAATGCACGCAACTAATCCCCACACCCTTGATGAATTAAAAGTGAACAATACGGATGCCATAGCCCAGATTACTGCTGGGGAGTTTTGGCGCGTAGCGAACAACATGTTCAGTCGTGTGCAGCTGTAACTTGATGTCGGGGGACAGCACTTTCAAAAATTGTTGTAAACGCAGGTAAATTACTCCTGTTTTCTCTCATTTCAACTATTCTGTACCATGTATAGAAACATTGCCTGACTGTTGTCTTTGATGATACTCGGGCCTCTTCTATGTGGCACAGCCTGTATATTGTCATTTATATATTTCCCACAACATCACTTATTAAAAATTTTAAAGGTACACCATAGTTTTTCCCTCATCATTTTTAAGAAACATGTAACTACATCTTTGGATGTAAACACACTAAATTTTTTTGAAAAGGATTTCAGTAAAAAAAATTATTTATCGCTAAATTAACGTGTTCACGTGACTGAAATTTGAAATTTGTGTTTCCTGCAATCAAGTGTTTGTGCAAATGCTCATCAGGTATGGCTTTTCTGTAACTACATTTCAACTACTTCATCTTCGAAGTGCCTTTGAAATCAATGTGGTGTGCTAAACCTGAGATCTATCGATCAGTAAGGTTTTTAAATGAACATATTGATCACCTCGAAGTCTTCTGTTGATCTTTACCAGTACCCCTTTGGGTTTTCCCGTTAAATTGCTGATGTATTTTACATCAAGATTTTACGTTTTAGGCATTTTACCAATGACACAATCAATAAGAATATGGAAAATCCCTTTACCTGTTGCACTCCAATTAAAATCAGAAAAACCTTTGGCACATTTTAGATTTAAAAAAGGAAAGATGTCTTCTGAAAACTTACTAGAGGATGAAGACCCCGTTCCTTGCTCAAAATTCTCAAAGGTGCATGCGTGTTAACCAGCTTCTACTCAACTGCTCAAGATAATCAGTTTTTTAGAAAAAAAACAAACTTTTGTTCATATGTCACATTTGCACAAAAGTCAAATTATTTTCCCAAAATCGTGACTTTTGAAAAAATAGTTTGATTTTTATTCTTGACTTTTGTGAACATGTGACATGTACGCACGGATTCGCTATGTAATCATAGAATGCACTCACTTAGTCCCATGGCCATATCTAACAAAAAAAAATAATTTACAAAGACATTTACCGTTTGTGAGTGAAACGATTGACATTATGTTCCGCATTGTCCCTGATATAACAACGAATTATGCCGTCAACTTGAAGAACACGTTTAAAACTTATGAACTACGTTTTATTCCTTTTTGTTATCCAAAATAACATTACTCTTATTTTTTAATGAACACTTTGCTTGTCACAAAACAAAATAATTTGAATTCGTTAGAGTGAATTTTTATTTATTTAATTTATTTATATTAAAATCCCTTTTATTAAATTCCTAAATCCTTGAAGGCAAGATCGAATCTACACAGAACATATTACCAATGAGACCTTTGTTTCAAGATCCTTTATCTAATACATTAAACGTAGGATATAAGAATGTGCTATATTTCGTATGTTAGTAGAAAACAGTAATTATTGCAACCGTAATAATTATACATACATTTATGTTTTACGCAGGAATTTATATCAAAACATTAAATTTAAAGGAAGGCTAAAAATGAAATGATAGCAAAAAAGCATTCAGTTCAAGATTTGTTTTGAGAAAATCTGAAATTAAGAGATAAAAAAAGAACTAAAGAAATATAGTTTTCTGTAAATCATTTTTTCAAAAGGAAAAACTCAATTTAAAACTTTTTTAACTTTAAACTTTTAAATAATGCAATAAAAAACGAATATCGTTGGCGTAAATGTATGCATTTTTATCTACATCCTGTACTTGTCATTAATAACGTAAGTAATAATAAGCGCCACATGGAATGTACATTTCATGTTATTTTCAATTTTATGAGGTTTTCTAACGGAAGAATTTTGGACGTGTGGTTTGCAGTATTTTACTTTAGAATTTATTTTCATTAAAAAACTTGTCATGTCGCTTCTCCTCTTATAAATTTTAAAAATTGTGTGGAGGAAGGAGGGTTTCCTGCAAAACTCTTTATTGTTTGAAAGCTTCTCAATGAAATTTTTTCTGGGCAGCTTCAGCTTGAAATTTAGCCATATGATAATAAATATTCTTCGTTCACAAAATGATTTCCTTAGAATCTGTTATCATCTTCCTATTAAAAAAAATATTTGGTCTGCTATAGGTTTTAAATATATTTTGCTGCGAAACAGATGCTTTAAATTCTGATTCGTTTTCATGAATAACAAGAAAAAATTGACAAAGTAACAAAACCTTTTTTGAAGTCTTTAAGAAGTGCGGTCTCAGACATTGAAATGTTTACTTTGCTGCTTTGCATTCTATTGAATTCCTGTTCATTTCACTAAATCGTAGTCAGAAATTAGAAACAATATGTGAAATCGTGCTGAAGAAATGCTTTCGAGAATATATTTTTATTTCTCACAAATCAAAATTCGACCAAGGCAGAAATTATTTAATTTTTTCAGTTAACCTCTCTGAATCCAATGTTTAGAAACTGTTCTTCTGGCCTTATACTTTGGTATGGAGAACATACCCTTATCAATTTAAACAAAAAGTACTTCGCCTCCATTCCTGTGGTTTGTACCACATGAAAGTTTACCGTTTCATGAACATCACAAACGCCGTGGTTTACCTGCCGTTGCTTCTCTTTGCCAAAAGACGCGCAGGTCGTAATGTTTTAGATCTTTCATGTCTGCGTGGTGCAAAATTGTGACATAGAGTACCCAGCAAAAAACCCAAGTGTTGGGAAACTGCTGGCCACCAGCTGGCAGTGGTGGGTCACTGCTGGCTGAAATCTGCAGCTTACAGCCCGGTAGCTGTCCGTTGGTGGCAGCGCCATTAGTTGAAAGTCATTGACGGTCCTACAGCATCGCCGTGAATTGTGGGACTACAAGCAAATACCCACAGTGGCCGTAGCTGGCAATCAATCGGTGCGACCCAAACAATAAGCGGTAGCAACGGGACTGCGCATGCGCAGAAGCAACATATGCTGTATCTCTCGTGGTACCATTTAGCTGAAGACGACGTTATTGTCACTGTGTTATTTTAGTGGATATTAAGACAAAGAAATCCATTTGTAAAAAGGCGAATAAATTTCCTATAATGAAATGCCACGTCTTCGAAGATATCAGATTAAGCCATAAAATACACCCACTCCATTGCCATGAATAATAAGAAATAATTTAGGTGTAATCTTTCTTTTTAACATACACTAAACCGCTAGAAACAAAAGTCCTGAAAAAAATATTTAAAAACGTTATGTTGGAAAAAAAAGAAGAATTATACGCGTGCAAAATTTTATCAATTATTTGAAAAAAAAAGAACAACGCTATGTGGATATAATGTACTCATTAATGGGTTGAATACATTAGACTGGACGAATTCACTTCTAAAAACAACAAGAAGTAAAGTAAAACATATTTTCTCTGTAAAAGAAATGTAGCTTCGGACAGCGGAAAGGAAAGATACAACGCTAAAAATGTAATAGAATGTGACATGAACGGGTAAATATATTAATTCAACAATAGCCTTTCAGGACGAAAACGACAGCACACAATTTTGGAAGCGATTTTAAGTTTTTACGCTCTTGCAAAATGAGTAAAGTTCCCTTAAAGTAAAATAAAAATAATCGTTACGGTGAAAAAATAAATTTAAGGATTATATGAAACTCACAGTTATGAAAAATACCGCACAATATTGTAAAATTAATAAGCGGAATATCCGTTACACATCCCGCAAGAAAGAGGCTCAGTTTCAAGCAAACGCTCGTGCATGGCAAATCATTCGTTTTGTTAGAGCGCTCACTTCCCACGCAGACAGTCTATGTTTCGTTTCCATCCACCCCCAAACGGAAGTTTTTCGGACATGTTGAGAAAATTTTCCCAGAGCAGCGCTGAAATGCAGAAGTTTCGTAAGGTGAAAAAAAAAGTAGCTGTAACTTTGGGAAACTGCGGTTACCCCCCTTTTTTTACGGCTAATACTGGGAAATTGGAACACAATATGGAGCAAGCCATAAGTTACCTCACGTGAATGCCGGCCGCTACTGCCGGGAAACTAGCGTACCACATTAAGCTAGCCATCATTTATGGCACCTGCTTACAAGGCCGCAGGATGGCAATTGAGGCATCTGCTGCCTGTGACGGAAAACTATAGTGGCCCTGTTCTTGGCATATGAAACTGATGGGGGTGAGATTGTCGCCCCGCTGTTGGCCGGAAATGCTGGTAAATGTGATGGACGCCCCGAAATTTTATTGGCCGTTGGGCGGGGCAACATAGTTCTGGGCCACCGCTGGCAGTGCTGGCATCCATCAGTAGCCCAGGGCTGGCCGAGCAATGCTGTTTTTGCTGGGTATTCATAGTAAGAATTTTGCTGTTGTAGGAAACTCACCTGGGACCATCCACGAATGTAGTATTTTCGACAAGCTTAAGAGCAATGTAGAAGCCAAAGAAGTTTTGTATATGTCGAAGCCATGCGTAAAAGGTTTTTTTTTTTTTTTTTTAGATGATGACAAAAACATTTTGTATACTAAATTGTTGAACAATCTTGCAGTAATTCACTAGGAGCTGTAGCTGCTTAGTTTTTCCCGAAAGAAAAACTGTTTTTTTCTAAACAAAGAAGGAAAACAAGTGAGGAAATAAAATAAACAAACAACAAAACAAAAGCTGATGTACAGAGGGAGTCTTTGAATTATACGTGCAGATCAATCCAGAAAATTCTAAGCAAAATTGTGTACCTGTATTTGTTTTGTTAGAACTAACAGTACAAGGCATATGGTATCACCAGAAATAATACTGCTGAGCCATTAAAGTTAAATTCAAAGCTATTTTCGTTGTAACAAAATTTTAAAGGTTAATATAACTAATTCGAACTAAGAAGGATAGCTTCCTCAATAATATTTTTCCAAGTACTAGCAGAAAAACTGTACTTTTTTAATATTTTTTAAAAACAAAGAGAAAGTTCAGACAATAATCAACCTGGAGAATTTGCACGTAAGACAGAACTGATTACCTGTATACCCTACGATTTTAAATTATGACTTACCTTTAGATGTGTGATATGATAAAATTCAGGATGCCAGGTAATCCGGTAAAATGCGTGTGTTTGATTCCCTCTCGAAGAAGACGTGCAGAATCTCTACGAAAGAAGTCTGTCAAAGAAAATTATTCCGCATAAGAGAATGTATAATATTTCGTCAGATCATGTAGCACACTTCGAAATATTCGTTCATTAATCTCTTAGGAATTCTATTTTTGCCAGAATTCGTTATATTGATAAGTATTTGCGCGCCTTCCACACTAATGGAATTAAATTTATTTTCCAAATTTTAAAAGTACAATTCATTGACATATATCAGAGCAGAGAACCTCCTATTTAAATACAAATTTTTACACAAGCTTTCTTATAATCCCAGATAATACTTCTGTTTTTCCTGCATTCAGTATGTAAGTTTTACCGTGTAATCTCTGTTACAAACATTCAGTATTGGGGTTTTATCGTGTCGCATCTGTTATGTACTGATGTCAAAAATCAAGCAATGAGACTGAGTCGGAGGAATTCCAAAATTTAATGTATATTTAGCGTTCTTTTTCCAAAAATGACAGCTTTTCAAAAATGAAATTTTCCTTCTTTCTGATTGTTTAAAACTTTTTCATAGAATAAACAAATTTGTTTTCAGTATCTTTATTTCGTATTTAATCAAACTGTTTTTCTTTTCTAAAAATTCCTGCTGTACGCCATTACTTAAAAATTAGTTCCTGTAAGCATGGGGATTTTGCAGTATCAAGCCTGTCACGTGAACACTATTTCCATTCATCTTATTCATCATCATCATCATCATTGTCAACCATTATCAATCCACCGCTGGACGAAAGTCTCTCAAAACCTCTTCCACAACTGTCTGTCTTGTGCCAGTCTCCTCCATGTTACTCCTGCATACTTTCGAATTTCATCCATCCATCTCCCATGTGGTCGTCTTCTAGGTATTTTCCTGCTCCTCCGAATCAAATCTATAATTTCGGTTGTCCATCGATGGTCTGTCTTTCTGGCAGTATGGCCAGCCCATTGCCATTTCAGAGATTTAACTCTGATCATGATGTCTTCCACTCTTGTCATTTTTCTGATACACGAGTTCCTCTTCTTGTCTCTCCTGGTTACACCAAGCATGCACCTCTCCATGCTTGTTTGAGTTGTCTGCAGCCTTTGTATGTCTCTTTTAGTTAAGGTCCACGTCTCTGCACCATACGTAAGCACTGGAATGATGCATTGATCAAACAATTTTCTTTTAAGACATAATGGCATATCGCTCTTGAAAATTATGCTGTTTCTTCCAAAAGCTCTCCAGGCAAGTTTTGTACGCCGATTAATTTTTTCATCAATGTGACCCTCACTTGATATCTGCTGTCCAAGATAAACGCACGTGTCTGTTATCTCCAGCTTTTCTCCATCAATCGATAAATCTTCATTTCTTGTAAAAGCATTGAACATCACTTTTGTGTTCTGAAAGTTCACATTTTATCCCACTTCTTTACTCTTGTCAGCAAGTTCCTAGATCATTCTCTGCAGCTCTGATAGGGTAGTTGCAAAAATGACCTATTACTGTATACTTAGTCCATAACCTGGAGTTTATTTGAGCGTATGTCATTTGTGTCATTAACACACAGATAGTATCCATTCTTTCCAACGATTATTTATTCCTAATACAGAATAAATCCGCACCAAAGATCCAGCTATCAGTATGATTTCTTTACACACGTTTTCCAAAACTGATTAACGGTAGTTACTAAAACACATTTTGTGATTACCGTCCATTTACAAGTAGCGTTGTTGGTAACGAAATACAGTATGCTCATGAAGAACCAATCGAATTCCAGTATGCTTATGTCCTGCAATTTTCGGTCCAAGTACTAATTATGTTGTCAATGAGTATTCTTGAGTCTGACATGGGCATGTATTTCCAACATCTTTGAAAGATGGCTATGAAGACAAAATAAAAGCCAACACATCCTGTAAATTGATAAAAAGAAGTATTTGTTTCAGCAAGGAAGTATAAAATATAATCCTAACATAATTGTACACCGGGAAAATCTGAAATGAGGTGTTGCTGCGTCTGGTTAATGGAAGAACAGCACTCCCGTGAGTCCAACTTGCGTCTATGCAAAAGTGCTTTTCATAGTTGTTACTTAGGGCTGTCTAAAGATATGGACAATGTTATTCGTTGTTTAGTAGGAACGTTAACTCACTTCGTAATATGCCTACACTTCGGAGATTAAATATGTGCCACTTTTGAACAGATATTAAAAACTATTATCAAGCTTTCTATCAGAGAATAAACAACTTAAAATACTGAAACGAAAGATAATTTTTGTTATTCGCAGATTATTTCATATTGCAAGAAAAGAGAAGCTGTCTGTTTGCGCACTGAAAAAACCAGGACTCTCTCAAACGTTTTTAAGAGTATGCTCAAGATTGAGTCCTGGATGACGTATGGGTGGTGTGTTTATCTTATATTACTGGCTCTCTCAACACCCATTGGAACCAATAGACGAAACGCTTGTGCGACTGCTCATAGTTCTTACGCTAATGTGGTCGTTAAACTCCGAGGCAAAATTGATTTTATTTTTTATGAGCACGAAAAGAAAATGAACATCGAGGCAGTTGTTTGGTGATCATCTGCATTAGGAATTATTTTTAAACGCGTGAAACAACAAGAAATATTAGTAGAGTCAAATGATTTAGTGGTTCTAAGAGTAATTGGAATTATTTCTCACAAACGTCGAAATCTTTAAGTTAATTTAGGGCAGAACATCTACGGCGTTCAAATGAGGAAACAGTGTGTTATGTTTTCGTATAATTGAAACACTAGATGGAGAATGACGTGGAATTGTGTTTCTCCCTGTTTTTCATCTTCCGCTAATTAGTTCCTTATGAAGCCTTTTCCGCCATCCATACATATAAATGCTGGCATGAGTCCTAAATAAACTTTGCTTTTTCTGACACACATCCTTGGCATGGAGTTAAATCATTCGTGAACCTAAACACTTCGACAAGAGTATAGGTTTACTGTTGCTGAGGGAAATGAGAGTGTTCTCCAGTTACGAATAGAACATCAAGATTTCTTTGCCTCTAAGTAAGCATTGGTGAAGTAACATACGGTGAAGAAACAGAAAACACTATATTCTCCTAAAAATATTCTTGCAAATCTATTTTATTATTTAGATTATACCATAGTAAGATGTCTGCGTATCATCATCATCATCATTGTCAACCATTATCAATCCACTGCTGGACGAAGGTCTCCCCAATTTTCCTCCACAACGGTCTGTCTTGTGCCAGTCTCCTCCATGTCACTCCCGCATATTTACGAATTTCATCCACCCATCTCCCATGTGGTCTTTTTCTGGGTCTTTTCCTGTCCCTTGGAATCCAATCTAAAATTTCGGCTGTCCATCTATGGTCTGTCCTTCTGGCAGTATGTCCAGCCCATTGCCATTTCAGGGATTTAACTCTGATCATGATGTCTTCCACTCTCGTCATTTTTCGGATCCACGAGTTCCTCTTCTTATCTCTCCTGGTTATACCAAGCATGCACCTCTCCATGCTTCTTTGAGTTGTCTGCAGCCTTTGTATGTCTCTTTTAGTTAAGGTCCACGTCTCTGCACCATACGTAAGCACTGGAAGGATGCATTGATCAAACACTTTTCTTTTAAGACATAATGGCATATTGCTCTTGAAAATTATGCTGTTTCTTCCAAAAGCTCTCCAGGCAAGTTTTGTACGCCGATTAATTTCTTCATCAATGTGACCCTCACTTGATATCTGCTGTCCAAGATAAACATACGTATCTGTTATCTCCAGTTTTTCTCCATCAATCGATAAATCTTCATTTCTTGTAAAAGCATTGAACATCACTTTTGTCTTCTGAAAGTTCATTTTTAAACCCACTTCTTTACTCTTGTCAGCAAGTTCCTGGATCATACTCTGCAGCTCTGATGGGGTAGTTGCAAAAATGACTACGTCATCAGCAAAACGAAGGTGGGTTAGATAATCTCCATTAATCTTTATCCCTTTGTTTTCCCAGTTCAGTGATTGAAAGACATTTTCCAATGTGGCATTAAAGAGCTTCGGAGATATGGTGTCACCTTGTCTCACTCCCTTTCCAATTTTTATGTGTGTTGTATTTTCAAACAGCCCAATCTTTGCACTTGCATTTTCATAGATGTTATTAATAATATTAATGTATGCATCTTCAATACCGCAGGATTTCAGAGCCGTAGTAACTGCTGATGGTTTCACCGAATCAAAGGCTTTTTCATAATCGATAAAAGCCATGCACAATGGAAGTTCATATTCCCTCGCTCTTTCAATTAGTTCTCTCAGTACGTGGATATGATCTATTGTGCTGTAGCCACTCCTGAATCCAGCTTGTTCTCTCGGTTGAGCCATGTCCAGTGTTACCTTCAAGCGGTGTGAAAGAACTTTAGTGAAGATTTTATAAACCACTGATAGGAGGCTGATAGGTCTGTAGTTCCTGAGATCCTCAATGTCACCTTTTTTATGTAGCAGGATCATTGTAGCATTGTTCCAATCCTCAGGAATCTTCCCTTCATTAAGGCATCGAGTGAAAATTTGGGCGAGTACTGTTTCAATTTCTCCACTTGCTTCTTGTATGATGTCTATAGTAATTCCATCTTCTCCTGGAGCTTTCCCCCGCTTCATGTTCTTGATTGCATGAGCAACTTCTGCTGGGAGGACTGGAAGAACTCTGGTACCTTTCATGATGTCTGGAGTACATGTATCATCCCTTTCATATAATTTGGAGTAGAAATCTTTCACTCTTGTCAAAATTTCGCCTCTATTTCTTGTTATAGAACCATCTTCTTTTCTCAGAGCCATAATCTGTTTTCTTCCCTTACTGAGATGTCCCTTTGCTATCTTTAGGCTTTGGTTGTTTTCAATTGCTTTCCTCACTAGCTCACAGTTGAATTTCCTTACGTCTTCAGTGATCCTTTTTCGTGCTGTCTTGCATAGCTCTATATATTCCACTTTGGAAGTCACATCTTCTTTAGTTGTCCTCATCTCTCTTCTTTTTTGCATCAACATTTTGGTTTTTCCTGATAATTTGTTTACATGCAACTTGTTCTTAGACCCAGCTAATTTTGTTGCTGTTTCCATAAGAGCTTTGGTTACTTTTCTGTTACCATACTTGGTAACAGAAAAGTAAGGTTACTTGTAAAAGTAAGCTTTGGTTACTTTGTCTGCGTATACTTAATACTATGTACTATGCATTTACCTTAAAATCTCGAACTCAATAATGTATTAAATATTGTTTGCAATATTTAACGCAAATATATTATTTAAAGGGATGTAAGGTCAGGTGATGCGCAACATCATAGCCTCTCCTTGACAAATGTCAACCCCGCCTTCTCGTGGTACATCCTGTTCCCACTAAAGGGGCTCTGACGACCGCCAATAGCGGTATAACTATACCATCGGGATTAGAGGAAATGCTATCCCACACTCACCAACCCGCTTGGCCAGCGTGGTGAGTTATGGCCAAACCCCTCCAAAATGACTCCACAACTTAAATCTTGGCCCTCAGTCTCCGGCAGCTGGAATGTACCTGGCCAAGGCAGCGGCCAGTGCGACATGAAGGCAGAGAGTGCTAAGAATTCCCGGAGGACCGGACTAGGCTGCCATCTGATGCTGACCTTGGCTACGAACAACGGACGCTCCCTATCTTCTGATTCAAGGCTTCTTGAATTGGAAGAGGAACTACAAAGGATCAAGTAGGACATCGTCGGGCTAAGTGAGGTAAGGAGAAAAGGAGAAGATCTCATTGAACTGAAAAGTGGACATCTCTTCTACTATCGTGGGACAGATACTGGCAGAACTAGTGGTGTTGGATTTATAATAAACACGAAACTGAAGCATAAAGTTGTAGAAGTTAAAAGTTCCTCTGACAGAGCTGCACGACTCGTTATCCAACTCTCGAGAAGATACCAGGCTCAGATTATTCAAATTTATGCACCCACCACAAGTCATCCTCAAGAAGAAATTGAAGAATTTTATGAGGAAATTTGTCATCTAAATAATAAAGGTAAGCAGCATTTGAAAATAATTATGGGAGATTTCAATGCAAAAATAGGGCAACGGCAACAGAATGAAACTTCAGTAGGTAAATTTGGTCGCGGCAACAGAAACCAGCGTGGAAATACTCTCGTAGAGTTTGCAGAGGCAGAAGGGTTTTTCATCTTGAACTCCTTTTTCAAGAAAAAGCCACACAGGAATTGGACATGGAGACATCCAAATGGGACGACAAGTGAAATTGATTTTATTATGTGTAACAAAAAATTCGTCATAGAAGACTGCAGTGTGCTAAACAAGTTCAACACAGGTAGTGACCATAGATAGGTGAGATGTAAGATGCACCTTAACACTAAACTCGAACGTAGCAAGCTCATAAGACAAACAAAATGCATTGACATAACCAACCTTAAAAAACACCATAATACTTTCAAATTGGAACTGAAGAACAGACAGATTCTCTGCTTTAGAAGGCCTAACATCGGAAGAAGTGGATATTTCTGAAGTTAACAGAAAAGTAACCAAAGCTCTTATGGAAACAGCAACAAAATTAGCTGGGTCTAAGAACAAATTGAATGTGAACAAATTATCAGGAAAAACCAAAATGTTGACGCAAAAAAGAAGAGTGATGAGGACAACTAAAGAAGATGTGACTTCCAAAGTGGAATATATAGAGCTATGCAAGACAGTACGAAAAAGTATCACTGAAGACGTAAGGAAATTCAACTGTGAACTAGTAAGGAAAGCAATTGAAAACAACCAAAGCCTAAGGAATAGCAAAGGGACATCTCAGTAAGGGGAAAAAACAGATTATGGCACTGAGAAAAGAAGATGGTTCTGTAACAAGAAATAGAGGCGAAATTTTGACAAGAGTGAAAGATTTCTACTCCAAATTATATGAAAGGGATGATACATGTACTGCAGACATCATGAAAGGTACCAGTACCAGAGTTCTTCCAGTCCTTCCAGCAGAAGTTGCACATGCAATCAAGAACATGAAGCGGGGAAAAGCTCCAGGAGAGGATGGAATTACTATAGACATCATACAAGAAGCAAGTGAAGAAATCGAAACAGTACTCGCTCAAATTTTCACTCGATGCCTTAATGAAGGGAAAATTCCTGAGGATTGGAACAACGCTACAATGATCTTGCTACATAAAAAAGGTGACATTGAGGATCTCAGGAACTACAGACCTATCAGCCTCCTATCAGTAGTTTATAAAATCTTCACTAAAGTTCTTTCACACCGCTTGAAGGTGACACTGGACATGGCTCAACCGAGAGAACAAGCTGGATTCAGGAGTGGCTACAGCACAATAGATCATATCCACGTACTGAGAGAACTAATTGAAAGAGCGAGGGAATATGAGCTTCCATTGTGCATGGCTTTTATCGATTATGAAAAAGCCTTTGATTCAGTGAAACCATCATCAGTTGCAATGGCTCTGAAATCCTGCGGTATTGAAGATGCATACATTAAAATTATTAATAACATCTATGAAAATGCAAGTGCAAAGATTCGGCTGTTTGAAAATACAACACACATAAAAATTGGAAAAGGAGTGAGACAAGGTGACACCATATCTCCGAAGCTCTTTAATGCCATATTGGAAAATGTCTTTCAATCACTGAACTGGGAAAACAAAGGGATAAAGATTAATGGAGATTATCTAACCCACCTTCGTTTTGCTGATGACATAGTCATTTTTGCAACTACCCCTTTAGAGCTACAGAGTATGATCCAGGAACTTGCTGACAAGAGTAAAGAAGTGGGATTAAAAATGAACTTTCAGAAGACAAAAGTGATGTACAATGCTTTTACAAGAAATGAAGATTTATCGATTGATGGAGAAAAGCTGGAGATAACAGACACGTACGTTTATCTTGGACAGCAGATATCAAGTGAGAGTCACATTGGTGAAGAAATTAATCGGCGTACAAAACTTGCCTGGAAAGTTTTGGAAGAAACAGCATAATTTTCAAGAGCAATGTGCCATTATGTCTTAAAAGAAAAGTGTTTGATCAATGCATCCTTCCAGTGCTTACGTATGGTGCAGAGACGTGGACCTTAGCTAAAAGAGACATACAAAGGCTGCAAACAACTCAAAGAAGCATGGAGAGGTGCATGCTTGGTGTAACCAGGAGAGATAAGAAGAGGAACACGTGGATCCGAAAAATGACAAGAGTGGAAGACATCATGATCAGAGTTAAATCCCTGAAATGGCAATGGGATGGACATAATGCCAGAAGAACAGACCATCGGTGGACAGCCGAAATTTTAGATTGGATTCCATGGGACAGGAAAAGACCCAGAAGAAGACCACATGGAAGATGGGTGGATGAAATTCGAAAGTATGCGGGAGTGACATGGAGGAGACTGGCACAAGACAGACCGTTGTGGAGAAAACTTGGGAGACCTTCGTCCAGCAGTGGATTGATAATGGTTGACAATGATGATGATGATGATGATGATATTATTTAAATATTCAATGACATTGTGTCATTTAGACATTGTTTGAAGTTGTAAAACGTTTGCTATTTCAGAGGTGGTGAATTAGATATAAGTGAGGCTCTTAAAGTGCGTGCACGTAATTTGTGGGAGTTTGCATTTTCATATAAAATAACAGATGTTTGACACAAAATTAAATACAGAGACTCAAAGCACACATTTTAATAAAGCGCAGGATTTCCTAAAATGCAGAAAATATAATAAGAATGAGCAATCGATTGAACTTGTTCTCAGGAGCACATGACTTATTTAATATAAGATATCTACATTTTCGAAGCGCCAAAAACAAAAGAGAATGAGCAAGCCACCTTTTCTAGTAAGGTCTTCACTGCTGAAACATGGAAACTAAAACTTCCAATTCATGGTATTATCGAGGTGTTATTTTCAAATGATTTCGCTATGCTTCTTGTTAATTTGAAATAAGTAAACAATAACGCTGTTCGAACATAAACTAAATAATTAATTTACAGTTCATTTCAGCAGAAGTGATGAAAGTAAAGCAAACTCTTTCTGGGTTTGTAACGGTTGGAAATATGTTTAGGGACCTAGAAAGTGTATTTGATTAAAAACCTAGAAAAAGCAGGGACAGAAAAATTACCGTTTTACCTACCGCAGACGAAGTTGAATGTTACGTGAACAGCAGAACCTTAATATTCTTATTTGGTTATCAGTAGTTCTAAATGGTTAATAAAATATCGCTGTAGTTTATTGTGAGGATTGCTGCAATGAAGCTGTAGGAAAAATTTAAATAACCGTGTCACCTGGGATCGATAAAGATGATATTTGTTGAGGTGTGGTTGATGTTGGAAGGTAAAGCCTAAATTAATATTATAGTGTTTTCATTTGAGGTTGGTTTGAAGAAATCTTAAAAGCAAATGCGGAAATGCGGATTTCAGAGAGATGTGGTCAGCGATTGTAGGGATGCAAAGATCAGAATTCATAATGTTAGCCTGCAGAAACCTAAGTTAACTTAAGAGCGAAAAAGTCACAATTATGAAAGGAAAATACAGCTTGTATTTAAATATTAACATATAGTCATGCTGTAGACGATTTTAGAAAGTCAAGGATCGATCGATAGTCTTTAACAAACATTAGAAATAACAAACTGACCCATTATGACAAGTGTATACAATTAACAGTCAATCACCGGCCACCAAAGTGTGTCCGTCTGGTCCACGGTAAAAAATTAAACCGAAAAAAAAAGTTTAAAATCCACAAGCAAAAAAAAAACGACGTTAATCAATATTTGTAGGATAAAACAGTATAAAAATGTTTTGTTTGATTCAGTTCTGTGACAGTGTTTAAACGTTTCAGAATGTGCATTCACACATTACATATTATAAAACTAATTCGGTAGTATTATTGTGGGATTCTCTGAGTCTCCTATACAAGTTTTTGCTAGGCGCCATGGAGTGAGGAAGGAGGACTCGCATATTCGTGTGTTGTGTTCTCCTGTCGAGGTGACACGTGTGCATTCTTTCTGGCAGCATTTGAAACTAACACTTCCGCGGTTTATTTTGTATGTTTCTTCGTGCAGTGCCGAGCACAACATATCTAATTATTGTGATGGTTCAAAATTTCGTTCTCAACGCTATAAAAGAAAAAAGTTGACAGTGAAAATCCTGAGTTTAGCAGTGACTGACAGATAACTTTTTTTTTATTTTACAACAGAGAAAATTGGCTATTCTTTTATGCCTAGTGTGCAACGAAATTGTGTGTGTATGAATAATATACAAATACGAAGCGCCATTATGGTACTAAAAAGGCGAGTTTTAATCAGAAATTTCCTCCTGGATCGGGTAACAGGAAAACTGCAATATCTCTCATTAAAATTCTCATTAATGTCTTGATGACTAAACTTAAATTTAAAATCTTATGTTTGTAATTTTACGTTAATACAAGTAACTAATTTCTGAAAGGTACTTTATTTGTTTTCATTTGTCGGCTATGTTAGGTTTATTTTATAATTTTAACATTATCTTTAATAGATCTTAAAATTAAAAAAAAATGTTTGTATGAATATCAGTATATTGTGTAATTTGCATTTGTCAAATTAAGTATTCACACTCTCTGGCCAGGATCCATGAAAAAAAAATGTGCCCCTTGGAGAAAAGTAATTCACATCCAGTTATGTACATGAATGCAGTCGTATATATATATACGAATCAGTGCAGCTCTTTCAGATGACAGAGAAGAAATTTCGGTTTACACTTTTCTGTAAACACTCTAATAAGTATAATGAATTGAGATTTCTAATATTTCAAAAGAATCCAAAAGGGAAAAAAATAAGATTACCTAATAATAAAACAATGTCGCAACTTACTACCAGATGAAACAAATTAACAGCCACACCGTCTAGATAAACTCAAGTGCACTGATAACTCGAGCTTAAGCCCTCGATGGCAACATTTTATTCCGAACCGGCAGTAAAAATAATGGACTCATCGGAAAGCTTAGCTTCGCTGCCTCATGAAATGAAAAGGCATGACTGACTATCCTACCCGATCTACTTTTCCATCGGTTAAGTTAGGTCTTAATATTCTCTTCTGAAATTGTGTCGCACAAATTGCTCAACAAAAATTAAGCCAAACAAAGAAATAATATTTGGAGTTGAATTAAAACATTATATTCCAGAAATATAGCTCTTTTGCTGATCTCTGAAAATTAAATGAATCACACAATAAGTAGAGGACAACACACAGACAAAACGTATTAAATTTATTAGAAAAAAATCATTAAAACATTAGTAGAATCTCAGAATGAATGGATGGCAAACAGAAGCAGAAGTTTATTTCCGTTGTACTGAATGAAGCAAATCCGGACGACAGGATGTTTTTTGATGTTTTGTAAGCAAATATTTGCCTATGCGGCAACCATTTTTACAGAGATTTGTGAAACAAATTGTAGAGTAACAATAGTTTAGGTATTTTTTTATTTTAAATCATTTACAACAGATAACTATGTACTTCCAAAAATGACATTAATAACATTATGCAATTACTAAATAAGCTTGCGTTACAAATACTTCCGGTTACGAAAGAATAAACCTGATCCGAAAAGTACCTCAACTACCCCTGTTTCGCCTACTTTTATACACGAAGCGTATCCATTGATTAATTCATAAAAGGGAATCTAACATAGTTTATTTAAAATATAAATATACTATTTTTTCTTGGTAAAATAGTGCAAAAAAATCCCATATAAAATTCTTTAGAAGACTTTCTTCGTCATGCACTATAACCGTTAATTTTGAAATATGTATCAGAGTGTATTTATTAAACACTATCATGCGCTTATTAAGTTGTGAAAGTTTTACGGGTTGTATCCATGTTACTTTCAGGATGACAATGCCACCTGTCATGTAGCGAGGTTCACCATGGCTTGGTATGGTGACAATTAGGTTAATCGAATGGACTGTCCTGCGCAGAGCCCGGACCTTAACCCTATCGACCATCTCGGGGACGTGTTGGAGCGTCTACTTAAGGGGTGCCCCCACCGTCCGAAATCGATGAAGGAATTGACCTGTCTTCTCCAAGCCGAGTGGAAGAAAATACCGCTAGCCGTCGTACAACGCCTATTTGAGAGTATGCCCCAGAGGTCGCAGCTATAATCACCGCTCGTGGAGGCTGCACCAACTATTGAAGGTGAATAAAATTCGTTTACCTTTGCTATCACATGTGTCCAAATACTTGTTGGTAGATAGTGTACAACAATCCCTTTTGCTTCCCTATTGAATGTCAGTACGTCCGGTTGTCTACATAGAATTTTTTCCAAAAATAACTTTTCAAAGATAGCGTATTCAATGTTCCATTGGCTTATAAGGAGAGAAATCATTTTCTATTAAAAGAGTAACTTGATTGATATGTATCATTGGTCCAATTAATGATCAATCTACCCCGACGAAAGGAAAAAGAATCAGGAAAAACAGAGTTTTATTCGGAATTGATCGCACCAGCCTCATTTTTAATATGTATGGGGAAAAAACATGAAAAGTAAAAGAAAAATAGAAAAAAATAAAAAAATTGGGAATCCGCTTTCATCTCTCGTTGACGATCGACTGCAAATGAAGTTTTAATAACATATTGTTTGACAGTTTCAATATTCCTAGACGCTTTTCACTAAATTCTATAGTGAAGCTTCAACATTTAGCAGAAATGATTTTATTTGCTTTAAGGATTAACAAATGCATTTTGGAGATACCAATCATTCTACTTTAAATTACTTTAAAGCTATTAGCAGTACTATTTCCTTTTCGTAATTATTAGATCCGGTCGGCCTGAAACGACAACCAAGAAACTTACTTTTCTCAAATTACGTTTCTTTTTTCATACAAACACGTTTTTCTTTGCAATTTGAAATACCTCACCTAATTAAACAAAATAAAGAAGTTCTTTGAACACTAATGGCTCTGTTCTTTGATTATAATCTTACGAGTTCTTAATAATATCTATTTTACTGTAAAGTATATTAAAATCTTGCAGGTGTATACGTATTTTAGTCGCTATTTTAATTCGTGCCGTTAAACACTATCCACTCCTATACCAAACTCAGAGGTTAATATGGAATTGCACCACTTAAAATACACATAAAAGTATCCATTCCTATATGGGAGCTAAGAGGTTAATATGGAATTGGAAAACGTAGGAGCATTAAGTTGACACAACTGCCGTCGTATTGTAAACGTATTATAGCAATAGCGCATTATACGAGTATACTGCCATTATGACTGTAATTTTCACTATTACGTTAATTTTTAAGTAATCATTTAGTGAATAATGGGTACAGTTCCAATTCTAAAATCCAAGGCTGAAGATAAAGGAAACACACACACTTAAACACAAAACTATGATTGTGGCATTTTTTCTAGGAAATTACCCAAAGAACCAGCACGATGGATCCTACTGTTAAGAGACAAAACGCTGATAAGCATTAGTGCAAATTGGGAGAAAACACAAAACACCATTTCAGAAGGCATACCTTCATGTCTGCTAAATTTCTTGCCCCAGCTAGTAAGGATAATTGGAACAAAAACCTCATAAAATATCTGTTAGCTCGATAATAGTTTTAATCTGACAGTTTTCTCCTCAATTCGTTTCCTGTGTTCTTGGAATATGGCGCAGCGGTCTTAACGGTGACTTGTGACAGTTCGCTCAAGATGGTTTCAGAATCGTATCCCTGTGAGGTACGGATGTTGTGTTTCTCTTACTTTGCGGTCCCCCCTCCCGTTACAAATGGCCTTAAATTAGGGACGAGATTCGCTTATTGCACATCCAGTGGCTTACGGTGGTTGTTAAACCCCGAAGAGAAAACAAATACATGGCGAATTTGACGTCATATCTAGAAAAATTTAAGTGTTATTCTTATTCCAATCCACGCTTTCTTTATTATTTTATTCCATTGCATCTGAGATATATGCACTTGATCTTTTGTATTTTCACTAAACGTATTTAATAATATTTTCTTCTTGACTAATTTAATTAATAATGAGTTTCTAACACTCTTTTTATGCATTTAGAACTTCAAATAAAATTCATTGAATATAAATTTGTTACTCAGCAAACTATTTTCAACAAGTTTCGAACTTCATTCGATCCAAGAATTCATTCAAATCTTTGTGCAACGATAGAACATTTAAACGCAATTATTTAAGGCACGAATCGAATAGAATGCGATAAATCGTACATTCTATAACAATAATAAAATTATTTGAAACACTGCTTAGTATAATCTTTAGAATTTATAAGATTGATACGTTCTGTTGTATGTATGACTAGAGGGTCAGGAATAACTTTCCAACTACAGAGAGCTGGTGGTAATTGATCTACATCTTTTCAACGGAGAGTTGTTGCAAAGTGTGAATGAGACAATCTATATTTAATCTTGTTGAATTCCAAAATGGTAGCAATTGTTTAATGGTCCACAAATATATAATTCTGTTGTGGTGCTTGTGATAACCCATGACTCACGGATTTTTAACAACTGTATGATATCTGCTTTTGTAGCGTATTAAGTTTGGATTTACCATTAAACATGAAAAAGCTGAACTAAATAATGGTACCTGAATATTGGGAATTACGACATATTCTAACGAAAATCTGGTTTCAAAATTTTATTGGGCACTCCATTTAAGTTTAAGTTAACTTTATGGTGAGGGCAGACAGAGTGTTTTATGAAGTGTAAGAAAGTCTTGTCTCGCAATCACATATTTCTTGCAATGTACCGTATCACTAAAATAATAAGCTAAAACTAATCGTATTGGGTACTGGAATTGTTATATTTTGTTTTCCTGTTCATGATCCGCTTGCTCAGATATCATTTAAAGTGCGGTTGTGAATTGTGTATTGACATATATCAGTACTCAAAAACATATTAAGTTGTAAATGACTTCTTGATACGGCACTCTGTTGTAAAACTATTTTTACAACACTTTAAAATCTGGAAAAAACACTACTGACTAATGAAATTTATAAATTGGTTTATAGATCCTTAAACAAGAGCAAGTGAAACTTTCATGAAATTAATCGCTCCTAAATATGTTTCTTTTACAAACCTACCTGGGAGAAAACAATGTGAGCAACAACGGCTTTGTAAAATATGTTATGTGAATATAGAACAATAAAGTTAAACCATCATAAATATATTGATAGCTGAGCCCCATGTTCAATTAAATATCTGCGACCACTTCGTTATTCTAAAATTAAATTGAAAAGAAGTTTGTTAAGAGTAAGTTATGTGTGTGGTGAGATAACTCACAAAAAAAAGCTAGGTCACCGTAAAAGCAGATACTTGAATTTCTAGTTTTAAATTAAATTTAGTTTTTAGTACTTTATTCTTAAAATGAACTTAAAATGTAAAAGAAATTATTAACTTTATTTATTTGTTAAGGTGTCATTTTGTGTTTTTAAGCAAGTGTTTAACCGCTTCCATTGTATTTTGTCTTGGGCAAACCACACTCAGGAGCTTTAATGGACAATGGATTTTTTTTTTTTGATTGGAGGTCTAACGACCATCGTGAGCAACTAAATGGGCTATAAGCAGTCGCCCGTCCCGAATTTAGGGTATCTGGTTCGAGGGAAGGGAGAGAGCCAGTGCCGTAAGACAAACACAACAACCATGCCTCACCGAGATTCGAACCCGGACCCCGTTCGGACGAATGATCAGAGGCCATCGCTTAGACCACTGCGCCACCGGGGCTGCGACAATGGATTGCCAACGGAATATCATTGTCAACTAAAGCTAATGTTGTTAATGCTTAGTTGGTTTCAAAATGTATGCTAGCTCGCGTACTAACAAATCTTAGAAACCTGAACATGACACGCCTCATGTTCAGGTTCCTTTCGAACGGAAATAAAAAAAGTCATTCGCTTGGGTGTGCTATATGAAAAAACCTCTCTGGGAGGGCTGGAAAAAAGAACTTACTAATTTGTTTTAAGGCTATGAGATTTTTGTACTAATCTAATTGCTTAACAAATCAAGTGTGTCCTACTGACAATTTCTTGTGTTACATGTTTCGAATGGATTGGTTAAAAATATATAAGCAATAATTCACAGTGAAAGGGTATTGGTAAGAAGAAAATAGCTGAGTTCAATCAGGAAAATTTAAACCTTATTCATAGCTTTAATTTAAACAAAATTTAAGTACAAAAGAATTATATTTTATAAGTTTTCCAAAGAGAAAAGTTGAAATCCATGAACTTCACGTTCCACTCATTTTTTCATGAGCGATCATATTGAAACGAAACAGGCCTATTCTTTTACTAAACTTGAAGAGACTTTGTATTCAAGCTAGCACACTATGTGCTCTAAACTAGACAGATAAACTTTCGTTGAGTGGGTTTGTCGAATTTTCACTGCTGGAGCTGGTGTTGGACTTTTAAAAGACAGGCTCCATCTTTTCGAGAATTGCAGTTTGGGAAAAATGTGTGAAAGGAAGTGCGTGTCGTCATGGGCTGACTTCGCTTGCACAGGCGCCTCTCAAGTTATTAAGATATATCATATGTATCCTGGGAAAAACATTTTGCATTTGATAATAGTTTCAGAAAAATCTTCCGAATAAGGGCATATAAAAATGAAATCATAAATGTAGAAAAAATAGAGGAAATAGCCAAGATGTGATTTGGAAAACGAAAAGAATAATCAGAAACAGAATGCAGACACAGCAGAAAGCTTTCCTAGAATTCTATTTATTATCTTTGTAAGAAAGTGATGAAAAACAAAGAACATACAAATGTATTTGTGCAACTTTTCGTGCCTATATATAACCTAAATTTAGCAGCAAAATAATACTTTCAACATGAACTCTTCTTTTAGATTTAGATGTTTAGTACTGTTTCAAAAATTGAAAGTGAAATTCTAGAGTGTAAAATTGATAACAAAAATATTTCAAGAATAATGTAAATCTTTACGGAGGCAAGTCTGTAGTAAGGATTAGATTTTTACATCCAGTACATCAGAGGCGTGCCCGCGTTGGTGTTACTCCCTTCCCCCGCCCCCCTAAAAAGAAATACTAATATAAAAAGGGAACCTTTGATATTTCAAAAACGGAATTCTAAAACGCAAAATTTTGTAGTGTTTGAAATTGTTTCATGCCAAATGTCTTTTCACAATACAATGGCTTTTCCCAAAGGTTGCCAATTTGATAGCACTCATGGCTTTAATGTCTCGCTCTGTATAAAATACTTCCGATTTTCATATCGTATGTTCGGCTTTTCCCTCGTGAAATGCGAATTTCACGAAAACTCCGTGTAGTATGATACTCGTATTTTCATGAGGATTAATTATTAATAAAGGTACCAGTATGTATGTAAGGTCAGGTGATGATAATATCACAGCCTCTCCTTGACAAATGTCAACCCTGCCTTCTCGTGGTACATCCTGTTCCCACTAGAGGGGCTCTGACGATCGCCAATAGCGGTATACCTATACCATCGGGATTAGAGGAAATGCTATCACACACACACCAAATCGCTTGGCCAGCGTGGTGAGTTATGGCCAAACCCCTCCAAAATGACTCCACAACATAAATCTTGGCCCTCAGTTTCCGGCAGCTGGAATGTACCTGGAAAAGGCAGCGGCCAGTGCGACATGAAGGCAGAGGGTGCTAAGAATCCCCGGAGGAACGGACTAGGCTGCCATCTGATGCTGACCTTGGCTACGTATAACGGACGCTCCCTATCTTCTGATTCAAGGCTTCTTGAATTGGAAGAGGAACTACAAAGGATCAAGTGGCACATCGTTGGGCTAAGTGAGGTAAGGAGAAAAGGAGAAGATCTCATTGAACTGAAAAGTGGACATCTCTTCTACTATCGTGGGACAGATACTGGCAGAACTAGTGGTGTTGGATTTATAATAAACAAGAAACTGAAGGATAAAGTTGTAGAAGTTGAAAGTTCCTCTGACAGAGCTGCACGACTCGTTATAAAACTCTCGAGAAGATACCAGGCTCAGATTATTCAAACTTATGCACCCACCACAAGTCATGCTGAAGAAGAAATTGAAGAATTTTATGAGGAAATTCGTGATCTAAATAATAAAGGTAAGCAGCACTTGAAGATAATTATGGGAGATTTCAATGCAAAAATAGGGCAACGGCAACAGAATGAAACTTCAGTAGGTAAATTCGGTCACGGCAACAGAAACCAGCGTGGAAATACTCTCGTAGAGCTTGCAGAGGCAGAAGGGTTTTTCATCTTGAACTCCTTTTTCAAGAAAAAGCCACACAGGAAATGGACATGGAGACATCCAAATGGGACGACAAGTGAAATTGATTTTATTATGTGTAGCAAAAAATTCGTCATAGAAGACTGCAGTGTGCTAAACAAGTTCAACACAGGCAGTGACCATAGATTGGTGAGATGTAAGATGCACCTCAACACTAAACTCGAACGTAGCAAGCTCATAAGACAAACAAAATGTATTGACATAACCAACCTTAAAAACACCATAATACCTTCAAATTGGAACTGAAGAACAGATTCTCTGCTTTAGAAGGCCTAACATTGGAAGAAGTGGTTATTTCTGAGGTTAACAGAAAAGTAACCAAAGCTCTTATGGAAACAGCAACAAAATTAGCTGGGTCTGAGAACAAATTGTATGTGAACAAATTATCAGGAAAAACCAAAATGTTGATGCAAAAAAGAAGAGAGATGAGGACAACTAAAGAAGATGTGACTTCCAAAGTGGAATATATAGAGCTATGCAAGACAGTACGAAAAAGTATCACTGAAGACGTAAGGAAATTCAACTGTGAACTAGTAAGGAAAGCAATTGAAAACAACCAAAGCCTAAAGATAGCAAAGGGACATCTCAGTAAGAAAAGAAAACAGATTATGGCACTGAGAAAAGAATATGGTTCTGTAACAAGAAATAGAGGCGAAATTTTGACAAGAGTAAAAGATTTCTACTCCAAATTATATGAAAGGGATGATACATGTACTCCAGACATCATGAAAGGTACCAGTACCAGAGTTCTTCCAGTCCTTCCACCGAAGTTGCACATGCAATCAAGAACATGAAGCGGGTAAAAGCTCCAGGAGAAGATGGAATTACTGTAGACATCATACAAGAAGCAAGTGGAGAAATCGAAACAGTACTCGCCCAAATTTTCACTCGATGCCTTAATGAAGGGAAAATTCCAGAGGATTGGAACAACGCTACAATGATCTTGCTACATAAAAAAGGTGACATTGAGGATCTCAGGAACTACAGACCTATCAGCCTCCTATCAGTGGTTTATAAAATCTTTACTAAAGTTCTTTCACACCGCTTGAAGGTGACACTGGACATGGCTCAACCGAGAGAACAAGCTGGATTCAGGAGTGGCTACAGCACAATAGATCATATCCACGTACTGAGAGAACTAATTGAAAGAGCGAGGGAATATGAACTTCCATTGTGCATGGCTTTTATCGATTATGAAAAAGCCTTTGATTCGGTGAAACCATCAGCAGTTGCAATGGCTCTGAAATCCTGCGGTATTGAAGATGCATACATTAATATTATTAATAACATCTATGAAAATGCAAGTGCAAAGATTTGGCTGTTTGAAAATACAACACACATAAAAATTGGAAAAGGAGTGAGACAAGGTGACACCATATCTCCGAAGCTCTTTAATCCCACATTGGAAAATGTCTTTCAATCACTGAACTGGGAAAACAAAGGGATAAAGATTAATGGAGATTATCTAACCCACCTTCGTTTTGCTGATGACATAGTCATTTTTGCAACTACCCCATCAGAGCTACAGAGTATGATCCAGGAACTTGCTGACAAGAGTAAAGAAGTGGGATTAAAAATGAACTTTCAGAAGACAAAAGTGATGTTCAATGCTTTTAAAAGAAATGAAGATTTATCGATTGATGGAGAAAAGCTGGAGATAACAGACACATACGTTTATCTTGGACAGCAGATATCAAGTGAGGGTCACATTGGTGAAGAAATTAATCGGCGTACAAAACTTGCCTGGTGAGCTTTTGGAAGAAACAGCATAATTTTCAAGAGCAATATGCCATTATGTCTTAAAAGAAAGTGTTTGATCAATGCATCCTTCCAGTGCTTACGTATGGAGAAGAGACGTGGACCTTAGCTAAAAGAGACATACAAAGGCTGAAGACCACTCAAAGAAGCATGGAGAGGTGCATGCTTGGTGTTACCAGGAGAGATAAGAAGAGGAACACGTGGATCCGAAAAATGACAAGAGTGGAAGACATCATGATCAGAGTTAAATCCCTGAAATGGCAATGGGCTGGACATAATGCCAGAAGAACAGACCATCGATGGACAGCCGAAATTTTAGATTGGATTCCAAGGGACAGGAAAAGACCCAGAAGAAGACCACATGGAAGATGGGTGGATGAAATTCGAAAGTATGCGGGAGTGACATGGAGGATACTGGCACAAGACAGACCGTTGTGGAGGAAACTTGGGGAGACCTTCGTCCAGCAGTGGATTGATAATGGTTGACAATGATGATGATGACGAAAGGTACCAGTTAGTATTAGCTGCTTCTAAAATGTTTTCCAACATTGTGTCAACTTGTTCTACAGCTGAGTTTAACGACAAATATGATATAAACTTAGTGCCGAAACCTTTTCCTAGATATATTTATGATGAAAGACCTCACATTGTCAACTGTAACGGGCCAATCAAAGAAATTCGCCTTCTATGTGTTTATATCTTAATGTTCGGATGAAGGTGTTATTTAGCTGCTAACACTGGGCAAATTTCAACTTTAAAAATTATTATGAGTTATACAGTTATTGAAATATTTGAGGTTCAAGTTATTTCAATTTAACACAAACACATCTTTTAAATAGGTGTTTCTCCGGTTAGGAAGTATTTAAAAAAAATACGTAACGCATACAGCATAAAAGCGCAATTTTCTGGTGATGAGATTGGAACCCGTATCTTACTTATTCGGTGTAGGATATTCTACCACTTAAGCTACACCGACGAAGGCTTATTGTTGTGGCTTGCCGTTTTGACATGTGCAGCACATCTGAGCTAGGTACGTCACATGTGCACCACACCCGGCGTAAAAAAAAGGGGGTCAAGAAATCCGAGGTTTCGCGTCCACCACAACACCATGATTGAAAGACGAAGACGAAATTTGTATCAATCCTAGACGAAGAGTTGAAGAAGCATAAAACATGTTTCTGGACCCTCACGGTTAGAGATTCAACTTGCGCTCAAGCGGGAATATAGCGAAATATGTCTTTTTTATCGGTTTGGTTCGAACCCATATACTTTTTCTCCCACGTCGCGCGTTTTACTATAAGAACTGCACCGAGAAAGTCCTGGTTTTTCAGGTTGCGATTTTGAAATGTGCATCACCTTTGAGGTACGAACGTCGAATACACACACAGGGATATTCAATGCAACCTACCATCGCTATCTTTCCACAGAGCTGATCTCTTGCTTTAAAATTCCACTGCAATAACTTCCAAAACATATACCTCAAAGAATATCTTGGATAATCTAAACCGTAAAAGTATTGTACTAGAAATAGACCATTTGTCAGTGCACAATGTTTTTTTAACTTTAAAACTGAGATTTTCCACACTCTTTAGTCAAATAATATAACCAACACAAGTACCGTAGGAGTACGTACAAAAGTAATAGGATGTCAGGAAGGAATTCACATGAAACCAAAACAGTGGTTTGAATTCTTTTTACTTTTTTATCATATATCATGAACTAATCACAGAAAAATAATTCATTAAAAAGTCCAGTTAAGTACATGGAACAGAGTCACAAATGGCACCTCATTTTCTCCAAATGTTATGTCGTAGGTAGGCTAAGCTATCTTGTCTTCAAAGATTAAGGAGCCTCATGGAACAAACTGCAGAGCGTGCTCCGCTGAGGATCTCTGAAGTACCTGTATCCCTCTCTCTCGAAGGCGAGGGGGTCACAGAGATTAATACTCAGTAAACACCATTGAACCCTTTTCGCCATTCAACAATTGAAACGGTTTTGAGGATCTAAACTCTGAATTTACATTCACTCAAATTTCACCTCGTCTTTTGTTCGCATTTATACTACACCACTGCTTTCACTCACACATTTTCTCTTTTTCAGACAAAACAGCTCTAGGCATCCAATCCGTTTGGCTACAAAAGCAGGCAGGCACTCCGGTGTTACCTGAAAAGAGAGCAGATCCAAAGTGTGAAGAAAGACACACACTGAAAAATTATAAAAAGGAAAACAGAACTGAGGGGCAGGAAACACTGTTCCTCCTAAACGAGAATTAAGTATCTCAGTTTAAATCTAAACTTGAGTTCCTGAATTTCACAGTAAAATGCAATTCTCCGATAAACATTTATGTATCACTAAAAAATAATTTTTAATTGTAGGTTTTCCATTATTAAGTTTATGGCAGTACATCCCTAAATTAATTGAAAAACTATAATTTTATTATTTTAAATTAAATCCCTAAATTTAATTACAATAATATTACAGTATATATGAACTAAGAAGTAGGAGATTCACATGATTTTTTCTTTTTTTTTTTAACTAAAACACTACCGTTAATTCACGAACTTCATGTTCACAACATTATTAAATTCTTAGGAATTATGACACGCATTCATTTCATGAGCTAAGTATTAAATGGATCATTTCTTGTTGTTATGTTTTATTTTATTAGATATTTTTATTTCAAGATTAAGATTAATAGCTGTAAAAAATTGTTTTAAAGGCAATTCATATTGTTAGATAATGCTATAGTTTAGACATAAAATTGAACTCTAGTGAAAATTTAAATTATTTTGTAATCCAGTGAGTATTTTTCTCCAGCTCATCCATCTTGATTAAATTGCTGCTCAGGCAGCTTTCTCCCCTCTATTTGAACTCTGTTATATAGCATTCTCTTTAGGTTCCATATCACTTGCAACGTACTTCCCCTTCTTTTTTCACTGTGAGTAACTTTATTTCGCTCCGTTTATACTTGATAGTTGGTTTCCGCAACAATTATCTGGAATACAATGTTCTTCTGTTTTGGGAACGGCCGTAACTTTATTATTTGAGATACTGTTGGGAGGAAGAACCCTGCCCACAGTGCGATTCATTTCCATACTCTCTGCGCAAACTGACATTTTTCTGATAAATGTAGTCTGTCCTTTATGTAGTTGTAATGCCAGCAGCTGTATTTTTGTCCTCCATCCCGAAGATTTGTTCTTTGTCGAGTCGGTAAAACATTGTGGGCAAGATTGAAGATGAAGTCTCTTCATGATGGGAATAGATAACGTGATGCTATGTTCTCCCAAGCTTTCTTATTATTGTATCCCTGCGGCAAATGGAACTCATGAGTCTCCAGCTTCCGATTAGGAATATTCTCAAATTATATCTCTCTCGTTGTGTTGTCTTGATTAGAACTGTATTTACTTCCAAATGTTTGTTGATCTTGGTACAATTTCTGCATCATATGTCTGTTTGGTCCTTTCCAGATTATTTCTCGACTTGTAAATTTCTCAGGTTCAAATCCCAGCAAGTACTTAAAAAGGTTACTATTTGGAAATGTGTTCTCGTTTAACCATTTTTTGATGTAAAGGCATCGTATTGTATGAAACCAAATGGCAAGATTTTTAATTTCCAGTCCACCATTGTTCTCTGGTATAAGACAATTCTTCCAATATCTTCTTTCATCTTACCTTTCCACAGAAATCTGAACAAACATCGAGCGATTTTAAACAAGGTTAACCTTGGAGGGGCTTGCAGCACTCCCACACAGGCACATTTTGTTGCTAGAATTGTATTGACTAATTTCGTTCTACTAGCTAACGAAATTTTATGGATTTTAAACTCTTCCATCTAACGCTGTAGTTCCTGTAAGATCTTTTCCCATGTAGTATTGCTGATTCCGTAAAGGCCTAAAATTTTAATTTCAGAATAGCTTGGGATACCAGCCTGTACTGTCCATTTGTTCCAAATGATAGCTTTTGATTTCTCTATGTTAAGTTTCGCTCCCGTGATTTGTCCATATCTTGTGAAAATTCCCATTGCCTCTATAATAGATTTCTCGTTTTGCATGTACAAACCAACGTCAGCCTCATAGGCTGTTTAATTTATAAATTCATTGTTTTTCCCTGGAATAGGGAAACCCTGCATCTCTTGATCTTCTTGAATGTTTCTTAAAAACAGCTCGATTGTCCATGTGAAGAGTGTTGATGACATGGGGGTACCCTTTTTCATCCCACTCTCGACTAATATTTCATCCGCTTGTTCTCCATTTTTGATAACATTTGTACTTGATTCTGTATGCATCAATCGGATATATTTAGCAATATTATCCGACATTTCGTACTTTTGTAGAATCTTTAGTAATGCTTCTTGATTTACTGTATCAAAAGCTATCGTCTGATCTAATGAAAAGATCCCAAATTTAAGTTTCCTTTTATTGACCAGAAATATTATATCTCTGGTTAAGAACATGTTCTGAAATATATTTCTCTTTGGCACTGCACAAAATATTAATGGATCGATAAATCTGTTCATGACTGTTTTCAATCTGTTTTTGACTGTTTTCAATCGTTTATTAGTGTAATTTATCTGATTTTCTCAAATACTACTGAATCCATTTCAGATTTTTTAATGAGTTTGATAAACGACTCTTTAAATGCTGTTGGTATTTCCGAATGAAACATTTTATTATGCATTTCAGCTAAAAATTTCTCTAGTTTGTTTTTGTGTTGTTTTTGTAGAGTTCTACTATGACACCATCAGGGCGTGGGGACCGTTGGCTCCTCTGTTTACTAATAGGATTTTCCACCTCTTCTTTTATTGCTTCGGGACTCAGAATTTTATTGTCCAGCTTGTTCACTTGGGAAAGCTGTACAAATTGTGTTATGTCGTCCGAACAAACGTCTTGTCTTTTCTACAATGCTCTGTAATACTCAAATGCTTTCTGTATCGTGTCAAACAATTGGTTTTGTGAGTCTGTATATACCAGAGGCAACGACATTGCCTTGTATTCTTCTTTGTTCTTTTGATAAATATTGACAAAATTTTGTTCCAGAAGTACTTCTTTGACTGAAATTTGTTCCCTATTTCTCACCCCTCTTTCCATTATTAGATCCTTAATTTATCTCTTAACTTATATTAATTGAAAACACTAATGAAAGAGAAATAAGTTTATTTCTCTTTCATTAGTGTTTTGAACATTGCCTCTAATTACTGCTCTTAGCATACTTGTGAGGAATCTGTATTGTTTTCTTTTTTTCTGCTAGTTCTCTTCCCTCTTTCTGTAAATACTCCTTCATGTTATTTTTAAAATTTAGCCAGAAAATAAATTTTGAATCCGAATGAACATTTAAACTTTCAATTATACTTTCTAGTTCTGACTTAATATGTTCTATGTTCAGCAGAAAGGGAGTCAGCCTCCACGGCATGAAAGGGGTCCTCCCTGTGTTAGGTACCTTTATATTACACATAAGCAATCTGTGATCTGAGATGTGAGAGTCTGCCGCCCCGGTGGCGCAGTGGTCTAAGGCGTTGGCCTCTGATCATTCGTCCGTACGCGGTCCGGGTTCGAATCCCGGTCAGGCATGGATATTGTGTTTGTCTTACGGCACTGTCGCTCTCCTTTCCCTGGAACCAGTGACCCTAAATTAGGGACGGGCGACTCCTTATAGCCCATTGAGTTGCTCACGGCGGTCGTTAAACCTCCAATCAAAGAAAAAAAAAAAGATGTGAGAGTCTCCAATATTGGGATCAATTCCTATGTTTCGGACTGAAGATACATCTTGTGTGAAATAATAGTCTATTTTTGAGGCTCGCCTGCATGTATATCCTGGGATATTGCCGTGGGAAGTCCTCCAAACGTCACACAGGTCGTTTGCCATCACCCAGTTATTAAAATGATTCCTGCCACCATCTGTGTAAATCGTGATATTCAGTCTATCCAAATGAGCGTCCAAAACAGTGTTAAAGTCACCTGTTATCAAACACAAATTAAAATTCCCAGTTATGAAATATGGAAAGGAGTCGAAAATTATCTGCGATCCGTAGATGTACAGGGAGCATAAACACATATGGTGTTTATGAGACAATTATTTACTTCGAAAATTGCGGAGATAACACGGCATCAGATTGAAAGGCTATTGGATTGCGAGTTTTATACAATATCAAAAGACCTGCATAACCTGAGTTTGCCAGTAAAAATATACACTTATATGACGCGAGTGCTTTAAATTGTGAGATGTATTGGAAAGACTCAAAATGTGATTCTTGTATACAGCAGAAATCAGTTTGGTTCAGCGACAAGAAACCTTTTAAACAAGTTATTTTGTCACCTTTTTTAATCCCGCATTGTTGAATGATACAACTTTAAAAGTGGATTTTGTAATGGATTATATCACAATCTGTTCCTCATACTTAGTTGAATTAATTCCATTTTTAAACTTTCCCAAATTTATGGAACACAACTTAATAGTACACAGTTACTTTCAGACTATCTCATTCGTCATCTGAGGACCCCATGTAATTAATTGACTTCTCTGAGCCTTTGGAGTGACTCGAAGATGAATCTGATTCAATTATAGTTGCTCCATAAGTTTCATGTATTCCTTTTCCTTGGAAATCTTCCACTGAACCGCTGAAATATTTTTGTTCTCTTTCATATTTCTCTTTTTTCTTTCGTGTCGATTCTTTCTCCTGTATCCCTCTTTTTTTGTCACAAATACTCATTCCTCTTTTGTTTACTCATTTCTTTTTCACTACTCAAATGTTGAGAGTCAGTTCTTCTATTCTCTTTCCCTGTTTTTTTTTGTGACTTTATTTCTATCTGTTTTACTTGTTGTGAAAAAAGCGTTTTAACTCTTGTAATAATTTGTCTGTCATATTCTACTCTCTCTTTCTCTATGTGTTTTTCACTAGAACTGTATATTTCCCTATGAGGCAGGGAATCAAATACCTAGTTTACAAGACTTCTCATCAACTGACGACCCAGACTCCTCTGAAGCAGCTTGCGTATGCATGAGTACCACTGTTACTGTTTGAATTTCAGTTAGTTTATCATTAACTTCTTCCAAAATTGGTTTATCATTATCTTGTTCAACAGTGTTCTCCTTTGTTGCTAACTCTGCTTCTAACTCCCACTCGTATTTCGACCACTGGTGTTCGTTCATTAGTGTATCGTCTGTGTTATTAGTGGCAGTTGTCATTGGAAATATATATATCATATATTTCCAATGGCTACTGCCACTAATAACACAGGGGATATAATAACAGAGAGGATACACTGATAAACGAAAGAAGATAACACAAAGGATACAATATATATATAATATACATATATTGATTCATCTATGTTATTAGTTGCAGTAGCCATTGTAAATGTGCATCTGCTGCAGGAAGGACGCACATGTTTCTCAGACTCAGAAATTCCACAAGGCAACTCACTTTGCTCCAATTCATGATCTAGTAATTTACAATTTTCACAAATATTAGCATTGCACTGGAATGCCCTATACTCAGTAAGTTACATCTCCTGCAAATACAGGCTAGACCCGCGTAGACACACATTGCCTTAACACCATTAATGCGCATGAAGTTGGGCACCATTTCAATCATGTCCATGGTAACTACTCTCATACCTGAACTAGCATTCTTCATGAATTCGTCCCTTTCATGGGGTCTTAATATCTCTTTAAAGATATCAAGAACTGTGCAACACCGTTTCCAGGCACTGGTGATCTCTGTATCAGGAAACTCTGGGGAAAGAAGATTAACAAAGACACTTTTGACATTATTCCCTGCCTTTGAGACAGTGAAAAAATCATCTTTAATCTGGGATCTCTCTGGCTTTAATACTTTATCTTTAAACTGTTTAAATCTCTCAGTAAACTGGAGGTCAGACTTCCTGTTTGTAATTAATTGCACTGTTGAAAACAGATCTCCCTGGGGTTTCCCCAAAAACTCCCAGATAACGCTTCAAACTTCTCTGGGTTTCACTCCCTGAGGGTGAACCACGAATATGCTGTTAGGTATTGCATGATTAGCAGTTTGCCCCTCTAATATGCGATGGGTTAAAATAGTACTTACCCCATCTCATCCTGGCAATCCAAAAGGCACTATTTCTTTCACAAATATGCACACAACCACCTTATGTTTAAGAAACACAAATCACACACTGGCTGAATTGCACTAAGAAGCACTTTCACTTTGAACACCAATTAATGACACTCACTAACGTCGAAAGCACTATCACGTCGTAAACTGACGGCAAAGCAGATGTCGTTTCACCACACTTTAACGGCACACACTGAACTATCCCAGGCACAAGGTTCGGAAGCTGTCACCAAAAGGTACTCGGAGTTTGAATTGTAAATTTTATAATTGTTATACCACCACAAAGATCGTGAAGTGCTGTTAAAAATAATTTCTATCTCTTTCTTCAACTTTTGGTTGTACAACATAAATTCTTTTTCGGCGTTTAAAAGCCCTGAAAGCATAATCCCTTAACCCTCTATAGGCATTGCTCATCCCCCCCCCCTTTTTTATAGGCCTTTTGAAAGTGTAGTATTTCAAGTTAAAATACTTGATGTTAGCTATTGTATTTTTTGTCAAAATGAAATTCAGAAACAAATTTAGTAGAATTATGAATATACTGTTATTGTACTGTTTTTAGTTTTCGATGAGGTTTAACCCTCGTAACTACAACAATGGTTAATCATCTACTAATTCATGACTCATTTAATGTTTTTTGTTATATAAATATATTTTCCAATATAATACTGAAAAATATAAGAAACGTTTAGGTATACAACTTGCGTTTGTTTAGAAGGTATTTGAACTGATAATTTTTATTTTACAAAAATCTAACTACTGCATTTGTTCCTTTAGAGTTCGTAGGTACAAGATAAATGCTACAATGAACTCTTAAAATGTTGTGCATGCGAAACGCTTTCACGATAAAATATATACATACATATACACTGAAGAGCAATTGAATTAGACATACCTGTCAAGAAACGTGTAGCACCCCTTTTGCCTTGATGACGGCAGCGATTCGTCTTGGCATGGACTCGACAAGACACCAGAGGCGTTGGGAAGCTATACGGATCCACGACCCCTGAACAAACTCCCACAGTTCACGAAGATTTGATGGAGGGGTCAGACCCTCTTACATCTCTCTCGATGACATCCCAGATGTGCTCGATGGGATTGAGGTCAGGTGACTTAGCTGACCAAGGAAGAGAGGTCACGTCGGTGGAGTGTTCATCCAACCATTCGGATACAATTCGGGATCGATGGCACGGTGCATTGTCATATTGCAGGATGAGGTCCCAAGTGGTATGTTGAAGGCGCACAAAGGGGAGCAAATGGTCGTCCAGGATATCCCGGTAACGTTGACCTGTCAGGGACGATGTCACACGAACAAGGGTTCCCATTTCAGTCCACGTAAACAGTCCCCAGACGAGAATTCCACCCCACCAGCTTGATAAGTACCCTGCTGACATGAAGGATCCATCGCTTCATGTGGTTTGCGCCGTACTCGTATCCCGCCATCCGCATGTACCAACGTGAATCTCGACTCATTAGTCCAGGCAACATTTTTCCACATGTCTAGGGTCCAGTGGCGATGTTCCCGCGTCCATGCTAATCTTTGAACCCTGTGATGTGCGGTCAGCAGCGGTACCCTCGTGGGACGATTGCTTCTGTACCCCATAGCGAGGAGATGGTTCTGGATGGTGTGGCTGCTTAAACGTTTTTGTGCACCAGCGTTAATTTGCCGAGACATTGCGTGCACTGTGATCCGTCTATCTGCTGTTACATTGCGAGCTAGACGACGATGACCCCGCTCATCCACACGCTTTTGTCCACGGTAATTGGCCCTTGCAGGGATGGTTTTACCGATTTAGATGTACTCACGTTGCACCAGTGACACAGTGGCTCGTGAGAATTCCAGTGCCTGCACGACTTCCGAGATGAAGTAACCCATTCGTCGGGCTCCGACAATTTGCTTACGATCAAATGCGCTTAGATCCTTTGTCTTACCCATAATGCGTCCGACTCTTACTGATTCCCGTCGCATTACTCCTTATATTGTCGGATCGCTGCATACGTCATGTCGTTTCCATTTACAGGGACGCCCACAGCGCCACACTTGCATAGCGCCAGCTGTCTCTACTTCAATTGGTCTTTATTGTACGTATCACTAAGGTATCCTCTGAGAGTCAGAGGTTAGTTTCACAAAGAAAGAAGAAGTATAAGATATATTTTTAACTGATTTTTTACTTATTCTTGCCGTATCGAACTTTTCCATTTCAGGGATCATCGCACACAACTCGCGCTTTACTCACATCCAACACATGACGTACACAAGACCTTTGTCACTTCATACTCATAACCTTTTTTTTTTTTCCAAGCAGGCACTCCTGAATCTGATCCTCCCATGGCACGCTTAGCCATCCTTTGCCTTCCTCCCATTTCTTCCTCCGCGTTCCTCTCATGACTTCCTTGGCTTTTCACTTCCTTTCTTTCCTGCTTCTTGGGCTGAATTATTTTTTTCTCAGTAAGCATCTCATCACTCATTCTTTCAGCATGGTCAAACCACCCAACAATATTAGTTTCCACCTTACTGACACCGTTTTGTCTCATATTACTCAACTGAAGGGCATTTTTATTCCTCACACAATCATACTCAACTGAAGGGCATTTTTATTCCTCACACAATCAATCTTGCCACAAACTCCCCGTAAGTAACGCTTCTCTCCAGCATACGAAGGACTCCTATGTCCCTTTTGCAGTACCCAGGTTTCACTGCCATACAGTATAGTAGGGACAATTACACTTTCACACACAGTCATCTGGGACTCTCGTGAGAATCAACATTCCTGGGAAAAACTCCTAAAGCTACTGTGAATTTCAACGAATAACTCAATCGCCTATTAATTTATCCATGTAATGTTTTCTCTTTGACAAACATGTTTCTTAAACACGCAAACTCATACACCTGGTAAATAACTGTGCCATCTCATTGCTAACAGTTCCCCCTCTAAAATCATAACTTTGGTTTTTCGCATATTCATACTCAGTTTGAATTTATACAAACTTCGTACCTCCGGGCCAGCATACCCTGCAACTGAATTTTGCTCTCTGCGAACAGGACTGTATCATCAGCATACAGCATCCTGCACACATACATATATTTCAAAGACATAAACCAGCATTGTCCACTTTGGTATCGATGGCATGAAGAGATGGTGTCAAAACTTTGAGTGCAAGATACTTATATAAACTTACTGTTTATTGTTCCCGAATTTCGGGACTTTAATCGAATGTTCATTATGATGTAGCTAAATTATTTTGTGTTTTGTACTTATATCACTCGGTTCGTGTCCGGTCGGCGAAAATTTATCGACATCTGAAAACGAGTTAGATGCTAACTTCAAAGGCGTAATGTAAATATCGGATTTTTAGCTAACATGTTTTTAACCATTCAAGATACTAATCGGGAATGAGACGATCCTTTACGATTGATAAGTTGAGAATTAAATAAATAATTATGACCCCTAAGTTTTCGCCTCCCAGAAATGTCATTAAATGTCGCATATGAGCTGCCAGCAAATTCTGGTAATTTTCTTGCGGGAAAGGAGTTTCTAAATTTATAGACGCTGAGTAATTATTAGGCATATAATTCTCTTTTGCAGTTGGCGAAATCGTGAAAAGTCAGTATCTACTGCGGAAACGTCCTTTCAGCATGTCGG